>OW387026.1:41222413-41822413 GCA_936439885.1 Nowickia ferox | reverse complement strand
CTAAAAAAAGCCCAAATTTAAATTTTTTTTCTTGAATATTTCCTAAACTGTAAGCGAAACTGCATAAATGTAGTAAACTTTTTTTAGCTCTTGGATAGAGAAATCCACTTGCTAAAAATCTTTTTATCAGATCAAAATCATCGGCTGGGAAACCAATCGTGAAACAGCAGATAAAATTTATAAAAGATCCACTGATTAGTAGTTGATTTTTTATGTTATACTAGTGTTTAATGTCATCTAAGATTTTTATTTATATCATAGATTCCATTTGTGTTTAAAATTTATTACTTTTATCATAATAAATACCTATTTTATATTCCAATCTCAGTATGTTATTTAAATATCTTAAAAAGATTTACAATCAGCACACCAAAGTCAATTTAAATCACATAATGAAGTTCTTGCTACCGACTTTTTTTATTTTTGCAGAACAGTGTAATCATTCGATAACGATTTGAGAAATCGTACAATACTCAGCAGGAATTTTATTTTGCCAGCTAAATATGAAAAACAAATTAAATTTGTTAGTACTTATTAATAAAAAAATGTTCTTGATTTATTGATTAAAAAAAGTAAAGTAAAAAAAAAACAAAAGATAAATTAATTATAAACTAAGCACATATACGTACGTATGTATGTAGATGCAAGAGCCTTTTTACATGGAAATCTTATGATTACTATGTTGAATTTTGCTTTTTCATCGTTTCTATCTTTGGCGTACACAAAATGGTGCTGCAAGAACTTTGAATGGCAAAGATTTATGAAAAATGCAATTAATTAAAATAATTAGATAATTTAAAAAGCTGTTTACGTACCTCTAATAATTTAATAAATACTTGATGTAAAATACCAAACACATTAAATTTATACTTCACTTTAATATATATTTAATTCTTGCAAAAACTAAAAAAAAACACTTGAAATAACCGGCAAGATTATTATTAGAGATGTGCACGTGAGCGGTTTTTGACTCACGACGTGCACTCTCACGCAGAAAAATATTTTACTCACGCACTTTCACGCACGAATGATTTTGAAAATTTTCACGATCACGCACGCTCACGTATAAAATATTCTTAATCACGCACGAGGGGTGTACAACTTATCACGATCACACACGCTTACGAAAAATATATAATTAATTTTTTATGTTTGTTGGTTGAAAAACAGCTTCTTACATATATGTACATATGTATGTTTATACATACGTACACAGAGAAAACAGATTTGTTGTGATAACCGAATTTGTAGTCAATCGAATTTTGTCGGTTCCAACAACTAATACACAATTCTGTTGTAATGAACGAATATAGCTTTTGTAGGCACCAATTTTTCAGTAGCGATATGTGAATTTTTAAGACTGAAATTTTAATTGTAACTATAGAAATAATTAATTGATACAACCAATATAATTGGTATTTTTAAAGGAATCATTGGTAGACATGGCTCATATACATATGTACATAAATACATCCATAAAACAATTTGTGCAGAATAAAAATGGTAAGTACATTATTATATTTATCGCATATTATTCTAAGTTTTTGCTTATATTCTGAATTGAATGAAGTGCAAATTTTTGATCCGCGTGGTGCATTGTAACATACGTTGAAGGTATTCGGCTTTATTACACAGAGATATTTTCCTATCAAGAAACTACATATTATTTGCAGAAATAATTTCACTTCAGAATAATAGTAATAACACTTCGAATATTTTGCGATATATATAACAATGTCCTTACCTTTTTTGTTACGACTAAATCGAGATCTTGTGTAATTATTCTGCAAAATTTATTTTTTATATGACATTTCTATGATTTTTATTTTTTGTTTATTACATTAAAATTTTTTCCAAAAATTAGGAATAACTCAATTGCGACAACGAAATATGTTTTTCCTTTTGTATTCAGAATAAAAAATTCGGTTGAGAACATTAATAAGGTATTTAATTTTCTTTTTATTTATTTTAATAGAATTTCAGCACGACGGCAAATGATTTGTTAGTTACAATAACCGAATTTATTTTTTTTTTTTCAAATTAAATATTGTTTCAGGAATAGTTTTTTTCATTTCAAAAGCCAATATTCAGTTACGTTACTCTCTAACTTGAATTTAATTCAGTTGTGTCTACCAATACTTTAAAATGGTTATTAGAAATGAACGGAATCAATTGTTATTACTAATAAAACTATTGTGAGAGTTCTATTTACATTGTAATTATGGTTTTTTGTTTATAAATATAAGAAAATCGTACAATTGATTGATAATTGATAGCAAATATGGAATATTGGAATACATATTGAATATTTGTTGCTCCAACAGATTTTTAACCCAACTATTCTCTATTCTCTCTGTGTATATATGTATGCATTATGTTTGCAGGCACATTCTACCTATTCGTATGTATATACATTTTCCCAGTGAAAATTTTGTCACCTACATTTCCGATCTGAGACCAGCGCGACCCATCCAAAGTCTGTACACAATTTCTACTTACATTTACACAGCGTTGGCCTAGGTCATAAGATTTGTCCAACACTGTATACACTCTAATCGAAGGTAGGATGACTCTAACTGTTATGGTGATTCGGAGGGCATTAAGATGTGTCTCAATGCAATTAGTCTTTATTAGCAGACATGCTATTAATACTAGACGGGTTCGATTAAGATCGATTATGGCCTTTGTTTGAACTATTAATTAAACTAGAAATTGGATTCCATTTTCTTTAAACTGGTTTTTAATTATTTAATAATAATATATTTATTGTTATTCTTAAGTAAATCATTAAGAATTTGATGAGAAAGCTCTTAAAATTGGTATTTGAGGAATCGGGCAAATTCGTGAGTCTTGTGTCATGAAGCCCCTTTCAAACAAAAAGCTATGGGAACAAAAACCACAGAAAATAAACAAAATTCATAATTGAAGCTAATATACAATAGGATACATTACTAATCCATCCAAATCAGATGCTAATGCAATGTTTAAATTTTATTAGTGTCCGTTTTGTTCTTTGCTTCTAATTAACATATAATTTTACAATAGGATAGCAGCAAGACAAATCTGAATCGGATGCTAGTTGTATGCGCTTAACTATTTCTGTTTTTATTTTCCATATTAGCTTACAATCGGATGGCTTTCAATTTGTAATGACTTGCGGACTGCTGGGTTAATGTACATAAATCAGAGGTGGCCACCGAGAAAAACACGAGAGTAATGTATTCGCGTATGTGTATTCATTTGTATAAGAAGCCGATTGATGTTCGGCACTCTGGTGCTACACTGTGCAGCTCAGACATAAACAGTATTTAAAAAAAATTTTAAATTTGTAATACAGTTACATACGTATATACCCAAGCAGGAGTGTTATTTCATGAGAGCGTGAGAATTAATAATAGTAATTTTTTATAAGTCACGGTCACGCACTCACGCGTGATTAATTATAAATTTGATCACGATCACGTGTGACTCACGCGTGATACGATAAAATCAGGACATTTGCACATCTCTAATTATTATTCAAACTTAAATGTGTTTGTTTGTAATTTTTACAATATACTAAAACGAGTGGTAAGCCAACAAACAAATATAACTGATAGTTATTTAAAAATCTATCATAGTTAGAGTCTTGAGGTTTGGTATGTGTTAAATTGGAAAAATGTGTTCTGCTGATTAAATAAAAAATAAAAATAATATAACAAAAAAAAACTAAAACAAGTTGAATTTAGAAAAATTAAATAGAAATTCTCAATAAAAACTAAGAACAATTTGTGTAGAGAAAATAAAATAAGGTCGAACAGAATTTGATTGTTTCGTTCCTTTTAATTTCTTAATTTAGTATGCTTATGCTATTAAGTGGACCATTAACTTTTTCCCAGCCTTGATGGGAACCTTTAAAACAGACGCGTGACGCCAGTTATCTGTAAAATCTTCGCAAGTCGTAATCTTGTAGTCCATTATTTTATGTAACTCACCTTTTTCAACTGAGGCATTCATCGTGAAAAGAAACATAACAGACTAGAAGCTTTAGATTTAAAAGGTTTCATGAAAGAACTTTTAAAAGAGGTGTTAGTAGATCCTCATAAAAACACAGAAAGTATAGAGATACAAATTTTGACCACGTCTTGTTTCGTACAATACTTATCACTACAATCTGCTATGCATTATATAAATTTATTCTAGACAATCTGTTAACTTGGCAATATTTTTGCTTTATAATACAGAAGATTATACTGGATGTCTGTTTACTTCTGAATGTTGAAATTTTGGATAGGAGCTTGGCTCTTTTTCACATTTAAGTTTTTGTGAGGACAAATATAACAAAAGTGAAATCCATATATCCTTATTATAAACCATATTTAAGAAACCAAAGATATGGTATAAAACTCGTTGGAAAATATCACAATTGTAAGACACACAAGGAAAGTTAACAGCAAACACTTTGATATTAAAGTGAAAAAAACTTTTTATATACATACATATTTAATTTATAGTATTTATAGTGTAGTTTTTAATTTTGAACTATCGAATTGGCAATGGTGCTTACAACAGATTTTTATTATGCTTTATTAAACAAAGAGAGAATTTCATAGAAATAATACCCAATAAGAAATTTTGCTTGAAATCAAGTATAAAACAATTGTTATTCAAGTCACATATTCAATTGTCAAAGGTTTAATTATGCTTGATTTACACTTTATTTCAATAGCATTCTCCAGTGAAATGGGAACTTGAATTCAATTCAAACAATTCAATTGTATTACAGTTGAATTCAAGCCTTGAATCATACCGTAATTTAGCCTTGTATTACAGTTGATGCTTTTAAAATAGAAAGGAAAATGCAACTCATTTGTTTTCTAATAATAATTTACTGCACATCTACCTTCACTATTGTTTTCACTATTTTAATCACCTTTCGATTTTTTAAAAATCACTTTTTATTTATCTATGATATTTTTTTACCACAATTTCAATTTTATCAATAAATGAATTACGTATTTGACAAGGTTTGAACATATATGTGTTGTTTCATTTTTGTATTTCAAAATATTTTCAAACTTGAAAACTACTGGAAAAAATGCTTGAATTCAACTTTGATTCCAGTTAAATTTCAAGTGCTTGAATTTTAATTTTTTGAGTGCTAATTGGGCAAAGGCACCTTAAATAAAGCTGACAAGCAAAAATATTTAATTTTCGGTCGAGTTAAAAATTAATTTTCATTTATATACATCTATCTAGTCAGCATTTTATGAAATTTTTGAACATATTCAAGCCTTTATCGACTCCTCTGCGCGATTAAAAATATTACTTTCGGATGAAAATAGTACCCAGTCACGATTCTTCTTTTATTTCTAGAGTTTCTGATCAAGTACGACTCATTTCCGAGTCAAAGCAAATTACTGCCTCTAGACAGGTAAATTTTATTTTCAATATGTTTATCATTTGGTATTCCTGATAAGCTTTCATATTATACCCGTATTATTACTTTGTGGATCCGTAAAAACTTTTTTCTTAGAATGAAATTTTCTATCAGTTAGCGTATTTTCTGATGCGGAGAGGTGCTCTTAGTTAAATTGTTCCACTTGTTAAATAACAATGTGCACAATCATAAATTGATGATGCAGATGCTCGAATTTGTTTCGAGAGTTGTTTTGGAATCATATTTAGCGCAGTCCAACTACTGTTTATAACAGTAAAATTTTTTGTACAGATTTCGATTCAGTTACAATATTCATTTTTATTCTGAGAGATGCCCCTAAAGATAATACAAGATAATAAAAATTTGGTGATTTTTGCTAAAACAATCTTCCACATGCTGCTTGGTACTTTGCTATTTAATGAACAAAGAAAAAATGCAAATTTTACATACCTTTGTCATATTCTTCCAAAATTAAATGAAGATGCCCAAGTTTGCAAAGCGAATCAATATCAAACATGTTAAATAAGACATACTTTTCATCATTCTCACCAAGAGTTTCTAAAGTTTTTCCAGAGATATTTTTTACTGATTGGCAAGAAATATAGTATAAGTTCTTTTCTATTAAAGCACCAAAATTTTTAAAAATTTTTATTGCACGTCGAATTAAGTCACGTAAAGCAAAATTGTCATCATTATTCCAATCAATAAATCCAAAATGAGTGCTAAAATTATATATGAATGTATCTATAATAATCGTCAAATTATTTTAATAATATAAAAATACCTGTCAATATCAGATATTACTTGAAGTTCTTCATTACTTAATCCAAAAGGGTTAAATAAATTCATTTTTATTAAACGTTTTGAGTTATTTGCTTATATTTATAAATAATAACAATTCCGCTCAGGGAGGAAGGCACATTAACACAGGTCAGGGACGGTATTGTGAATTAGAAAATTGTACCAACAACTTTCCATAATTGTACTTTTTTGACCTCAATTGTAATAAAAAGATGTTTTAGTTCTAATTACATACTTTTATATGTTTTTAT
Organism: Nowickia ferox; assembly: GCA_936439885.1. Taxonomy (NCBI): domain Eukaryota; kingdom Metazoa; phylum Arthropoda; class Insecta; order Diptera; family Tachinidae; genus Nowickia; species Nowickia ferox. Next base: position 41,815,942 of record OW387026.1, on the reverse strand, counting down.
TCAAATAATTGATTTTGTTCTGGCTACCAAATAGTTTTCACAAATTTTATGGTAAGTTGGGATATTAAAGCTTATGGTTACACGGGCTTAAGTTGAAATTTAAAATATACAAATTAATAGCATGTGCTCTAGCTTTCGGATTTAAAAACAAAAAAGATTTGGAAATGAATGGACGAGTTCTTTCACAAGACTGTTTTCAAGTGAGAAGAATATTAGTTTTATTGTTCAAAGGTGAAAATTGACATAATATAAGGAACAAATCAAGTTTAGGGGCACCTCCCAGAAATTAAAAAAAAAGTATGCTATCATATAGAAAATTAAAAAATAAGAAGAAAATAATAAATAAAAAAGTTGGTGGCAACGCTTAGTTTCCGAGTTATGGGCCTCTGAAGTTCTAGTAAAATATTCTTATCATACGGTGTTTTCAAACGAATATGACCAATATTGGTATCTTAAAAATTAAAAAAGTACCCTATCCTATAGAAAATTGAAAAATAAGAAGAAGAAATTAAATTAAAAAATTGGCAGCGAGGCTTAGTTTCCGAGTTATGGGCCTCTAAAACTTTAGTACAGTATTGTGAGTATGTACCTATAAGGTTTTTTTTTAAAGATTTTCTCCACCATGGTGTTTCCCGAGACGGCGCAGCCTAGTAAAGATTTTCTGCATTGCAAGGTTTTCTGGCCTACTAAAGTATTCTTGCATTGCCGGCCTTTGGCCGGATTTAAGGACTTTCTCCACCATGGTGTTTCCCGAGACGGCGCAGCCTAGTAAAGATTTTCAGCATTGCAAAGTTTTCTGGCCTACTAAAGTATTCCTGCATTGCCGGCCTTCGGACGGGCTTAAGGATTTCTCCACCATGGTGTTTCCCGAGACGGCGCAGCCTAGTAAAGATTTTCTGCATTGCAAAGTTTTCTGGCCTACTAAAGTATTCCTGCATTGCCGGCCTTCGGCCGGACTTAAGGATTTTCTCCACCATGGTGTTTCCTGAGACGGCGCAGCCTAGTAAAGATTTTCTGCATTGCAAAGTTTTCCTGCTTACTAACGTTTTCCTGCATAGCTGACCAAGAGTTATTTTTACCATTTCATGAAAGGAATTCTTAAAAGCTTTAAGATGATACCAATATTGGTCATATTCGTTGAAAAACACCGTATACATACTCACAATACTGTACTAAAGTTTCAGAGGCCCATAACTGGGAAACTAAGCCTCGCCGCCAATTTTTTAATTTAATTTCTTCTTCTTATTTTTCAATTTTCTATAGGATAGGGTACTTTTTTAATTTTTAAGATACCAATATTGGTCATATTCGTTTGAAAACACCGTATGATAAGAATATTTTACTAGAACTTCAGAGGCCCATAACTCGGAAACTAAGCGTTGCCGCCAACTTTTTTATTTATTATTTTCTTCTTATTTTTTAATTTTCTATATGATAGCATACTTTTTTTTAATTTCTGGGAGGTGCCCCTAAACTTGATTTAAGCCTAATATAATAACATATGTAATCGTTTGAAAAGAAACTGGGGATATTCCTAACTACGTCTCCATCTGACATGTAATTTTGCTGTAACTTGAAGTTATAACTGAGTTGTTAAAACAAATACACTAACAATAATGTTTTAACTTCAAAAAAGCATTAACTTGAGCAGTCTACACATAACATTAACTTGAAGTTAATGTTAAAGTTAGTCATTTTATGTCAGGTGGAGACCGCAAATAATAAAAAACAATAAATTGATAAATACTGCATAAAAAACATTGATAGAAGAATATAATGACAGTAAAAACAAATTATTATTTATTTCATACATTTAAAAAAATTTTTGTAAACATAAATAACATTTCTATTGAAGTGCTACCAAGTTTTTATATATTTACAATGCCGTATAAACAGTGAGTTAATTCTCCGTGCTATTACAGTAGATAATAAGTAAGACGTACAACGTATATCGGTAAAGGCTGTGATACACTATCATAAATAAATAAATAATAAATAATAATAAATAAAATGTACTAGTCGTTTGTGTATTATTTTACTTTCCGAAATAAATAGTACCAAAAAAAATACAATTGTAACAACTCTGCCAACTCTGATACAGGTAGCCGCAATATAAAGTGAGCCAAGATAGCGTCGACGAGTTAGCACCGATTTTGGGAATTTAAAAACCGGGAAAAAATGGGGGAGAAATTTAGGTATTTTTAAAAATATCATCAAGCATCAATCTTGGTAATTCAAGGGAAATCGAAGAAAAATCGTGGATGAATTTTCCCAGGAGCACTCTTGGACCCCCACGCCAAAATGTCACATATTCTTAAAGTGGAAACTTAGGAGAACAAAATGAGACAACCGTGCTAAAATTCTGTCGAGCCGTTTTCGAGAAAATCGACTTTCCCCTTTGAATTCCCAAAATCGATGCTAACCTGTTGATATATTTTTAAAAATACCCACGATTTTCCATTTTTTTAATTCTCAAAATCGACGCTAACTCGTCGACGCTATCTTGGCTCACGTCGCAATATAATATAAAATTCCAAACAGCTGCAACCATGGTTTCTATTGCGTTGATTTACATGAAGTGTGCCAAGATAGCGTCGACGATTTAGCATCGATTTTGGTGATTTAAAAACCGGGCAAAAAAGGGGGAAAAATTATGTGTATTTTTTAAAATATATTAAGAGTCTAGCATCAATCATGGTAATTCAAGGGGGGAACTTAAAGAAAATTCTTGGTTGAATTTTCCCAGGAGCACTCTTGAACCCCCACGCCAAAGTCTCATATATTCTTAAGGTGGACACTTAGGTGAACAAAATGAGACAATCGTTTCGTGTTTTTCGTGTCAATTTTGCTCAACACGAAACGACCCGAACACGCACGAAATCAGATTTTCTGTCACGAACACTTCGTGTTCATTCGTGCGTGTTCGTGTCACAAATGAAACACGACACGCGCCCATCTCTAATAATTATACATTTTATGCCAGATTAATAATTCACGTGTAATTTGGAAAAGATAAAAAAAAGGCTTAAAAATTGTTCTCATTTAAACTAATTTGCGGTCTCCACCTGACATAAAATGACTAACTTTAACATTAACTTCAAGTTAATGTTATGTGTAGACTGCTCAAGTTAAGTTAGTTAGTGCTTCAATTTTTTTCTCTTTAAATGTAAACAAACATTAGATAAAAGAAGAGATTTTGATAGTAGAGCTCTAATAGTATGTTTCCACCGACTTTAAGTCAAGTAGGTTTATGTAAATCACTTCAAAGTGTTTCCACCGAGCTTGTGAGTATTTTATTGTTCGAATTTTCCTATTCAATTTATGCTAGTTCTATATAAGGTGGGCGCAGCAGCTATAATGTGAATTTCATTCACATGTAGTTGACATTTATAATTGATTAAATATATCTTGTCATTTTTTAATTGTCAATTATTATTGATGGATGGCCCAGGGATGGAGATTGCAATTTTAAAAGCAACGCAGGGTTGCATACATAAATTGATTTCGAAAAATAGTATTTTTGACATTATTTGAAATAAGTCAACTACCTTGAGGTGATTTATCCATATGCAAAATGTATGGTAAATCATATATAAATTAACATGATTTGCACAAATCATTATGATTTGTCTAAATCCTGCCGGTGGAAACATACTATAAAGCAGTCTTCGAACACGATAACTATCGGACTGTTAATGATGTGTACCCCACTTTGAGGTCACCTGTTACGAATTCGCCTTGATTTGGCCCAAACTAAAACACGCCCAAATCTAGCACTTTTTACGATTATCTTTCAGCCCTTTTTACTTTTTGCTGGATATGGCTAATATTTTAAAATTTGTTTTAAATTATTTTATTATTTTTTCAAGCTCTATGTCAACGATTTCCTCCAAAGAAAACTCTTTTGTGTATTATTACAGAATTTTTATTTTCATCTTCTTCAATATTTCTAACAAGTTTGTTGTTCTTCTTCAGAATCTGAAAAACAATAAAATAATGCCTATTGCTTTACATATATTAACATTATTTGTAATACATACATAAATAAACTTAATTTGTTAAAAGAATCACAAACATGGAAAAACAAAAAAAAATACAATACTTTATTTTTATCTTACGTGAATAAAGCCATCTACTTAAGGTGTCTTTACATGGTAACACAAAGTATTATGACTTTGTAGAATCAAAATATTATGAAGTTCTCTCCGTGTTTAACAAAAAGAAAACTAGAGTCTGTTGTAGGTATTTTTCATGTTTACACTGATACTATAAGTAAAATGCAAGTAAAGATTTGAATGTGCTGAGTTAATAACAAAAAATTGTAAAATTGCAAAAAAAATATGTGTACTAATAAAACTAAATATTGGAGAAAACATTTTATAATTTCAATTTAATTTTACTACAAAATATATATTTTTAAGTTTATTTATTGTTTGTTGGGTTTTGCTGTACCCGTTAAGTACCTGATGGTTGCAGTCGTAAAATATTTACAAAAACAACGCGAAAATTTCCTGGCTTGATTTTGTAAAAGTGTCAACACCTGCAATATATATAATTAGTGCTGTCAATGTTTACTTTGAAATAATCCTTTGGTGTGATGAGAATACATAAGTTTCTAAAATGGCTTAGCAAATAAACATTTACCGACCACTTGTCAAATTTTCTATCCGTATTCTCTCCTACTCGATACATTTCGCTTTTACATGATAAGATTTTGTATAATCTACAGCATATTTTGACATGTCGTAATACATTGTATTACCATGTAAAGATACCTTAAGTATGCGCGCAATTTTCTGTATCTGTTTTGTTGTACATTCGTATATCTGCGGGCGTAAGTATTATATGCAATATTTCAACAGTGTATCTTTTTTTTATAATGATGTTCTTGTTGTAATATCGTCGTATTATTTATTTATTTATTTCATAAATACTTTACAAAGTAAATTTGCAAAGTATTGTTGCGCAAATATGAGCGGGATAACTAGACCATATACCCAAGATGGTATTGACAGTATTTAAAAAAAGTTTTTTTGACTAACTATATACTACATATGCCTTCACATAAGAAGTAGCAACGTGGTTGTTAAAGAAATTCCACAAAAGAACCGCAAGAATATACGGTTATTCGTGGCAGATCAGTCAACCAGTGCGAGCGAGACGAAGGGCAATAAACAACAGTGGCCTGGTTGCACTTAAGAGATAACTGCCAACGACGCTTGATGTTGACTCGCCCAGAGCTACTTTACGACTGTCGTACAGTGTGCACACTTAATTTTTTTTAATTCGATAGAATCGACAAAAAAATCGGGAGATTTGAATGAAATTCGGTAGAAAATTTTTTTTATTCAAAGAAACATAAAAATAACAAAATGTATATACTAATATATAAAGGGTAAGTGCAAGGAGTATCAAACTAAACTGGTTCCAAAAGCGCATTTAAAACTTCACATGTGATTGGAAATTAAACTGCCATAAACAATGAAAAATAGAAACTTCGACAACTGGATGAGTACTATCGCTGCTGGGTGTAAGTCTTTAAAATAAATAATTTTTATAATTTACAAATAAAAGAACACAAATTTTACTCTTTACCTTCTTAAAAATTTATCCATTGTAAATACTTCGAAAACATACACAAAATATGGAAAACTACAAGTATTTCTTAACGGCATTTACTTTTTCTCTAGGAATTTTTGTAAATTTGGAAATCTCTTCCCATTAAATCAATTGCCAAGTTAACAGGTATACTCGGATGCTATGATATTACGTCAATGGAGACTAAGATCTCATTTTCAGAGATAGACATTTCCATCAGTTTTCTTTTAAAATCTACAGCATCTTTCACATTGTATTTTGAACCGTTAGTTAAATTTTTCTAAATGTTAGTTAAGTATTTGCACATTCCGTATGATGGTGAGTTTATCGATAAACAAATCGGTCTCAGTGGCATGTCTTTTTTATGAAATTTTGGAAGTACATATATCCTTGGAGCGGTGGCTACTTTTGTAAGTAACAACACGCTAGTGGAAAAATTATTTAAACTAAACTTAATCGGAATAGAGGAAAGATACAAGTTACTAACAACAGTAACCACCGCAAATTAAGTTTATTTATGTATTTATTAAGCTGAAGGTCCATACCATCCGTTCCATGCGTTGTTGCGTTTTATGCATGTGTCAAAAAAGTAGAATCAGTGTAATTGTATGTGACAAGTTACAGAGCGAAACGCATAGAACGTATAGACGCATAGGACGGATAAAGTAGGTTTACTTTCTACTTTTGTATCCGTCGCATGCATCATGAAAAGAGGTCAGTTGTTTTTGAGAGCCAAATATGTCAAATTATAATATATTTTCGATGATATCGATAAAAATGTTCGTGTGGTGGATATAAATTTTAAATTTGATTGCATAAAAAAGGTTTTTAATAAAAGAAAAAGCTTTTGTAATAAAGCTTACAACTATTTTCAAGAATAAAATAGGTATATTAAAATCAATTTGTAACATACATAGTTATTTCACGATCAAAATTTTCATTTGAGTTATCGATTGTTTTTAAGAGTGTCACCTCTGTTGTGTTTATTATTTTTTAAACAACAAAAATACTTGGCGCATAAGACGTATTGCATGTAACTTGAATTTAGAATCGGAGAGAACGTACAGAAATGCATACAATGCATACGCATAGAACGGATGGTATGGTCCTTCAGCTTTACAAATAATGTTAACGTATGTAAAATAATATGTATTATGTTTTATGTTATTGTTTTTCAGTTCATGAAGAAGAACACCGAAGCTGTTAGAATTATTAAAGAAGACAGAAATAAAAATTCTGTAATAAAACACAAGAGTTTTATTTGAAAAAAAGAAACGTTGACCTAGAGCCTGGAAAATTAATAAAATGATTTTAATATTTGCAAACTTTTTCTTCCTTTTATCTAGCAATATCAACATGAAATAACGTGGCAGCATTGTTTTACTCATTTTATTTTGTAAGTTTGCTTTGCCAATTTAAGAGAGAGAAGAAGTAACAGAGAATAATGACCCATTTCTTCCAATTTTTTTGTGATTTCAGAGATATTTAGTATATCATAAAAACAGATAATAACCATTTTTGGAAGAGAAAGAAATATAAATTTTATTAAACAACAACCAATTTCAAATGTACTCACGGATAATGTATACTACAACTATATATTTATATACTACGTGCGCTTTAGTACTTTCCCAGTAAAATCCAGTAACTGAGTAATTTAAAGAAATTACTCTCAATCAAGGCACATTAAATACAGGTACACGCATTAGATGCAACTATGTGCTTCTCCTACAGTTTTACAAAGTAATTGTCAAAAAATTGTATGCATCAAACAAGGCACAAAAGTAATTGTCAAATGAATTATTCGTTATAAACAAAAAATCAGCGGATGAGCAAAATGCCTGACAGGTACACGCGTCTCAATAAAACAGATTGCCTTGCTCTCAATAAAACAGATTGATAATAAAAATACGCGAACGGAAAAATTGTCAAATCCAGTAAAATATATATACAGCTGATTGGCAATTTTGGCGTTAAAAAATTATACATACATGCATGCAAAAAAAAATTACAAAACTATACATATGTTTGTAGTAAATTAGAGATGGGCGCGTGTTGAATTCTTCCAACACGACACGACGACGAATGCCAAGATGTCCAACAGGTACGAAACACGCATACGAATTTTTTTTCAAAACACGAAACCGTACAACACGCACGAAATCAAATTGAATAGCAAAAAAAGAGTTTTTTTATATTCAAATAGATACATATTTTTGTTTAATTTCAGAACTTTAAGCTTAAGAGACCCCTACACTATCAACAAATTTTATGGTTTTGCGTGTTTGACGATACAAAATAATAAATTTTTTCTTTACTGGAAATTCATGCATACATATTTTAACACTAAAAATCGTTTCGTATATATCGTGTCAATTTTGCTCAACACTATACGACCCGAACACGCACGAAATCAGATTTTCTGTTACGAACACTTCGTGTTGAGTCTGCGTGTTCGTGTCAACAAAAAAATACGACGTGAAACTAAATAATATTACATATTTCCAACAATTCTATGAAAATTCCGCACGTTTTAATTTCACGTGGAATACACAATTATCCGAATATTTTTCTGGCATCAAATTTAAATAAATGTTATAATGTTTATAACTTAATAAATTTGTTTTTTGTTATTTCAAAAATTTCATCAAAAACTAAAAATCTTTGTTTCCCTTTGCTTCTGTTTAGTTATATTTAAAAACATATGGTTTCGTTTTACTGGATTTTACTTGCACAAATTTGTCCAGTAAAAATTTGCATTTACTCAGTAAGGTAACTGTAATTTTTTTCTCTCAATTTGCCCTCTTATTTACTGGATTTTGTGTACGCGAACGCAATCCAGTAAAAAATAGTAAAAATTTGTAAAAACTTTTGAGTTCTCGAACGCAATTACTATTTAATCTACGCTTTTATGTACCTTATTAAAATGTAATATGAAATGTAAATGAAATATGTATTATAGGAGGTCTGATAAAAAAATAACTGTTATTTTCAAATTTCGTGAGTTACGTATGTTCGATTTTCGCATTTTTTTTTTGTTATGTTGGTACACATGTCTGTAATATATGTTGGCAATATCAGCCATTTTATATTGCCAGTTTGTTTTTGACAGATAAAAAGGTTAGTCGTGTTTTGGTGTGCTCTTCGATTTTTTACTAAATTTTGAGCAAAAACAACGTCGCATGGTCATCGCTCAGGAGCTGTTGAACATCGTCAACGACGATCTTTGACGATTTTTTCTGGAAAAAAGTTTTTATTTAATAAAACGGAACGTTTCGTATCAACAGAAATTATTGGTGCATAGGTAAATACTGCTGGGTCTTTTGTGGAATATATAGTTTCTAAATTATCGTTGTTAGAAGTATAAAATATAGATGCAATTTGAAAATAATTTTTTTTTTGTATAACTTCAACTTATTTTTATAGCAATGCCATTTATGTCACGACTCAGGAGTTAATACTATGTTCATACTTAGGTGTTTAATGCAGGGACCGTAACGGTTATAATTTTTATTTTAAAAATTACTTTTTAATCATTATTTCTTGATTTTTATTTATTTATTCCTCACAAAATAAAAGTTATTTCTTGATTTTTACTTATTCCTCAGAATATACCATTTATTCCTTGTTTTTTATTTATTCCTTACAAAATAAAAGTTATTTCTTGATTCTTTTTATTCCTCACAAAATAAGAGTTATTTTGTGACTCTTATTTATTCCTCACAAAATAACAGTTACTTTTTGATTTTTATTTTTTTGCTTAATTTTTAAAATGTAGAAAGCGTAATTTTGGCGTTAAAACTAATATTAACCAATTTAAAATTGAAAACATATTTGGTCAAAAGTATTAAGAATTTATTGTAATCACATGTACATTTTTTTCTGATATTTTTTAAATTTCCTTTTAAGTTTTCTGTTAAGTTTGCTTATTATTTAGTGTATACTAACCCCCATATTCATAAAATTTCAAAGGAATTTGAAATGTATTTTATTTCAAATTTTTCATAAAAAATTTCCTAAAATGGATTTGAAATTCATTTTATTTTTTTATGAATATGGGGGAAAATATTTATTTATTTAGAAATGTAAGCAATAAACTAATTTCTTGATTCAGTCGCGTTTTTTTTAGAGCTTTGCAAAATCTTATTAATATTAAAGTCTAAGCTCGTGAAAGTAGTAAACCAAATCAAAATGGGTGGAACAAGTTCTATAAGCTCACCGGAAATGATAAAAATTGATGTTTAACACTCTGAAAGATATTTGTATCGCGAAATCGCCAGAAAAAACGGAATAAGTCATAACGTTGTAGTGAATTACTCAAAAAATAGAGACACATACAACCAAAATTACAATGGAGGTATTTACATAGCTCTACGTATGCGTTTTGGTGGTTTAATGTTCAATAATGGTATTTTGGTGCGAAATTTAATCACAAGACCCTGAAAAGCCGCATCAGAGTGTCGCCCAAACTGACCATAAAATGAAAGAAGTGCACGGATGCACTTTCTTAACCCAGCATGAATTATGATACTAACATATAATGATCTGCAAGCGTTGTTCATTTGTAAGTCGAATTATAGACCAAACTGAACATGTTTAACAGTAACATCAAGGCACATTAAATACAGGTACACGCATTAGGTGCAACTCTGTGCTTCTCACATAGTTTTACAAAGTAATTGTCAAAAAATTGTATGCATCAAACAAGGCATAAAAGTAATTGTCAAATGAATTCTTCTTTATACCTGTACCTGTTTGATATGCCTTGAGTAACATGATACACGAAAACAACTGAGTTGCCAATAACAGTGTTGCCAAAAAAAGCTTGCTAAAAAATCACCCTTTATAAACAAATTTTGCTTAACAATTATTTGGTTCTATCCTGAAAAACCGCAGTGTACATATGCACATATGTATATTTAAGGGAATTTTTTAACTGTTTTTCCATGATACAATTATAAAAGGTACTTGCACAAGCGCAGCCTGTTAATGTATACAATGCAGAAAGTTGTCAAACTTTGTTTACAAGCTGCAAAAATGTTAGTGTATGTGTGTGAATAAAATGATTAGTGTTGCCAATGAATTTGCACATTGAAGAAAATTACACTACACATGCTTTGTGCAGATTAAAATTAAAACAAAAATAAATAAAAATAGAACCCAAGGTATGATTACGCGCAGATTATACATGAATCTCATTACATGGCCCACACATGAGAGCAGAAATTACACACTGTGTATTACACACATATTGGCAACACTGAATGACTATAATCATGCATGAATGCCGCCTCTGCAATTGTACTTTAGTTACCCTGTGATAGCTGTTTTTAAAAACAAAAGACATCTGCTTCTGACAATTATAGGTATGTTTCTACCAACAAAATACGTGTGTTTCTTGGTGTTGCAATTTTGTTGTAGTCGTGCAAGTACCTTGTATAATTGTATCATGTGTTTTTCTTTTCAACTTCATGATTTTTGGCACGCAGCTTTGCATTTTTATGTAAATATCTACTATTAAAATAAAACACAACAACTAGCCCAGGCAACACAACATTTTTGTATTGTAAGCCGTAATCGGGCATTAATTTAATTTATGTAACCATTGTTAATATCAAAATAAGCATGCGCAATGCGCCGCACAATGTACTTAATACTCGGAGCAGAAGCGCAAGATAAATCAGGGCTCAAATCGTCACATCCGTGACGGTATCGACAATCGTACGAAAACAAATTAAGTGATACGTCAATCGTATAAGCTGAATGGGATTTCAGCACGTTCACGTATGTCATAATCCGAAAATGGTGTTTTTACGTGATGAGTTGTACGTTCACGGATGTGACGATTCGACCCCAGAATGAGCATTGCGTAAAAAGCATGCTTCTATAAAAAGGAAGCAAACCCAAGTCGCAAAACTAATTGCTTTTTTTATGATCCGCTCTTTGTATATTTACCAAATTTTAATGCGAAATGAGCAAAAGAGCAAAATAGCGCGCATTTACTTACCCCGGTATTTTATTCTTTGAATCTTACATTCAACTTCGCTCAAAAATACAACTCTGCAAATATGTGGTGATTAACTATAGAGTATTGAATATCGACAAATTTCGCAAATAATCGATACTCGATACCCTGAATGGCCTATAGGACAAACCAATGTGAGTTGAATGCTCTGCTAGTTTAAAAATTAGTTTACGCAAGTTTGTATATTTATTATATAAGTTCCATTTATTACACTAAATATTTAACTTTTTATTTTATTTGGAAATTAAATTATACATTTCATATATTATTAAAAAATAGAAGAAATATATGTATACTTGCTACTTGTTTATCCATTCCAAGTATTCCAAAATACTTGACATATTGTAGTCTTATGCTAACCTTAATAAGAGTAAAGCATTAATTTAGAAATTAAATACATAACATAAAAATACAAATAATTTATGAAAAAGTCTTTCAATATAAAGAAACTCTGTTTTAAAATATGTCTTAATTCCCTAAATCATGTTACCAAAGTGATATTTATATGAAAACAAAAACAAATTTTAAAAACCTTCAAAATTTGGATTTTGATTTTCATACAAATTCTTCACGAAAGAAATTCAGGGCTTTGCTTGCCCTTTCACAATTTTTAGAATTTGTATGAAAAAAAAGTTTCAAAATATTTTTGTTTTCACTAAATTTCACTTTTGTGACGTGATTTAGACAAATAGGCCCATAATTTACATATGCATGTACATAAGTAATTCTGAATACACATTCGGCTTTATTTTGTTGTCATTTTGTGGTGTAATTTTTAAAATACAAACAAAAAATATTGGAAATGACAAGCGTTGCCACTAGTACATTCTGTTGCGAAGCCACAAAAGCCATAATGTGTACTCAGCATAAGAAACTAAAACTATTTTTTATTTATAAGGCCTGTGCAATGAATATTAAAAGTATACATATGTAAGTATTACACTTAAAAGAACTTGAAATGATGAAAATAAAAACTAAAAAGGTTTTCGTTAGATGTTCAAGATGTTAAATCAATTGATATTATACGATTTTTGTTAAATAACAATGGTAATGTGTTTTTTTGATCTATGGTTGTATTTGATTTAGTAAGTTCTTTTTTTTCTATAAAATCTTTTTCAATATTTGAAATTAAATTAACGTTATGTTCGGATAATAGCCAGCTTCCTGCATCTGTTAAACTACTTCCTAAGGACTTTCCTTTTTTATATGTTTCACTTTCTTCTTTGTTTTTTTCTAAATTTTGGATTGTTGTTACAGGCGTTGTTGCAGTACGATTAGAGAGTATATATAAAGATGAACCAAATGGATTTGCAAATGTTGTTTCTATATCATCGACACAAGCCAAAGACTTATTTATACCATCCATAGCAATTTTTTTGTTCTCACTTTTCGTTACAATTTTCATTAAACATGAGGTATTGTTGCAATTTTCGATATCGTTATGACAATTTTTTATACTTTTAGTAAATAAAGAAGTTTCTGCAGGAAAATTAAGCTGTTTTCTAATTTCTGATATAGACGTATGTAGTTCTAATGAATTGTTGATAAAATTATTGTTACTGCTTCCCACACTGCCGGAGTTTATGCTGCTTTTAGCAATACATGGAATATCTGAAGGACAAAATTTTTTTGGATTGTCTTCTTCGTCGGAGGTACATAAATCTATGGTATCTATTATTATTTCATTACTTGGAAATGATACCTTCCAATTGGAGCTTCGTGAATTATCTCGTGTGAGTTTGATATTCAATTTATTACTAGATGGACTCAATGGCTTATTTGAATCGGAAATTTTTTTTAATCTCACAGAAATTGGGCGACATCGTCTTAAAAGAGTTGAGTTTATCAGTAAAATATTTTCCATTCTCCTTTTTTGGGAAAATTGTCGACGTGGAAAAACATATAAATGTGTGCTGTATTCCTGTGGTTTTTTAAAAGTGCAATGAGGAGAAAATGTGTTTTTCTTTTCTAAAAATTTTGGTCGCGTCGTCAATTTCGATATTAAAGGTGCATGACAAAATCTCTCAATTCGCTCAAGACGCTCAATAAGATACTCAGAACTAATAACGGTTTTAGTAGCTCTCAATAATAACTGACCTGCAGGAGAAGACAAAGGAATTGTAGGACATCTTGACGCTAAATGAACCGCACGATTTCTTCTAGATATTCGTTTTTTGTTATCAACTATCATAAATTGGCTTTCTTTTTGCAGAGTTTCACTTGACATGCAAACTCTATCATACTTTCTAATGGTTTTGGTATTGTTATTGCTACTTTTATATTGTAAGTTAAAATTCAACAAAAAGCCGATACGCTTCTTGTTATCTTCCAAGTTGTTTCCAGTTAATTGTTGGTTATCACATAATTCAGGAGTGTCGCACAATATAACGTCATCGTCTTCTACAATGCACGCCTTTTCATGTTCCTGTAATAAAGAATGTAATAAATTTTTCATAAAAGTAAACATTTTGAGAGAAAGTTAGAAAATTATACTTAATTATTTGTGAAGAGTACGGAGTGTGTGTGAAGAAAAAATTTTTTTCTGAGAAAATTAGCGGTCTTAGTTTTGTTTTACTTTTAATATTCGCTCAGCTGTTAGCTGTCAAATATAACATTGTTGCAGCAAGTGCATTAAATTAATTTGGCGCCCACGTTTTTTTTAAGCTTTTAACTCAATTACTTATAAGGGTTGAGTATAAAAGGTTTATTTGAAAGTTAAAGGTATATATATTAACTAAAAGATAAATCTTTGTGGGCTGCGTCTAAATAGTTGAATAGCAGTGAATTGTAGAAGTGGACGTTTGAGATAGGATATCTGAACTGTCATCTCCCAGCAAAAACTTTTCAAAATTTAGAAATGTGTAGTACTTTTTTAATGACTTAAAAAATGATGAGTGGTAGTTGTTTACGTGAAATCAAGAAAATAAAACAATTTGAAATTTATTTGCTGGTGGTTTAGCATGTCTATATAGGTATTTCATTGGCGCTACAACCAAATCATCAGTAGACTTCAACCACCACCAATGAAATACGTATATAGATATGATAAACCACCAGCAAAGAAATTTCAATTATTGTATGTGCACTTATGACAATATGTTAAATAATAAAATTTTTCAAAATAAAACAATTTCTTTAAAATTCAAAAATCAAGAAACCAATTTATTCTTTTATTTAATTTACCTTTAGAAAATGTAAAAAGATATCAACATAGATGGGGGTATTGCAATAAAAATTGATTGAAATCAGGTTTGCAATAGCAATCAATAAAATTGCAAAAGTTTTTATTGCAATATTTTTGGCACAAATTAAGTGATAAAAAATGTTATTTTAGTCGCTATAAAAAATTTTATTGATATTTCCAGTTTATGCAATATCAGTAAACAAATATTGCTTGAAAAAATTTCCAATCACTGAAATTATTGCAAAATTTTGAGGTGCAGTCAATCAATTATTGGAAAATTTTAAACAACAATCAACGTTCAATCCATGTAAATGAACTAATGAAACAGTTCAAGAATTGATTTTTTTTTTAAATAAATTTTTGACAACATAAAATGTATATTCATATGTTCCGATAGTTCTCGTTGAACCTTCAAAGTGAACAGACGTCTTAGCGGAGTTTTTCTTATATACGTACTAAACAGAAACAATAAAAACAAACAAAAAACCGCAAACTAAGTTACATTGAGGAATACTCTACATGAGTACCTCAAAAACAAAAAATTGTGAAGTGAGTTCTAACAGCAAAAATTCCTATTTTAATGACACTTTTCATATTCTTGACTCAGTCAATAAAAATAAAAAATCTGATGATAGTCTGTTTCTAACGGCAAAGCCACTTTTTCGTGAGCGATCAACTTCGCTTTGTCCAATGCCAACCAGTGATTCTCTAACATTACCTTTGCCTAGTACTTCTTCATTTAAGTCGGCGACATCATCCGCTACGGGCTCATGCTCATCACTTAACCAAGTTATCACCACAGATAATAGTATTCAGAAACCTAAGGTGCAAGTCGGTATGGACAGATATATCACAGTTGTAAAGCGTGGGCGAAGCCCAAATTCATCAAAAATTTCATCAGTTCCCAAGATATCCAAGGATAACGACGCCGCACCATAGGAAATTTCACCCATTTTTTTTGGCCAAAAGTAAAAATTTGAATTTTTGCAAAGTTTATTTTTTTTTGCTTTAATATAATAAAAAATATAACAAAGTACACATAGCTTTTTAAATTTTTCAAAAAAATTTAATTTCTGTTACCTTAACACTTGTTTTTATTACGATTTCTGAACCAGTTATCAGAAAACCTTTAAGTGCAGTGAATTTTGTGACATCTTCTAATAAAAGTTTTCGTAACAAAAATTTATATTTTTGACAAATTAAAAAATGGAAAATAATGCCGAAGTACTTCCACATTCTGTAGCAAAATGTTGGTAAACTCATCTATAAAATCGATTAAATTGGAAAAATTAAAGTGATTTTAAAATTAACTAATGGAATTATGAATTAGGATTTTATATAGACTTACCAAAAAATGATAACTCATATTAGACATAATATCATAATAGTTCTCTACAACAATCAATTACCTTCCAAATTTAATATATTTCATCTCCGAATTTTTTTCGAGTTTAAAAAAAATAATTTTTTCAGGTGACTACTGTGTGCCCAATTCAGAATTATTAAACATATGGCTACAGAAACACAACAAAATTGACAAAAGAGCAGCTATTTACGAACATTTCTTGTCATACATTTCTGAGAGTGATTGTTCCGAAAACTGTAAACCGTGTTTAAAAAAGCATTCACGATTATTTTGTTCAAAAATGAATATAAAATGGCGTAATAATTCCAGAAATTTGTAAGTTTTTGAAAAACATCATGCTGTTTGGCTTAAAGACAGTACTTCGATCAGAAAACGTGAAACGCAGTGTGCCTCCATTAAATCGAAACATGGACGACCGCAAATACCTTTTTGCCAAAAATCTGAGAGAACAAAACGACTAGTTGCAGCAGAAATCTCTAAAGATCATAATAATGCATATTACATTTAGTTGACGGTTTGGAACTCGAAAATAAAGCTGTTGAATAAAATCATTTTCAAACATGACTTTGTTTGTTACTTCATTAAATGGGTAAAATTAATTTCTACTGTTATATTCGAAAGGTAAGTGTACACTCGAAAAATTTTTTAGAAAAAAAGTAGATCAGAAATCAAGATTATCTATCAAAGATCTAAAAAAATCTTGGATGCGGAAACCTATAATCCGTAACCTCTTCTTAGAACTAATTATTTGTTAATTTTTTATTTAAATTTACTTATGTTTTTTTCTGAGTGTATGAAAAATGTTTTCGGCCACTCCGTCTCTCTTAAGTGTTCACCAAAAGTCAAATCCAAAAATTAGTTCAAATCGGTCCACCCGTTTGGCTGAAATTAATTTTGGTCAAAAAATTGGAAAGTTTCCTATAGTGCGCCGCCTCAACTAGCCATCAAAACCGTTTTAAAATATTGCAAGACGACAATGAAAAACCCGATGAATCGTCGAAGAAAACCTCCAAACCACCACCAATCTATATGAGAAAAAGAAATTCAAACGCCCTAATTAAAAAATTAGTTTCGATTATAGGTGAGAATAAATTTCACATTGTTGTTCAAATTTATGAAGAAAAAGATTTCCGCAAAATGTTTACTGAATTTGAAAAAAGTAAAACAAGTTTCTATACATACCAGCTTAAGAGTAATAAAGGCCTGCAGATCGTATAAGGGCATAAATTCTTATGTTGTTCCCGAAGAAATAAAAGATCGTCCTCCAGGGATTTAAGGTAAAAAATTTATCTAATATAATAAATAGGGAGAATATCCCCCAACCTCTATTTCGTGTTGAACTGGAACCAAATGACATCAAATTGAAGAAAAATGAGATAACTTGAAGTATCTCTTATGCCGAAAAATCACAGTTGAAGAACCACACAAGCGTTCAGGGCCCGTACAGTGCCATAATTGTCAAGAATATGGCAATACAAAAACTTACTGTAATTAAATTACTGTTTGCGTTGTGTGAGGTGAATTGCACGGTGCTGCTAGTTGCAATAAGCCAAAAGATCCAAGTGATAAAAAATGCAGTAATTAAGGAGGTAATCACACTGCTAACTACAGAAGATGTCCTGTGTACTCTTTCGTAAAGCAGACAATAAGTCAAAAACCTAAAGTAACTCCAGCTCACATAGAAATAACTTACTCTGTCAATTATCCTCAAATGGTCAAGCCAAGTACTACAAATGTATCGTATGCCGACGCTGTGAAGATCAATTATATTCCCACGCAGAAAGTGTCACCACCTAATAATTCTACAAGTGCTAACACAAGCTTTAATTTCAGTCACCTTGAAGCCACAATTCACAACAAATATGACTAGCTTGATGCAAGAAATGCTGCGAATGCAGAATACTCTACTACAAGCATTAATTAACAAGAACGCAAACGGCATTCGCCATCACAAAAATGAGCTCGAGCACTTCCTCACGAAAACAAGTATTTATATAATGCTGGTCTCTGAGACTCATCTGATTTCGAGAAGCCTAATCAAAATTAATGGCTACACCCTATATGATTCAAAGGACCCTAGAAGAAGAGCATGCGGCAGTTTTAATAAAGTCAAGACTCTAGAACTATATTCTTGATAACATTTGTACAGAACATCTACAAGCAACTAATATTTGTGCCGAAAATGTTTGTACAAATTTCGTTATATCATAAATATACTCCCCTCCCGGATTTTCAATCACTGAGGATCAATACGAAAATTTCTACAAATCTCGTGGGACTTGTTTCGTAGCATCTGGCGACTACAATGCAAAACATACGTTCTGGGGTTCGCGTCTTATTACGCCGAGAGGTCGGGCGTTGTTCAACACAATTTCAAAAATGGTTTTGGACGTCATTTCGAGTGGGGAGCCCACTTACTGGCCTACGGATATACACAAAATTCCGGATGTTATAGATTTTGGCGTCATGAAAAATATCTCTAGGAATTTAATTCATGTTGAAGCTTCCCTAGATCTCTCCTTGGCTCACTCTCCCACAATCATTACAATTTGCAGCACACTAAGAAGTGACTTACCTCACCCATATGTGAAGATGATCAATGGTGTTAATTGGCTGGGATTAAAAAAATATCTTAGTATGATAATATTGAATCTAACATTGCCAATCTTAACGAAAATATTAAGCAGGCTGCTGAACATGCTACTACTTCCCACCAGCTGACTGGGTTTAATAGAATTTATTCTACGGATATTGAACGTCTCGTACGTGAAAAAAAGAGCTAGAAGGGAATGGCAACAACACAGATTACCCCAACATTAAATCGGATTTAAAGCATGCACCAAAAAACTCCAAGAGTTGCTTGCATCTGAAAAAACTGCATCTCTTTTAAACTATCTGGAAAATCTCGATGTTACACAAGCATCTAATTACTCCTTGTGGCGCGCTGCAAAAAATATCCGTTAAGTTTAAACCATCTCTGCGCACTTCTACCGGAGGTTGGGCAAGAAGCGATACCGAAAAAGGTAACTTGTGTGCAAAGCATTTAAAATCCGTATTTACCCCAAGCACATGTAGCTGTTAATTTACCGAGTGCAGTTGCTCTACCCCCTCGACCCTTAAAGCTTAAGATACGTGACGTACAGAAACTTATTACTGAACTCAACCCGACGAAAGCTCCAGGTATTGATGGAATTAGTAGCAAGATGCTAATGAATTTGCCTCATATTGCAATTAAAATCCTACTATTTATTTTCAATGCCATATTACGATTGGAGTATTATCTATACCACTGGAAGCTTGCCAAGGTCAAAATGATTCCAAGGCCGGGCAAAGATCTTACCAAGGATGAGTCATATAGGCCAATAAGTCTACTATGAACAATGTCAAAACTATTCGAAAATCTCCTCATGACATAATTGTCCAAATTCCAATTGGTAGTGGATGCATCCCGAAATATCATTTTGGTTTTAGAAATCAGCATAGCACCATTGAACAAACGCATAGATTGGTTGAATTTATAAAAAGAACATTTGAAGAAAATAAGTATTGTTCTGTCCTCTTTATTGATGTTTCTCAGGCATTTGATAAAGTGTGGCATGAAGGCCTAATTTTAAAATTGAAATCATATCTACCAATAAACATTCTAAATCTTTTGGAAAGTTACATTCTTGCCCGGAACTTAACTGTTGTGGAAGGAGACTTCATGAGTGTGCCCGAATCTATATCATCCGGTGTGCCACAGGGGAGCATATTGGGGCTAGTTTTGTATTTCATATGCCTTTGAGCATTAATATCCACACATCTATATTTGACGATGATACAACCGAAAACCCTCACGAGGCATACCGATATCTTCAGGCACATATTACCCATATGGTTAAGCATATGTAGAATAAAAGTAAACGAACAGAAGTGTTTTCAGGAAACATTTACCCTACGAAGAGATACGAAGAGATACTTGTTCCCCCATTACAATCAATAATCAAATTGTTCCTCAACACTCACATGTGAAATACCTTGGTATACACCTTGACCGACGGCTTACATGGAAACACCACATTGACTCTAAGCTAACGCAAATGAAACTTAAACTAACTCAGATACATTGGCTGATTGGCAGAAATTCACCACTCAGTCTAGATTGTAAACGTTTAATATACAAGTCACTTTTGAAACCTATATGGTGCTACGGAATACAGCTATGGGGCACTGTTTCAGCTTCCAGTATAGAAATAATCCAATGAAGGCAAAACAAGATTTTAATACTAATAACATCGGCTCCATGGTACATCAAAAATTCAAATTTACATCGTGATTTAAATATGCCACTAGTGACTGAAGAAATTAAAAAATACGCAGGCAAATACTTAACAAAACTCGAGTCTCATCCTAATCCACTTGCTCGTAACATCTTGAATTTTACTGGACACATCCGCTTAAAAAAGAGGGACACTATGGCTCTAATACTCAACACTCCAGATGAAACAGCTTGAAAATATGTTTGTTGTTAAAACGATATTTATGTATTATTGATTACTATCACTAAATTTATGCCTCACACAGGTTGGGCCTAATTATTAGTTAGTTAATTTTTTGAAGATACAATAAATAAATATAAGCATGTAAAAAAAATATTTGATAATTCAAAGACTGTTAACAATAAGATATTTTAGCATAATAAAGAGCGTACTAAAATAAAAATATTAATGTGTAAAAAACCATCGATTGATACGAAAATATTTGATCTTCTGAATTATTGGAAGACGGTTAACAAAAAGTTTTTCAACAGAATGCAGTAGTACCAGAAACGTAATTATTGCAGTAAACAAAATTATATTTATTTATAATAAATCTAAATTAGTCTTAAGATTCGTTATATTTTATTATTATTAACTTTTTAAAATTATGTATTGTAAATTGCCTATAGATGTTTATTATGGCTCATTCAATATTTAATTAAGGAATAAAGAATTATTATATTGCTTTTTGCCCTTATCTTATCTTATATCGCAAGTGTTAATAATCATTTATGAGTTTTGCAGAGGAAGCCATTAAGGCCATTGAGGAAACAGAAAATCTATTACGAAACCTTGGTGTTAGCGACAGAAATACAAAACAAACAACTATGGACGAAACGACCTTACAGACGATTCTAAATGCAGGCCACAGTTTCAGGGCATGAGTGACGGGCTGAATAGAAAAGTTACCGCATTACTGTTGAGGAGTATACAGATATTGAAATTGATATCTTTAAGTCTGTTCCCGAATTCAAAGGTGAAACTTCTAAATACGTCTCTTGGCATCAAGCGGCTGTTACAGCCCACATACTATTTGAACGATATCAAGGTAGTTCCAAATACTACCAAGCAGTAGCAATAATGAGGAATAAAATCGTAGGGACTGCTGAATCTGTTTTAAGTACCCACAATACAGTTTTCAAATTTCATGCTATACTTGCTAGGTTAGATTTCGCATATTCAGATAAAACATCGATTTACACACTAGAGCAACAACTTTTTACCTTAAGACAGGGTCAAAGACCAATCATTAATTTTTACAGCGATGTTGAGAATAAGTTGACATCTATTATTAATAAGGTCATAATGACACATGAAGGAATCGCTGCATTAATCCAATCTCTTTACCAAAAGTATAGACTGGATGCATTGCGAGTTTTTGTATCAGGTCTCATGCAAACCATCTGATTTGCCCACTGCTTTGGCGTTGGCACAAGAGCTTTAAACGAACCAAAACAGATATAATTTCGCTGCTATTTTTATTAACGGGCTTGGCAAGGCTCAGCAAAGTTATTCTCCGAAATCACATCCAACGCCCACTGCTTTCATCACGTCAATCTCTAATAACCAGACATCCAGCAATTATTTTAGACAACCACCAAGAAACTTACCTTTTAATAGCCAAATACGACAATCTTCAAGTCAGTCGCAGAAAGTTTTACTCGCAGTCTCGTACACATTCTCGAGCAAATCTATCAAGTACTCAAAGTTTCGATTTGCAACCTCATTCCCAAACATTAGATACAGATGTAGGCATGCGTTCGGTTAGATCCAACAAGTTCGGTGAAGCCAGCGGCTCGAGAGGGGATGTAGGTTCAGGCGGACGGGATTTCCGAAATATGCAGAATATAAACCATTCAAATCACGAATTCCAACACCCTACGGAAGAGAACCCTATCAGTTCAAACAATTATGCTTTACCAGAAGACCAAACTGTAGAAAACTTATCTTTTGCAGATGAAATTAATTTTTTAGGAGAAAATCAGTTCTTCCCTACATTGAACGAATAGTAGGAGTCAATAATATAAAGCTTTTGGTTAACACTGGATCTACTAAAAGTTACATAAAAAAATAACATGATCTGAAAGGTACGAGTATAAGAAAACTCTCGAAAGATTTTCTCGTGCAATCTATTAACGGTACTAGTATAATCGATCAATCCACTATCGTTAACATATTCAATAAATTATTTTTGTTAGAAAATTTATCATTGTTCGGCAGTATCTTGGGCTTTAGCATTAAGCAACTTAATGGTGTAATTGATGCTAGGAACACAACTGGGACGAACAACGAATTTTTCGGTGCGAACTTTCGTCAAGAAAAATAAAACAGGTTTGTGCATATGAAAATGAGCACAACACCGCCGTCGAACGAAATTCGTCGTGCGTCACGAACTCTGAGATAGATTTTTTTCTATTTTGTACGCCGCACGGTGGCTCAGAATCAATTTTAGTCGGCCAAAACTTATATTTTTTCTTGACATAGATTCTAAAAATATTTACGTCATTAGAAAGAAAACATATCAAAACTAAGATAGCCAAAAAATTAGGTCAAAATATTCTTAGTAGTGGGCGTGGCATGCTGCCAAAAACAACAAATTTATGTTAATTTGAAAAAAAAAACAAAAATTTCTCATATCATATTTTATCTGAAATAAATTACAATTCCTCGAAAACTATTATCGTTAAAGGGCTGCGGTCTTTTTTGCTGTGTTGGGTAAGCTGTTCTTTTTAAGAAATAATATCTGCACACCCTGTATAATTTGTAGTTAGAGTGTGATGTAAGAAATTTTAATCCCCCATATTTTCGTAAAACTTGAAGTTTAGTATTGTATAACGTTTGAAGATCAAAAGGGATCAAAAACCCGTAACCCTCCAGAGAAAGACGAAAGTTTCTTCTTTAAGCGTATATATACTTTTGCACCCGCCACGACACGCCTGTGGAACACTTTTTTATTTTAATGAAAATACTCAAAAACTATAAACAAAAATTTGTACCCAAATTGCTAGAAAATCTACCTTAGAAATCATGTAAATGCCATTCTACCTGAACAAAATAAAAATAACAATAGCAAACTTATTTTTATATACATAACTTTGAATTATAAAAATAGATATTAATATTTAAAACCGAATACGGCACACTCCAAATAAACAATCATAAGTACAATTCGCAGGTAGCAAAACGTATTATGTTGATTGTTTTCCTGCAATTTTGTATAGTTAATTGATTTTTGAATATTAGGTTAGGTAGACAGGTTGCTGGAAAGATATAGCTACAAACTCACGTTCATTTCGAAAGTCTTTTCATGCTTACCTGATAGAAAATAAAGAAGGAGCGAGAGGGAGCGAGCAGAGGACTTATTTTCATTCGAAAATTGAGAATTTAAGTAGCTAACCCAGATTAGCTTTAAAAATTTTATATTGAGTATAAGGACAATAATTTGGAAATAAAAATATGTTTCATTCAAATATTTGATTCTAAAAGATTGATAAATCTTTGCAAGTTTTACTTTATAGCGTTTTAGGAAACACGATGCTTTCATAGAAAATGAAACCTAATTTATTACAGCGGTGAAATAGAATTGGACTTACAAAAAAATGTATCAGCTTCTGTCAAAAATTTGAAAAAACGCTACAAGGAAGCTGATTGGAGTAAAAGTAAATTCAATATGTGCTTTGCAAAATGTTTGCAAGGTAAACTTACTATCAAGATAACTTCTGAAAGAAACTACAGGCAAAAACAGTGGAGGAAGACCACAAAAATCGCTAGATAAGTGTAGCAATAGATATAAGAGGCGAAAACTGAAAAATATAAATGAAGAAATCGGATTTGAAAACATTAAAGATAGTTTACTTTTCCAATTGCGATCACAAAAACAACTAACGAAAGTGGAAGCCGAAGCTAAGGGACTGCTACACGACAGAAGTAATACAGAACTGAATAATGAATATTTGCAAGCAATATTCCAGCCAAATGAATAATAATTATAATTTACATTTACTATTATTTGAGTGAAATAAAGTATAAAAATATTAATATTTAATGAATGATATTAAAGTAACGTGTTTCTAACGTGTTTTGTGCATTGTATAAAAAAGGTCAAATATAAATATCTATGATATATCCATAGATTACGATTTCTTCAGGTACTAATATTTAGTTTTTAATTATATATAGTTTTATGATTCTCATAATTGTCAAACCCAATACAATTTTTAATGAATTTTTCTCTGACTGAATTAATTAGATATGTGAATAAAAATCAACTTTGAGATGCAGGGATTGTAAGATTATACACACATACATTAGACCAACTTACTGAAAAAAAGTTTTTGTTACCCCTCTCGAATCAAAGATTGGTCTTTTTAATGAGGACTCCCAAAACATTTAAGGGTGCTAGCGATAACCGTTCATGAGATAAACCGTGTCTTACAAAGGTATATTTTTTAATTTGTTTTTGCATATTTTAGTATTTTGTCCCAAGACAACATATTAAATAAAGTACATCATCTGAAAGATTTTTTCATGCCGCTTCCAATGGTATTAAACTTTACCATCAGCAATGCGTTATTTCATACATACAACGATTTTTTAAGCATTCTGATAGCAGGTGCTACCTTGTATTAAAAAAATATTCTATTATTTTTTAAGGATTATTAGATTTGAGTCATTGTTAATTTATATCTGTTGTTAGTTCTTGAGCGAACTCTTGCGAAAACTCTTAACAGAAATAAGTTAAAAATGACCCAAATCAAATAATACTTAAAAAATAATAGAATTTATTAGAACGAATCAGGACTTTCGTAAAAAAGATGTCTGCCTTATATTTGCTATTTTTACTGTGAAATTATTAAAATCAAATTCCGTATAAAGAAATGATTTTGCCTTATTTTCCATGATTTTTGTTTTCAATACAAATAGACAGACGAGAATTTTTACATGGCTTCTATAAACTGGCAGTTAGTTCTTATAAAGAACGGAAAATATTCAATGCAACCAAAAATCTGTCTTAATGTGTACTTAGTTTTGTAAATGAATGATGTACCTATGTTCCGTAACTTTGGTGAGACGAACAGTTGGTTATCATTCTGTGAAACACAGGATGAGTAACAAAAAACTTAGTTCCCTACTCATGTTTCTTGAAAGCTTATTTCAGGTTTTATATGAATCAGCCTATGGAAAACAGGACAACCATTATAATTGTTTGATTTTTCTCGACGGGAAAACTTCTCGCCAGTTACAGAACACAGGTACTGGAATCAGTTAAAAATAAAATTGCTTTGAATTTTAAATTTTTATTAATTTAAAATGACTGTACGGAATAAAGTACATTCCGTCACTGTAATAATTTTCCGAGTGTACTCGTATATTTTTTTGGTTATAGGGGAAAAGCTCTTTATGCCAAAATATAGTAAATGGCAGCTTTAGAATGTTAATAATTACCAATTTTTAAACGTTATTGTTTACAAACAAGAGTAAATATGGTTATGTTTTCGTTATACCGGCTGCAAATGTCAAATAAATATGAGTGATGTTTTTTTCTGATCCCATGTCAAATAGATGTACTTTGTTATTTCTTATTCATGAATTGTTATTTAGTTTTTTATCTATAAATTTTTAATAGTTTCATGTTTTTAAATTATCACTTGTAAATAAAATTTAATCCATAGTAAAATGAATGAAATTAAATCAAAATCGTGTTTTTACTTTGATTTTTGTTTCTTAAATCCCCTTTTTTGTGCCACTTTTATTTCTTAAATCCCCTTTTCGTGCCACTTTTTGAAATTTATCAACGGTCACACTGACAATAACCACCTTCATCAATTATAAGAGAGTAATTCGCAAATAAATTCGTCGTTGTTGTGCTTTACACGATGAACGAACATCTTATCGACGAATTCGTCGGCGTGGACGAAATTCGTCGTTCGTCCCAGTTTTGTTTCTAGCATGACAATATCTTATAAAAGAATATCTTTCTTTTTTGAAGGAGGTCAGGAAAGCCTGAATTATTTGATTCTAGATTCAGTTAATAACTTAACATTCGAGGCGATTCCAAAAGATATTGAGGGGAAATTTCATGATGTTAGCCATAGAAATGCAGCAGTCTTCGCAAGTCCAAATGATACCCTTCCTTACAACAGTAATGTCTCAGCAACAATAAGGACGAAAGACGAGGAGCCCTTATATTCGAGATACCAGCCATACTGGTCGACTTTGTCAACAGTGAGGTAAAAGAGCTTTTAAGAGATGGTATAATTAGACCATCGATATATCCCTATAACAGTCCGGTTTGGGTGGTAGACAAAAAAGGAATAGACGAATACGGTAGGCCTAACAAGCGTCTTGTGATTGATTTTCAAAATTGAACTCAAAGACAATTTGCGATAAATACCCTATTCCAGCCCCTTCCATTATTCTGTTAAACATTGGCAAAGCTAAGTTTTTCACAACTCTGGACTTAAAAAGTCGCTTCCACCAGATTATGTTAACTGAGTGCAAGTACGAGTTCTGTCTTCTGCCGTGCTATAGACATTTTGCGCGAAGAAATAGGGAAATCCTGCCACGTTTACATAGATGATATCATTATATTTTCCGACTCTGAGCAGAATCATATTTATAATATTGACAGAATTTTGAGAAAGCTGCTTAATGTGAACATGCGGGCTTCTGTAAAATATCTCGGTTTTGTTGTTTCCACTAAGGATATCAAAACATGTCCTTTCTCAAAACGGACGTCCGATAACGATGATTTCAAGGACATTGTCTCCCGCAGAGGAAAGTTATGCTACCAATGAGCGGGAATTGTTAGCCATTGTATGGGCTTTTAAAACCCTTAGGCACTATCTCTATGGAGTAAAAAACATAAAAAATTTTACGGATCACCAGCCGTTGATTTTTTCCGTTTCTGATAGAAACCCTAATTATAAAATATAACTCTGGAAAACCTTCATAGAGGAGTATTCACCCTCATTCCACTACAAACCAGGTAGAGATAACGTCGCTGCCGACGCGTTATGTAGACAATTTTTAAATATGGAAACGGACTCAATATGAGGGCGGATCAATAAGTCCGTGACTTTTAACTCAATATACTCAGTCCAACGTTTTTCCAGTTTTTGTATCCCTTCCAGAAAATAGGATTTTTCGAGGTCCTTAAAACAGGCATTTGTTTGGTAAATAATTTCGTCGTTGGAGCACAATCCATAGAGTTTTATCATTGAAGCTGCACACGTCTGCATTATCTTGATGAAAAAGAACTTTTTTCTTGGCCATATTTTCTTTTTAAATTCTCATTAAATCAGTCTAATAAGTTGGCATAATATTCGATGTTTATTGTTTTTTCCTTTTGAAGGTAAACGATGTGCATTATACCACATGCATCCCAAAAAAACTGTTGCCATCACCTTATTGGCCGACAAACTTACTTTGGCTTTCTTCGGAGCAGGTTCAACCGGAGAAACCCATTGTTTAGACTGCTGCTTGGTCTCCCGAGTGCAGTAATGGATCCATGTTTCATCCACAGTTACAAAACGCCGCGAAAACTCATTCGGATTGCGGTTAAACAACTCCAAACAATCCTTTGAAGTTGTCACACGTTTACGTTTATGGTCAATTGAGAGCAAACGCGGCACCCATCTTGCAGACAACTTCCTTAAACCCAGCTGATCACTTAAAATCGAAACCACACTGCCATATGAAATGCCTATGACATCAACAATCTCACGCACTTTTACTCTTCGATCGGCCAACACCACGTGGATTTTTTCGACGTTTTCGGGTGTACTGACCTCAATTGGCCGTCCAGAACATTCGACGTCATTTGTACTTGTGCGACCACAATGAAAGTCAGTAAACCACTTTTTTCCCATTGAAATCGATGGTGCAGAGTCCCCATAGTATTTATCGAGCTTTTCCTTGGTTTGATTGACGGTTTTTTTTTCGCAAACGACAATGGTTAATGAGCACTCGAAATTAAATTTTTCCCATTTTTAGAAAAATACACGAGGTTGTATGTTTTGAACAGCTGTTAAACGCAAAGTAAATGACGACACTTGCTACTTTGACAGTAGTCTATTAACAGGTTGTACTTGATGGGAAGAGTGTTGCATTTCATATAACTAAGAGGAAAGTTCGAAAAGTCACTGAATTATTGTTATTATTATCCGCCCTCGTACAATCTGCAAGCCTGTGACAATGAGCTGTCACTTACCAAAGTTATACCAACCGTTGCAAATCCAGTAAATTCTTTTAGGAACCAAATATTACTTTTCCAGGAAACCCGTGTAAAAAGGGAAACAAAGATCATATTTATGGATCGCATACGGCACCGAATTTTATACAGAACAGTAGAAGACCTTTTTAATTCGATTCATACCTCTATAAATCCGACATAGTTGTTAATGCAATTAATTACGACTTACATAGCTTAGCGCAAATTCAGCACTTCTTGATTACTAATTATCCCACCATAGTTCCGCCATACTGAAAAGAACGTTACTGATGTTTTTTTATAGATTCAAGAGCTATCATTGATGTGGAACTCGCTTTTCTGGAAACGTTGATTTTTTTTTTTAAATACTAGAGTGATAGTATGTAATAACTAAAAACCTATTAACTCGCAAACAGTTAGATCACTCGTCAAAAATACCTTTGGAGCTGACATTCATGCAATTCCACCTTTTCACAGTTCATGTAATAGGCAGGTCAAACGCTTCCATAGCACGTTAACAGAAATTGCAAGATGTCTCAGACTGGATGACACCTCCTCTGATCCGCTAGAACTGGTCCTCCTTGCCACGACTGGAATGAGACCAATTGATATTATACAGACTATACCAGAAGACCTGAAGGAAAAATTTCGGTCAAAAATTTCAGTCAAACAGATATCTGATTTGAGCTATCATAATAAAAGCTCAGTTGTTAGAACATATAATCCCGGTGATAAAGTCTATGTTAAGGCTAAGAAGCGTATAGGTAATAAGTTCAGCAAGGCTTATGTTGAAAAATTACTTCAAGAAGATTTACGAAAAACACTTAGAATTGAAGATAGTCTATTCTATATTCAAATTTCTGATTGAAACTTAATACATAAACTTCAACTATATTTGATTGCATCCATGCAAGATAAAATATCGCCACTTTCAACGACATTAAGGGATCAACGAACGTATTTGATTAATAACTCCAAATAAAAAGTTAAATTTGCCCTAGGAAAAGTAGATCGTGTTTATTTCTCTTAAGAGTTTCTTATTCACATTTGTTTTTTTCTTATAGGGTATACATTTGTTAAGAAAATTAATGCTATTTTTTCATAAAAAAAAATAATACTAATTTAAAACAGTATATTTTGTTTAATCTAAAAACCTTTAATTTATGTCAATAAGTTGTAAAGGAAACCTTAAACTTCATTTGCCGCTCCAAAGAGTTAAATCCAACATATGCAGACGTCTGAATCTTAGTCCTAGTTTACACTATGCAAGTCTTATTACTAAGATGATTAGTTTATTAGGAGAAAGAGACGAGGGAACTGAAACGTTTCTTTTCACCTCGTCTCTTTCTCCTAACAAACTAATCAGCTTAGCAATAAGACTTGCATAGTGTAAACTAGGACTTAAAGCCGGGAGTAGTTAAGGTACGTGTTATAGAGCGACATCGCCTACTACAGGGTGGGCCAAAAGTTACCAGGGGGTTTAAAAGTTTAATAACTTTTTCGTTTATTAATTTTTTCAAATTTTTTTTCTCAGATTATATAATATACAAAATGGAAAATTTTTTTACACTAAGTATGAAAAATAATGTCTCTTAAATGACCACCGTTTTCAGCTTCGCACTGATGGGCGATTATGATTATGAGTGATGAAGCTCATTTTCATTTGAATGGCTTTGTTAATAAGCAGAACTGTAGGTTCTGGGGTTCTGAAAATCCAAGAGCCATTCATAAACGCCAATTGCACCCCATTAGGTGTACAATATGGTGTGGGATCACATCTGAAAATATCATTGGGCCTTACTTCTTCGAGAATGAAGATGGAAGTGCTGTAACCGTAAATGGAGAGCGGTATCGGTTTATGATAGAAAATTTTTTACGTCTTGCTCTTGAAAACATACCTGGTATGTGGTTTCAGCAGGACGGAGCCACTGCCCGCACTGCCCGAGACACAATGGCACTTTTAAGTCAAATTTTTGGAGAGCGAATAATTTCCAGAAATTCGGAAATAATTTGGCCCAGCGCGGTCGCCAGTTTTGACAGCACCCGACTATTTTCTTTGGGGTTATTTGAAGTAGCGAGTGTATGTGAACAAGCCAGAGACAATCCTTGAACTCAAGGCAAACATTGTTGCAGAAATTCGAACGCTACAGCCACAAATTTTGAAAGATGTTATGGAAAATGCTCTAAAACGAGCCCATCAGTGCGCAGCTGAAAACGATGGTCATTTAAAAGACATTATTTTTCATACTTAGTGTAAAAAAATTTCCATTTTGTATATTATATAATCTGAGAAAAAAAATATAAAAAAAATTAATAAACTAAAGTTATTAAACTTTTAAGCCCCATGGTAACTTTTGGCCCACCCTGTACCAATGCCGGTATTTTGCCATTGCTTTTTATAACTGATTTGCATATTCCTCCCTTTTGGAGAGCAGAGAGTCCGGACGATTGAAGACTAGGTTTCTTAGGTATTTTGTAATAATTTTAAGTTAGTAGTAAGCAGCACAGAGCCGACATAGGTTAGAAAATAAAGACTTCGTAGAAGTTTAATCAATGATCACAGAAAAACTATTATTGTACTATTTCAATTGACGATTAATTTAACCTATGTTATTTTAATTGAAGTTATTGCTTTACTAAAAAATTTTATCCACAGAAGTAACTCAGAATACGATGCACAGTGGGGAATTTTGAAAAAAAAAATGGAAATAATTCTGCAGTTTCTAAACGAGCCGTCCGATTGTTATGAAAATCACACAGAATTTAAGGAGGTGTCACAAAGCTTAAGTCTGAAATTTGGACTAAATATCTCTAAAGAGGTCGGGCCACAAAGCCCCAAAATGGGCAACCTCGGGTTAATAAAAAATTCAAACCGACGCCAAGCTGACTTTTTGCAAGTGGATTTCTCTATTTAAGAGATAAAAAAAAGTCTCCTACATTTATGCAGTTTCGCTGACGTTTTAGGAAATATTCGAAAAAATTTAAATTTTGGCTTTTTTGGCTTGGTCCATTGTTCTGCTAATGCAGAAGTCAAATCCTGTTCGATTTAGAAAAGTAAACTTACTGTGGGTTAAGCACAGAATTTTTAATATTTAGAAAAAAGTTTGATATCAAAAGCACAATTAAGTCAAAAGTTATACGAAATTTAAATTAAAGTTTTGAAAAAAAGGCGATTTTTTGCCGTTTTTTGCAGAAAAGTGGGTTAATTCTTTCGCTTTTATAAAACAATATTGCAAAAATATTTATTGGAAAGGTTACACAAAGATTTTTTTTTAAATTTTCCTTGTTAAAGGTTTCGAAACAGACCTATTTTTGTTATAAATATCAAATGTAAGGCCTGTTTTCTCAAATTCCAAAGCTGGAACCAAACAGTTTGTCATTTCACCTTAAGAATTGATATGTTTTTAAATATTTCCTAAAATATTATCTGCGAGCGGCGAAAGATTTTATTAAACTTGTTTGGGAATTGCCGGGAACTCAGAAGTAAATTATATTTGTTTTTACTTTAAAAGAGAATTTTGAGCCGAAAATATTGACAAATGCGAATAGCATTCCTTTGATTAATTTTCTTATCAGAATAAATTTGTACTCATTTTTTATAACTACCTGCATCTGCTTACAACATATAAAGAGTTTTCCGAGAAGACAAAGGTCTTACACAAAGAAATACTATAAAATTCGGACGGCTCGTTTAGAAACTACAGAATTATTTCCATTTTTTTTTTCTTCAAAATCACCCACCTTGCGATGAAATATTTAATTAATAAAGGACTTCATAGAGGTTATAACCAAATATCACAAACGTTGAACACGAAATTTAAAGCGTTATCAAATACATTGAAATTTGTGATCTAAAATAAGCTTAAGACTAAAACTCACGTAATAAATATTATATGTAAAATAATTAACCAACGTGTTTAATTTTCGTGAAATAAATTATTAATCAATAAGTTAATTTATATGTGAAGTCCCACGCTCGCTTATTTTATTCCGACTTTTTGTTTTTTAGCAACTTATAATGTCAGTGGAGTAGTTCCTACAAAAGCTCAGTTGTTTTACCGTATTAGGTCGCAAGATGTTTCAAAATAAATATTTGCTATATATAGGAGTCGTCACGCTCACTTTTCCACTCCTTAAAATGGCCGTTCTTAGATTTTTGATATATTAAAAAAGTAAGCTGGGTTATGACAAACATTAAAAAAGATAGCGAAAGCGATGCAACCGTTCTTAATTCATGCGATTACCAACGAACAGAACATTTGATTTTTATTTATACCTACATATGTATGTATATGAATATGTAGATAAATATTCTTAAAAATCCCGCTTTTTGATCGATCATGTCCCGCGTTTTGCAAAAAGCATCTGGTATGCTCATTAAACTTAAATATAATTTAAATATACAAGGTTGGGCATTTATGTAAGTATTAATTAAATATGGCCTGAAAATAAATAGAACTTAAAAATAATAATAGTTTAATTAATAAGTAAAAAATTAGCCCCAAGTAAACCAAAAATCCGCGCAAAATAAGGACCAAGTTCTTGCTTGCAACAAGGTTACAACGCTTATTAATTAGGATTAATAATTATCTGCAATAAGATGGAACTTGATCTGGCGCATTACCGCAAATTGGAATATAGAAATTATAAATTTAAAATATTTTTCGTAATTCTAATTTTAAATCCTTGGTATATGTACATAAATACAGATTTTTCGAGATTTTAAGAAAAGTCAACTTATCACAATCATCTTAGCAACTTTCCAGAAATGAATCACACAAAAATTCTTACCAGTATTGCTTCCTTTGAATATAGTTCTGCATCACAGTTATCACACAAATATATATCAAATGGGGCCGGTTCTACCATTTGTTGCAGTATATTCGGGCTGTTCATATCGCTTTTCAATTTCTGTTGTAGTAAACATTTCCGAAGCTTTTGTGGCTGATCATATGACTGAAAAAAGAGCAAAATTATTGATTACGTAATAGAAAAACACAATGGGGTATCTAACAAAATGTTACGAGGCTTAAGCATGGTTAAAATATACTGTACTCGTAATCTACAAAAATAAGCACAACAATATTTTTAAAGCTTACTAAATTTTAATTTTTACTTCTATAGAATATATACATCCATACAACAGAAAAACACTGTCAAGAACATACAAAAATAATTAAATTTATTTATTAAACTTATTCTGGACGATATGTTGAATCAGCATATTTATGATGAAAAATTTTTTATCAGTGCCAAAATATCATATGGACTCAAAATTTTTTCAACATCGTACGTATGCTTAACAACATATGAATGCCATTTTTTAACGTTGTTAACCAACGTATATTTACAATTTTAGCATGTCGTGTAGACACCATATTTTTACTTTGTAACAAATTTACTATATATGCTGACAGATCATTCATCCACTGAATTAACAAATTTTGAATTAATTCTTTTCACACAAAAAAATGAATTGAATGAAATTTGAGACAATTCAAATGAATTTGGTAAAAATGAATTGCAATTCATTTCCAATTCAAATGAATTTGTCAATTGAATTGCAATTCGTTTCTAACGAATTAAAATAAAAAAAAATATTCATTTACAGCTCTGTGACGGATACATATGTATGTGATTTGTTGAGAAGTGTATGCAAGTTTTTCAGCAAACGTCAAATTTGAAATAACGTAGAATTGATTATTGAACCCCGCTCATGCATGAGCAGTGCTGCCTGATTTGCCATATTTTCGCTTAAATTCACCGCATATTACACCTATGGCACCATTGATCAAAACAAAATGGTAAATGTAAAGTTTGACATTGCGTTTACAAAAGAAACTAAAATTATTATTAAAATTAATATATAAAGTATAAATCATCCATTTCCAAACTGTTTTCATCCCAATTCGGATGCTAGAACACATACTATTATTTTCTAAATTTCAATTTAAAAAGATGTAGCATGTGTTTAACATCCGAACTCGCAAGATAACATGTGAAAACGATGTGAAAGCCAGAACATATGTAGACGATATTTTGATAAATTATTGTATTATAACAATTTCTACAAAAATTGGCAAATGCAATAATATAATAGAAAAAATATAACAGGCCAAAAATGGACGAAAAAATTTCACAAATTGTTTTCTGTACAGGTGTAAGTCATTTCGATATAAAACTAAAATGGTACAATGAAATTTCTGAGACATCTGAGTTAAAAAATTGATATATGTGCCCTTATTTATGAAAGTTTTCTAAGTCATATGCATGCATTTTTGCTTCGAAATCATAAATAAATCTTAAAAAAACTGCAATAAATAGTTAATAAATATGAAATAAATTAATATTAATCGAGACTACAACAGCTCTAAATTAAAATAATGTATAATATAAAAATATTTTTTTAATTTTTTCAAATGTAATCTAGTAAATATCTCGACAAGAGACCACTTTCATAATTAAGGGCACGTATGTACATGAAATAGTAATTTCTGAAATGAACAAAGAACAAAACTCGTATATCATTTTTGAAGTATGACACAGGTAAGCCAAGATAATCATTATATTGTATATAAATAATTTATGTGCATATACATATTTATTTATTTTCTTACAGATGGATCTGAAATAGTTTCCACACCTTCAGAAAATGAACTGTTATCATATATCAGTGATACCAACGTATCAATTAAAATTTTAAAGAAATATCTAATTGTTTACGAAATTTTTCTTAAATATAACACCGCAATTATATCGTCCGCTCCAGTTGAGAGACTATTTTCGCTAGCTGGTATTTTATATAGTACAAGAAGATGCATCTGTTATGAAACATCTTCTTGTACTATGTATCATTTTGAAAACAGTTTTTAAAAAAGTTCCTCTATAGAACTCCCTGACCTAAATATATCATGAATAGTTGTTACGAGTATATATTTTTAAATTGAATTAATATATCATTTTATTTTTCAGAAATAGTTTCTATTCAAGAAATAACAGCCTCATTGAATTAATTTGTTGTGTTTGTTTTTTAAATTAAATTCTGAGAAAAACTATTTAATTTTTTTGCATTTAAATAATATTGAAATGAATTTTATTCAAATTTCGAATACTTAAATTTATCAATTTTTTGTTTGTTTTAAACATATGAAAAAAATTGTATTTCGAATATTGTAAATTGATTTAATACTCTAAAAAATGGATTTGAGCAATATATAAATTTATAAAAATTTCAATCGTTTCAATATAAATAAATTGTGTTGAATTTTCACATAACAAATAATTGTTTGAATTGTCCTTATTTCTAATTTAATATAAAAACTTAAACTGAAATAAAAATATTTTTATTTTTCATTCCATTCACTTATTACAGCTATGATAAGTATACATATATTTTTATTATTACTATTTAATAGGAATTCCTTACAATAAAAAATGCTCATTTTATTTTCAAACATATGCATATACAGAAATGGAAGCAATGATTACAGATTTGTTGGAAAATACAGACGGTTCATAATCATTTTGTGGTTTTGATGCAGATGATTCTGGATGCGCAACACCTGAAAAAGTACAGGCAGACAAAAAACATTTAAGCAAATGCTCACATGACTTAACATATCTACAGTGTCCAGCATAACTCAAGGTACCCCAGCAGAAGTAAGCGCCAGTTCATCAATTTTACAAAAAATATCTGCTCAAAATTCTTTTATTTATTATTTTATTATTATTTTAATTCGTATACCCAATACAAAACGGAAAAAAAATTTGGTATACAAGAAAACTAAAAAAACTATGCATTGAAACCTTTGGTAACTCCATATTTCTTGGTACCCTTTAACATGTGGAAAAACATTGGCAAAGCTCTTTTTGGAATTTCTTTGTAATTATTTGTAACTGAACTTTTAAAATACAATTAGTTAAATGCCTTTTTGCTAACACGTAGAAAAAAATCCCGAGTTTTATTGATATAAAAATGTTTCGAAAAGAATTAACAATTGAAGAACGTAATATTGTAATTACCAAACACTAAATAGCAAAATCATACTCCGAAATGGGAAAATAATGAATCAAAGCAAATCGGCTATCCAAAAAAAAAACAATAAATCGCTTTAGAGAAAAAAAAACCAACACGACGTCTTCGAAAACTAACTAAGAAAGAAGAAAGAATAATAGAAGCTATAATTAAGAAGAATCCATTAGAAAGTACGCCAAAGATTGATACAGAGTTACATACAAGAATCTCTAGGCAAAATTTTTCTGCAGATACAGTACGCAGATCGATAAAAAGAGCCGGATACCAATATCCGTACAACACGTAAGAAACTCTATACTAACGAAACTCTATATAAAAACAAGAAAATATTGGGAAAAAATTAATAAAAATCTTCGTCCAAAGAACACGCGTAAAACGTTTAGGCACTAAGGTGACAGTCTCATGGTATTGAGGTGTATGTCAGCTGCAGATGTGGGTAACTTGGAGTTTATAAATGAATTTATGAATAAGATAGTATATTTAAAAATAGTGAAGAGTTGCTTAAGTCAAAGTAATGTACAACTGAATATTCGAAATTATTATTACTTCCAACAGGACAAATATCTTAAGCACATTACAGCTGATGTGAAGATGTGGCATGTATACAACATTCCCCACATGCTTAATATTCTTAAACAAAGCTTAGATTTGAACACTGAGCACTTCTGGGATCATTTAGAAAAAACAATTACTTAATCTCCCAATTTCTAATAAAAATCAGTTCAAAACTGCTCATGGCTAAAAATATCTCCCGATTACTCAAAAAAACTTGTTCATTCAATGTCAGATGGGTAATATGAAGTTCTTCGTTTTAAGGATTTTCATCCTAGGTATGACAAAAATCGTGATAATTTACTCCATCTTTGTAGTTACTGTCCTGGTTTCTAAGAGGTACCAAGACTTTTAAACGTATAGTTTTTTGTTTTGTTGTATACCACACTTTTTTGTTTTGTATTGGGTATACGAATTAAAATATTAAAGCTTTGCGGAACTTATTCTAATAAGAATTGTATGAAAATTAATGAAATAAAACTTATGGAGAAATTGAGATAGCGAATAGATCTATACTTTTGACCTACGCTATGTTATAAACATTCAATTTAAAAATGACTGCAAGTGAAATAATTTGTTTTATACACTTTTTACCTTTAATGATAGGAGATTTAATTCCGTTCCATAACAAACATTAGAAAGTTTTTGCAGATTTGTTGGAAATGAAAGATTTAATATTAAAATGCAGTTTTGAAAATGAGGATATAGTAAGATTAGGAGAGTTATTTAAAAAACATAATTTACACAAACATATATGGATTTTTAAAACCCAAACACCACTTTTAAGAACCACTTAAATATCTTTGTAGTATGAGATTTGAAGCCAAACATAAGGAAGCTAAAATGTACTTTAATAATATCACACCAAGAGTAAATCCTTGCTTGTCTTTATCGTTAAAGTTTCTAATCGAATTTTCGTAATATTTCTTAAAACATGATTTTTTTTTGGAACCTATTTTAAGTTTTACTTCATTCAGAATTCTTGATTTAAAAGTTTTCTGATTCAAAATAATTTAATTTATGTTTTATGTTATTCGATTTAAAGCCAATCATTGCTTTTTTAAGTTTCCCTTTCCAGTTTTATGCAACAAATAATGCTAAGCCATGTTTTAGAATAAAGTATGTATAGTTTTTTAATTCATTAAATAAATGATATACATATTAATGAAAGTGTTTATATTACATCTCTCTTTTTATTTATATATGGATTCGTAATGGGTTTTCAATGTTAGAACGAATAATTTTCAAATTGAGAACGAAGCGTTGATAAAATGAGAACGAAGCGTTGTCAAAATGAGAATGAATCTAAGAGGGACACTTGACACACCTATAGGCTGTCATGGGTCCCGCTTAGATCCTCTCTATGGTGATGCTTTTCACTATGCATGGAGCCCCCCTTAAACCAAAACTGAACCAGTTGTAAGGTTAAGGTAGTTGGTAGCAGTACCGAGAACCTGAATGGTTAATTAGTGGTTAGAGGATTAGTAGCTAACAGCTTCAAGCCGATGAAGGGCACGGGTCGGTTGCTAATTTGATTGCATTGCCCATGCACGGGTGGTCCAACCCTTTACGTGCATACTCGTGACAACAAAATGGAAAAACTTAATAAAAATAAACAACAAATCAAAACAAACTCTGCCCTTCCATTAGGAAGGGCAAGGTTAACTCGTCGTTGGACGTAAGTCAAAGTACATCTGCTGCAGCCAAAATAAGAGCTGAGCAATAAGCCAAAGCAATTTTGGATGTGACAACTGAAAGGTGCGCCAGCTGGAGTGACACCAGCCATGCAGATGCACCTATAAATAAGCGAGTTGGAGCTGCGCCGACTGTCTCTAAAACAGATGTGTCACATTCAGCCTCCGGAGTGCTCGAAAAGGATGTGCTAGTAAGCGTAAGGCCGACCGTGCTAACTACATCTGGATCGAACGCACAAAATACACGTGAACGAGCTTCTTGACGCACTAAGCTCGATGCTATATCGAGCAGTTGGGCAACAAGCCTTCTAAGGATCTTACCAGCAACGAGAAATCTTCGCTAGCATGGGCAAAGGCTCATTTGGCCGCACACGACGACTGCAACCCTGAAGCAGCTCCGAAAACATTGCGCCTAAAAGGCAAACGCTCAGGGGAAGAACCATCGCCGCAGCTAAGGACACAGCCATCCAGCAAGCGTCAAAACCACAAAACCAGGCAGATTTCAAAATTATAAGCAAACCTAACAGTGAGGTTGCAAGAAATTCACTGGTAAGAGCTGTTTTTGACCGTAGTAACTGCGACGGAGCAAGCAATCATGAAAAATTGGGATTGATTTTTCAAAAGTTATTGGATATCTAATTACAGGCTGGTTTCAAGGACACGTGAAACTGGCGTCCAATTTAAAACATATCATACTATCCCTAAGGGAAGAATGGCCCGGACAGTGATATACCTCGCAGGCGGAGAGCAATTGATGTCATTCCGGCAGAACCTCATTACCCAGTAAAGATCCTGCTAATCTTTTAGAAGGCAAATCCGGATCTACCAGCCAATGACTGGAAGGTAATAAAGGTTTTCGAACCGGTTGGTGCCCGAAGAAAGGCGATCGTGGTCCTTAATAAGGAGACATTGTCTATACTACGGGAGAAGCAAGGGCTGGTTTATTATGGGTTCATGGGCATTGAACTGCGTCTCTACCGGTGTGATGACAAACCCGATCCTGAAAACCCCATTGCAGCAGAGGGGTCGCAAAGGTTAAACACTGATAATGAAGCCAAGGCCAACGCGGAGGCCATAGCTGAACCTGCGGATTCAGCTTCTGAATCCAAATCCAGTGGACGCAGACATCGTTTTCAACTATGACCCTGAGATCAGGCAATAGCGAAGATAATTCAAATTAACCTTAACCACTGGAAGGCAGCCTCAGCGGTACTAACCAACCGACTTGTCGAAGGAGTAGATATTGCGCTTATCCAAGAACAGTGAACTGCCAATGGCAAAATACTTGGACTCAGCGCAAAAGGGTACAGACTACTGTATGTAAATAAATTAGGTAACAACGATAAAAACATTAGACCGTGTATTATGGTGAAAACCAACTTAAATATTTTCATTCTGTCTAATTTCAGAGATGAAGATGCAGTAGGTTTAGCGTGGGAGACAGAATCCGCAGTATTGTGGCCTATCATCCTACATGACCCATAACAATGCGGACTCCCCACAAAGCATTCTGGTCCAATAGGCGGTTAAGGAAGCAAATACGTGCGGTATTCCTATTATAATAAGCGCTGACGCAAAAACACATGACCAGATCTGGGGTAGCTCAGATAAAAATGATAGAGGTCAGTGCATTTTTTATTTAATTATGGACAACAATCTGGTAGTATTAAATCAGGAATCGGAACCAACTTTCGTAGTCTCTGATAGCCAAGAGGTATTAGACATAAATCTAGTCAATTAGAGATACTCTCGTTTAATTCATGAATAGAGGGTCTCTTTGGCCTACTCGTTCTCTGACCATCGCTTTTTAACATTCTTAATTAGCATTTCAAATAGAAACACAAGATTATACGTTAATAGATGTCAAACAAACTGGAAGGTACAGAATGAATTCCTCACCGACTTGATTACGCGACCTCCAAATATAGGGGACTTAGCCGTAGAAACGCTAACAAATGCGTTCAAAGAAGCCACTGGTTTATCCTGCAGGTCTGATAGCATTGCTGAAACTCGTAAAAAGGTTGCTTTAAAAAGCCTCATTAAATAAATTCAAAAACTTAGTCACGAATGCAAAACGCAAAACTGGAGAAAATTCTGTAATAAAGTAGAACACCACTCCGAGACTAGCAGACTGCGTAAGATTCTAGCGAAAAAACCGTCCATACCCAACAAATAGTAACGAAATTATAGAGGTCGTAATGGACACCCATTTTCTGGGCTATCAACCCTACAGTGATACTCAATAAGTATATCCCTCCCATGCCCAGGCACATGTATCCACAGGCATTACTGTTTAGAAAGTGAAATGGGCTTCCATCCGCTTAAATCTCTAGGTCCGGATGGCAACATTTCTGCGGATCTACAACATAATGCAGATCTAGTAATTCCATGGTTACTTGTAATACACAAGGCCTGCATCGTATGGTCATACATATATTCCAATTGCATGGACTAAATGTAATATGATCTCTATACCCAAAAGAGCGAAGGCATCACATACCAAGGCAAAGGATTTTAGACTCATTAGTTTAACTTCTTTTTTTCTAAAAAAACCCTTGAGATAATAATGGATGTTCATATTAGAACAATCGTTGATAACTCTCTAATCTCAGCCATTCAACACACATATACCAAGGGCAAATCTGTTGAGGATGCATAGAGAATTAACTCGAGCAAATTATACCATGGTAGGCTTCATGGACATTGCATGTGCCTTTAATAATATTGATCCGACGGCAATCATTCAGTCTCTCAGAGAGCTGCGGGTTGACCGAGAGATTTACCAGCAGATAAACAGCTTGAAAATATTTTTGTGCTTAATACGATATTTATGTATTATTGATTACTATCACTAAGTTTATGCCTGACACTGGTTGGGCCTAATTTTTATATCTAGATTTGAATACTTATTGTTTGTTCAATTTTTGAAGATACAATAAATAAATATACGCATGAAAAAAAAATTACGCAGAGTCATCACTTCCACAATACGAACAGCTACCATCAACAGGCAGGCCCACAGAGATGCACCTCAGGGTGGTGTGCTATCACCCCTGTTGTGGAATGTGACGGTCAATAATCTGCTCAAAAAATTGGTATCCATAAATATTAAAACAGTTGCATACTCAGATGATGTAGCGAATGCAACATCAGCATTCCACATGGATACGATATCACAGCGACTAGAAACTGCACTAAATGATCAAAACAGAATGGTGCTCCTTTCTAGGATATGCAAAGTTCCAATTCAATCACGCAAAGCTAACCCTGTCGGATAATGCCAAATATCTGAGTGTTGTCCTCGATAGTAAGCTTTTCTGGAGGGTAAATCTTCAGGCAAGTGTAGCGAAAGCCATAACGGCAATCTACGTCTGTAGGAGCGCAATCGGGCACACTTAGGGAATAATCCCTAAGGGAGTCGGTTGCATACTAAAGATTGTTATAAAACCTATATTATTTAATGGAATTTTAGTGTGGTGGAAAGCACTCGACTTAGTGAGTAATCAGTCCCGTTTAGAGGGAATTCTCCGCAAAATGGCACTTATGATAACAGAAGCTCTAAAATACACGCCGTTGGGTTGGATTCTAATGGACTTAACCGCTAGAAAGCTAGCTCTACGTATCGCCGTAAGACTAAAAGTAATAGGCGCATGGAACCACTCACATTGGGGTCAAGCAAGCATTTTAAATACAGTAGATAACATACCGGATCTTATTGACTACTTCACTCCAAAGTCCTACTTCAATAGGAATTTTCAAATTTCATTGACAGAAGGGTTCCACCACTGAACGGAGCCATACAGACTTTCACGCACGGCTCCTAAAAGTATTTTTAAGTTTGGAGGACTATTCGTGAAATATTACCGGAATAATACAAAAAGTTGTGTAAATTATGCAAATTCTAAATGTCACTATATATTTAAAACTAGAGCTGATAGGGAAAACAAATGACGTCATCGTATTCACGAGATAAAAATACATAAGGATCGGCCATTTTTATTTAAACATCATAAAAAACCTCTATTTTGTTGTTCAGTGTTATCAATAGTAGTTTCAAGGCGACTGAAATTAAAGCTTGAGTTTGCCTTTGTTGAATTATTTGGTGGTGACACTTTTTTCATGGGAATAGAATTGATCTTCAAAGCGTCAGCATACGATACTTGCGTAGTGACTGATTGTGCTATTTGTAGACAAGTAGCGCAGTACGTATTTTCAGTCTGAGCTAGGTTTACTTTAGGTTTTTGATTCATTATCTGCTTAACGAAAGAGTACACAGGACATCCTCTGCAGTTAGCAGTGTGATTACCTCCACAATTACTGCACTTTTCTCGCTTT
Organism: Nowickia ferox; assembly: GCA_936439885.1. Taxonomy (NCBI): domain Eukaryota; kingdom Metazoa; phylum Arthropoda; class Insecta; order Diptera; family Tachinidae; genus Nowickia; species Nowickia ferox. The sequence continues at coordinate 41,772,643 of OW387026.1, read as the reverse complement.
GATCTTTTGGCTCATTGCAAGTAGCAGTTCCGTGGAATTCACCGCACACAACGCAAACAGTAGGTAAATTACATTAAGTTTTGTGTGACCATATTCTTGACTATTATGGCACTGTACGGGTCCTGAACGCTTGTGTGGTTCTTCAACTGTGATTTATCGGTATAAGAGATATTTCAAGTTATAAATTGGATGAGTCTCATTTTTCTTAAATTTTATGTCATTTTTTACCTTAAATCCCTGGAGGATGAGTGCATATTTGATTTCATCATGAACAACATAAGAAACTGTGCCCTTCAATATGATGTGTAGGCCTTTAGCACTCTTAGTGCTATAACTTGCCTTAGTTATTATAACTTGTCGATAGTTAAAGGAAGAATGTTGTATGCCCAATGAAAAGCTTTGCGTAATTACAACTTAAATTTTAGTTTGTTATTATTATAAATAATAATAATATTTAATGGATAAAAAAATAATAAATTAATGTTTTATAATGCTAAGCCGTTTATCCGTTTGACAAAATCTTGCCTTTAACTATCGGCAAGTTGTAATAATGACCTTTAAGCTGGTATGTATAGAAACTTGCTTTTTTTTCAAATTCAGTAACCATTTTCCTCATATATTTCAATTTTTGTTTTATCAATTTTACCACGTTTTGTTGGAACAATGTGAAATTTATTCACACCAATGACCGAGATTAATTTTTTAATAGGGGCGTTTGAAGTTTTTTCTCTCAGGTAGATTTGTGGTGGTTTGAAGGTTTTGTTCGAGGATACATCGGGTTTGTCGTTGTCATCTTGCAATATTTTTAAACGGTTTTGGCTGAGGCGGAGTCGCTATCCTTGCACTCAAAATATTTCATGCTTAAAAATGCGAAAAACTTTTTCAAATTTGATTTTTGTATAATAAACGAAAAATTATGTACATTTTACGAAATATTTGTAGCTTGTGCAGTAAAACAGATTTCAGAATTTTATGAATTTCGTTAAGTTACAAAAATTATTTCGTACAATTATTATCGTATATAGTACCATATTTTTCGTTTATTTTATTGAATTTAGGAGAAAATAAAACATTTTTATAAAATTGGAAATTTCATAAAATAAACATATTTTGTTTTGTTATCATTTTGTTTACAGTACAAAATTATTTTTAAACCTACACAATTTTCGTGAATTAAAAAAAAAACTTTGAAATATAAGAACAAAGACTTGTTTTGTTTAATTTTTTAATATTTTCTCTATTTATTTTCCTGTTATTGTATATATTGTATAAAAAATTATTGGGATAAAAAATTAGTTTTCTGTTTATGCTGGGAACACAACTAGGACGAACGACAAATTTCGTCCACGGAACACCAACGAAGAATAAGTAACAGATCTTATAATTAATAATTGGATAATTGGTTATTGTTTGTGCAAAGAGATAGAAACTTGTTTTTTCATCGTTCATCGGCGTAAGAAATAGAAATACATACATATGTAAATCTATCGCAGAGTTCGTCACGCACGACGAATTTCGTTCAACGGCGGTGTTGTGTTAATTTTTGTATGAACAAATGTGTTTTACTTTCTATGACGAAAGTTCGCAAAGAAAAATTCGTTGTTCCTCCCAGTTGTGTTCCCAGCATTCCCAGTTTGATTCGTGAGTTTCAGTGCAAAATATATATGTATGTTAAATTATATTTTTTTCTCATAACTATTACAACCTTCAATTTCAAGAATTACAGATTATTCAACAAATTTAATTTTCAAATGTGAGAAAATATATGTAATTTTTTTTTTTGCAGATTTTTATATTTTAAAGATTTTAATTTTACACAAAATTTCGCATATAACAAAAAATTGCTTTTCATGATTCACGAATTTATTTCGTAACATAAACATTGGTTTTAGTAAATTTACGAAAAAAAATTGTAAAAATACAACATTTTTTTATTTGCAGACAAAATTTCGTAAAATAAACAAATACTATTTCTACTATTTACGATGCATTTCGTACCATAAACACAACGACCATTTTCGTAAAATAAAGCAAATTTTTCGTTTATTTTACCTATGAAATATTTTTAGTGTGGATATCTTAGGAGCAGATGATATTTTTGATGAATTTGGGCTTCGCACGCGCTTTAATACTCTGATATATCTGTCCATTCCGACTTGCACCTTAGGTTTCTGACTACTGTTATCTATAGTGATAACTTGGTTAAGTGATGAACACGAGCCCGAAGCGGATGATGTCACTGACTTAAATGAAGAAGTACTAAGCAACGGTAATATTAACGAATCACAGTAAAATAGGCATTTCTGCCGTTAGAACTCACTTCAGAGTTTTTAGTATTCCTCAATGTCAGTTTGTTTGCGGTTTTTTTATTTTGTATTTCTGGCTATGTAAAAATTATTGGTAAAGCATATAAATCTTATTTATCAAAGTCAATATGTACTACGAATATTATGTACTACGAATATTTTTTTATGATTTTTTGTTTGTTTGATGGTTCAAAAATGTCGACAACTGGAATAAGGGTGATTATTATAGAAAATAAAAGTTCTATCTACGATATGACAAGAAATTGAATCTAAATTTATGTAATTAAAGCTATTAAACTTGGAAAATTGTTTTCCTAAATTGTGGCACAGTAACATTTGGACTTTTTGCAAATAAATTTTACTAGACGTAAGCAAAATAGCAAGTGCTTGATTTTGACATTTTTTATCCATGGAACGCTATATATACTTATATGGTTCCATATACATATTCATCCTTATCGGGAATAAAAGGAGAATTTTTTTCACGTGAAATATTTCCCATACACAAAAAATGGAGAACAAAATTAGAAAATAGTATACTGACACAACAACAACGCAAATATTGGCTATCACAATTTTAGGGAAAGGGAAAAATTTTCACGTGAACTGATTGGTGCTGATTTGAATGCATGGCATCCCTACTGGGGAGATAATTACACAAAGAGACGTAATCTTCATGAATTTTTGCTTTCAAACCCGGACTTTGAGATTCGGCCAACGAACGGACCAACGAGGGAGAATTCTTATTTTGACTTTTTTCTTACGACTGTTGACATCACTTCTGTAAATTAAAATTTGGTTAGGACATTGGACTATGAATCTGACCATAAAGTAGTTGAGATCACTTTCTACACAAACGATTGCTTGACGAGAGAACATTCTACAAGGTATGACTATGACCACATGAACAAGAATAGATTTACAAACAGACTATCATCTAATCTTGCTGCATTTGAACTACCAATTGACAGAAATGTGACTGAAAGTGAAATTGTCGCATGCATCTTTTCACTGAATAATGCAGTTCGGAATGCTATGGAGCACTCCATCCCGAAAGTTCGTGTTGGAGGCCGAGGTTTGCTGAAGCTTCCATAACATAGCTAGCTATGTTGCAAATAATTTCTTTCAGATTCATCGGGAACAATTGGGTCATACTGACGCTTTAAGTATTAATGTACGAGAGACTGTTTTAACTTTGGACAATACAACACCACTGACAACATTTAGTATAGACATTATGGCAAATGGGGAAATTTTAGGCGAAAATGTTCATCACCTTGGAGTTATAAATCCAATGTCTGTCGGCAAAGCATTAAGAGTGCGATCAAACAAGAAGTCTAGTGGAGTGGATGGTATACCTGACTTTGTTCTTAGGAAGACTAATATGGTAGCTTGGCGGTTTTTGGTTATTTTATTTAATCATTGCTACACTATTGGCTATTTCCCAAAGGCTGGCGAATGGCGCTTGTTGTACCAATTCCTAAGCCCAGATTGGATCTTCGTGAGATCGGGAGTTATCGACCGATTTCCTTACTGTCGGCCTTTGGAAAACTATTTGAATTCTTTCTTCTGGAAAAAATAAACAACTTTACAAATAACAATGACATTTTGAAGGACTTTCAATTTGGATTTAGGACAGGACAATTGCACTTACAGTTTTTACCGACTACATTTCAAGAGGATGGAACAGGCGACGTCCAACAATAGCAGTCAGTTTGGATTTTGCTAAAGCTTTCAATTCAGCCTGGCATGAAGGGCTTATTTATAAAATGATTAATCTTGGGTTTGGTTTGGACATCTGTCGAATGGTGAATAGTTTTTTAAAGGATCGATTGTTTAGGGTTCGTATTGGTGACATTCTATCTCACGAGGGTTCAATCAGTGCGGGTGTTCCTCAGAGATCTTTACTAGGACCTGTGCTTTACAATATTTTTGTGTCAGATATACATGAACCTTCTAAGATATTATTCTCTTAATGTATGCTGACGACATTCTAATTGCTTCATCGGGTGGTAGAGCAAGGACAGTTAACGCCGGAATTAACTCCTATTTAACAGTACTGACAGATTACTTTACAAAATGGAGACTCAACCTGAACATACAAAAGACAGTAGCACTCATGATAAAGGGACGACGTAAACATATTTACAAAAATTTTCGGACGTATATACCATGTTTACTTATTGGACAACAAATGATTAGGGTTTCGGAAAGGATTAAATATTTGGGGGTCACATTTCATGAAAACCTTGAGTACTATCGACATATTGATGACATACTTGAAAGGAGAAAAAGGATTTACTCTTCATATCAGGGAATTTTAAAGCGTAGGATCGGGATCATTCGACCTGTCATCTCTTATGCTTTTCCAGTATGGTTTAGGATTTCTTCAAGCCAGATGGAGAGACTTAGGCGATGGGAGAGGATGATTTTGGTATCTTGCCTTGGCCTAAGACCCTCTTATGGACCAAATGGGGAACTGCGCAGACCATCTTGCAGATGTATGTATTTACGACGGAATTAGCTTTGGACGTATTGATGTTTTTATGATAGGGAATTCAATTAAGTTCTTGGAAGGTGCGCAGTCTTCTGATAATACATTAGTTCGCCAATGCTTCTGGAGACTGTTCGGTCCAAAAAATATTTTTCTCCTGTGGACCTATTGACCCTTAGGGATGGTGGTCTACTTTTTCAAGGTGTAGACCTTTTATTTTACCATAGGAGAATCCGAACTCTAAATATTAATAACACTGTATATAACACTTCCCAATAGTTTAGGTGTATATAATTCTTTCCTTTTGTTAAGAACGAATTTTATTTTATTTTGCTTCCTTTTTGTTTTAGTCTTAATCTTTAGTTTGTAGTTAGTTATTTTTTTTAAATTTTTAATTTGTAAGTTTAATTCTAATTGTCTCCCTTTTTTGTTTCCTCTTTTTTTGAAACTTTGTTCATAATTGTTTTTATATATATATGTATATATCTAATTGTTGTATGCTAAAACTATACTTAATTTTGGTTATAATGGAGCAATCCTTGAAAAGTTTTAGAACGTAAGGAATTTTTATTAATGTTTGAAGCTATAGCTATCTTGTTTATAATATTTTGGAAATAATAAATTAAAAAAAAAATAATTGGATACTCTTATGAAGAGCTTCATAGTTGAATTTCCATATATGAGTTCATTTGTTATAATTCATTTCATTTAGTTCATATATTAATTCATATACATATAATATATTTCCCATGTATAATCCTATACATTTCCATACATTTTCAAGTCGTGTAGAGTTTTTTTTAATATCTCCCCAAAGATGCTCTATTGGGGAAGTTCAGAAAATTACGTTAGCCACTGTATAGCCTCAATGTTATTGAGGCGAAACCACTCCCTATCTTTTCGACTAGTATGCTTTGGGTCGCTGTTCTGCTGGAAGACCCATTTCCACAGCATTTTTTCACCACTATGTGGTAACATTATATTATTCAGAATGTCAGCATACGGGTGTTGACCCACAATGCCAGTAATTTTTATGTATGGGCCCCAAAGACCATAGTGTGAAAAACAAACAAAATATCAGAATTTTTGATCCACCATACTTAGCATTTTTCACAGTACACAATGGTGGACATCCAGAAGATTGGTGGACGCCGAACTTATTGTCTACAGCCAGAATTTCAATACAGAGCAATTATAGGCTTGTCAGTCCACAAAATATTGCGCCACTTGCTAGCGGGCCAATTGACATGATTTCTAGCGAACTCCAAACGGTTATCCTTATGAGTTTTTTAAGCAGTGGGGTTTTTCTTGGATATCGCGCAAACAGATTTGCATCTAGAAGTCATCTTCTGACCGTTATATCGCTAAGTTTTAAATTTAGTTTGGTTTTCATTTCCCTGGCTGATTTACGGTCCTTTTCACAATGTACAATTAAAAGCTAACAGGGACTTTAAAGGCAAGTTTTATATGAAGAACTTGCAGGTAAAGTTCACATTAACTCTTAATCATACATTGTGGGACGTTGAAAGCATTAAGGCTGGGTTAGCCGAACGTTGCTGTCGCCGTACTGTACCGTACCGTACTGTTAGCACGTTTGTGCACTTATAGAACATTTAAAAACTTACGTACGCTTTACTTTATTTTGTTGTTTTAATATGAAAAACAAACAGCTGTTCATAAAACAGTGATGGGAATTAAAAAGTTCAAATAGTAACTGTATCGAAGGAAAAGTACCTAAAATATGTAAATGCTCCTTGAACTGTATTGGTGTATGTACATAAAAATAAACCTATGTATGTTATACATTTATAATAAATAAATATGTATGTATGTATCTGTGCATACACACATACATATGTATGTAGCAAATGAAATATGTGTATACCAAAATATGTGCACACTCAATAAGAGCTTTTGATACCATTTAAATCCTTTTATATATCTGACATTTATAGTAAACCCATCCATAGTTATATATTTCTTTATTATATATATGTACATAAATCTGCATATATTAATATCCGTAAGTATGTGTATACATATGCAAATATTTATGTATTAAGTTGTTTTTCACACAGATTTATTGTTAACAAAAGTACCGAAAAACAGAGCCAAAATACCCCCATTCCATTGAATATACAATAGTGCCATCACTGGTTTACAAACGTCACTTAACAACGTTAGGAATTAGGATCAGCTGTTTCGTTAGGGGACGGAGACGTTCGGCTAATTCTACCTTTACACTTGGCTAGCCTCGGGTGAACATTTTCTTTTACACCTCTACTTTCTGCTTTATTTTTATATTTTATGGCATTTGACATTATTTTTGCAGAACATGAGAGAAGCCTTTGTATATCTTAATAAACTATTCCCTCTTTCCTTAATTATTAAGTTCATTTTTATTGCTCAATAGTGCAATGTTTAGTGTGACCCACCTAAAGCCAAAACTTATCGGAAAAATGTACTTATATTTAACATTCAATATACAATAAATTAATATTATTTAACTTAATTTCACTATATTCTTCAAAAATTTTTACTTTTTACCATAAAAATAAAAAGAAGAATAACTCAGTCGTTTATCACTGTTATTTCAATGTTAACACAAAATACGCTTTAAAAATATAATTACCGTTGTTTTCAGGTATACCAAACTTATTCCAAAAATAATTTATTACAAATAATAAACAGACTTGTCAGATTCCTATGACGTATAAAATTTTATTTAAAACTTTTTTAAAAATGCAGTACAAAGTTTAAAAAAATATATGCTAGTGGTACTGCTATTTTCCTGTTCGCAACTCTATATGTACAAATATTTATATACATTCATGTATTAAAAATATATGGACCATAAAATTTTTTTTAGCTGGGTTTTTGAATTGTCTAATGATTAGTTGCTTGAGCATGCTAAACCAACTCTTTTAAATGAATTTTTTAAAGTTATTTTAGGTCTGTTAATTTACTAAAAGTTGTTACGAATTTGTAACAAGTGTTACTTGAAAGTGTTCATTAACTCAAAAAGTTTGCAAGGAGAGAGCGTCAAAAGAGAGAAACAAATTCTTACAAATTGTTACTAGTAAAATTTTTAATTGCAAGAATTATCCAAACAACTGTTCTGAAAAATATCTGAAAAAAGAAAACTCAAAAATGTGCATTTCCAGTGTTAAAAAAATGCAGTCGAAATAGCAAAAGTTGTAAAATTGTGCTATTTCTTCGACTATCTATTTTTTGAGTGCAAAATCACAACCTGTAGCTCGTACTTATGCTACAAAAATTCAAAGAGTCGTAGTCGAAGTTAACACAATAAACGAATAGATATTTACAACGAAGAGCTTCAGCTGTCGACATGTTCGTACAGTTTTCGGTTTGACTGACTGCTGCTTTAAATAAATACGAAGTTAACGAAGCAGAAATGTTTGTGTATGTGTTTGAATGTGTGTTTTGTGTTTGAACGAGTGTTTTTTCATGTATATACAAATATAATAGTAAAACAAACAACAACAACAAGCGATTAAATACCCAATTGAAACTGCAAAATCAAAAGAAGAAAAAACACACAACATCTCTACTACGTTAACTTCCAAATTTATTTAAAGCAGCATTCAGAACATCAGAAAACTTGCTGACCATGTCGACAGCTGAAGCTCTTCGTTTTGTATAGCTATTCGTTTATTATGTTAACTTCTACTACGACCAGTGATGCCATTAGGATACGAAAGATAAATTTTTCGTATCTTTTCATAACTTCAGGTACCATGTGTAATCCCGACATTTTTCGTATGTTTTGAATCTGTACGCAAAATGTACAGAAAATATGAACATTTTTTTAGGAAAGATTAACATCTTTATTATTTTCAGGAAATTTATATGAACTTTTTGATTTAATCGCCTTAGTATAAGCGCTTTAACTCGTATATTAATTTTTACAAAAATGAATTTGTTTTGATAACATCCAAAGATATACATACATGTACATATAATTAATTTTAAAGTTTGCTTACTGTATTTTTAAATATTACATGCCTAATATTTATGACTTAAATAAATACGAAAATGAATTTATATATAATTTTCTTTACAATATTCATTAAATATGAAATAAAAATGCTATGTTAATAAATGTTAAACATTAAAAATGGACTTTAAATTTTTTTTTACAAAATGTATCTTTTTGGGAACAAATGTATCATTTTGGAAACTAAAATGTATGTTTCTCGAAATTTCACTGGCAACACTGACTACGACTCTTGAATGTTCAGAAGCAAAAGAAAATTCACAAATGAGAAGTTTTTAAACGCTGCACTGTGGACCATTTTACGAGATGGCGGCCAAAAGTCATTTTTTATGGTGTACTGATTGAAAAATGTTAAAGTTCATTCGAAAGTAGACACTAGTAAACCTCGGGAGCCAAAATATTAAAACTTTATTTACCTATATCACAGTGAACAGGGTGACTCAAAACGGACATTTACAGTATTTTGCTAAAATGAGAAATTTTTTACTAAGCTTTTGATTTTCAAACATCTATATCTTTTTGGTTTTATAAGATATTCAATCGAAATAAATTTTGTATAATTACCTTATTTGTTAGCTTTCAGTACGAGAAGAGTAAAGTGTTTATAATTTTTAGAAATAAATTTTTTTTGTTCTTTTAAAAAGGTCCAAATATTTCTAAACTCTTCCACTTAACAGAGCATAACTTCCACAGGTCAAAAGGGAACAAAAAAAGATTAGCACTTTTTTGTAGCCGAGACTCTCCTCTAAACGCCTATACTCCATGGTACACCCGGGACGATCCGACAGTGACCAACAGAACAATTTTTCTGACACAAGGTCAAAATTTTTTGCAAAATGTTAGTAAAATAGTTATAAAAATGTTTTTTCTCTAATGCTATTTTTTGAAGTATTTTAGTTTTTTTTATCCAACCGCTATTATGAAAGACGGTTTTTAGATGGATATGCGTATTTCTAAATCATGTACAGTTGGTCACAAATATACTTTGCTTTTTTAATTGATTTATCATGTTTATAAAGGATGTAGCAAGCACTCGTCAGGTAAAAAGGATACCGCAATTAGGGAATTTTTATTTTTATTTTTTTATGATTATGAAATTAAAATTAAAATGGAAATTCCGGAAAAAATATATGCAAAATATTTTTGTGACTAGCTTCATGGGTGCACGCAAGATACAATAATACAGGTAACAGCGAAGCGCCAGCTGTTTTGCTTGTTTCGTGATGTGATATGCCAAATGTTGTTTATGTTTTACCAACACTGTACTAATACCAAAAAGCTTTGCAAAGCCAAGAGAAAACGCAAGTACACGTCTCTTGTTTTTTCTTGGTTTTTTGACAGTTGTCATCACAAAACAGCAATAAAAATCACTGTTGTTTTATTGCTGTACATTTGTTGTAGATTCGCGGCTACCTGAATTATTGTATCATGGGTGCCCGTCTATTGTTTGTGCTGTGGCTTTCTAACCCTTTGTGCGTGCGCAAGTGCTTATGCTCGTTTTTTGGTTGTGATGTTGCCTGTCTACCTGTATATATTTTTTATGTGCGAGTAAGAGTATTTAAAGTAAAGTCTTCATAATTGTTATTCATTACAATTTGAAAAATGGCTAAATACACTTATAGAGATCTCGCTGATATTTTCTTCCAGCGATGTGGAATTGCATATACTAAACAATTAATTTTTTAACATATGCAATATAGAAGAAATTGAACTACATAAGCAAAAAATTATACATTTTTGAAAAACATTGAACGTTGAATGTCATAACTGAAGAAGTCAAAAAGATAAAAGATCAAATTAAAGTCCTTCAACCTGTAATATTTACAGTAGATGAACAGGAAATCGAAGTTGCACAAGCTTTAACTGATACAAAAGCATCGTCAAGCTGCATTATATGCCAACATACGAATTTGGATTGTCCCCTCTTCATGCTAGAATTTGTTTTATGGAGCACATTCATAAATTAGGTTATGATTTGGATTTTGGTCCTTTAGGCGAAACAGTGAGAAAACATAAAGAAAGTGAAGAAAAAAGAAAGCAAAGAAAAAAACAAATTCAAATAAAATATTTAGAATTAGGTCTAATGATCGATCAGTCAAAGCAAGGAGAAGGAAACACAAATGATGGAAATAAGAAGCTGCAGCATCTATTACAGGTGTAGACTTGGAACTAATAAGACGATTCAACATTATATTACAAGTTCTAGTATGCAGCAGAAAGATAAATGCAAAAAAAATTTGGCTATACTTTACAACGAAAAATACTCTCCATAGTTCACAAAATTTTGTACCATGGGGAACAAATAATTCAACACAATATGCTACTAATAGGAGATCTGTCTGAAGAAGCGCAAGAAACAAAGACTACAGATTCTTTCGCGAGCACAACACACGAACAATTTCCAGATGCTCTACTAACGAAGACTTGATTACTATTTTATTATGCACATCAGATCCATATATGTCCAATATTCGACAAAAATGGAAAACTACCTCTATTGAAGCTAAACTACTTCTAGAAGATGAAAGTCAAAGCTATTTAGAAGAAATATTTACTAAAATTGTTTAAATAATAGTAATTTGAATTTTTAAGTTTACAAATTTATTAAAATTTTGCGTACAATATTTATAATGTTTTTTTTTGGATTTAAATAGAAACCTACGTCTTCTTCATTAAAACCTCTTTATCTAAGGAAAATTTATAACTATGTTTGCATTTTGGATGTTCGCTTCTTCATAAGCTAATTTTTAACTCAAACTTCTTCAAAAACCAACCTTTGGCCCTTCGTTCTAAAAATTTCACGGGGGCCAAAGTTTGGCACTTTCTGAAAGAATTTAAGTTTTTAATAAGTATAAGTTGTAAATGTGACACAATATATAAGACTTTGTGCAAAACAAATCTTTTAAACAAGTTTTAATACCTCGCTTTTGTACAAAAAATCAGCTAAAGCTTAAAATGCATTTTAAATCTATCATGACTACTTCTCTAACCGGTCGATTTTAAAGTTTTATATCTTAAGCTTAAAGCATATGGCCTCACCTAGTGAACAAAAAAAAACCGCAATACAAAATTCCAATCCAGTCAAAAGTTATATATGTTTGACCGCCATCTCGCGAAATGGTCCACTGTGCGCTGTGCATTTCTTTATTAGAAAAATATGATTTGGAAAAAGAAAACATATTTTCTTAATTTAACACACACATAAATACAATTTGATGGTTACAGAATTTTGTTTGTTTATGATATCTGATCCGAAATGGAAAGTGACATTTTTGTATACATATATAAAAATAAGATATAAAATATAATGAAAAATGCACATAAATAGTAAATAATACATGAAACTGTGTACTATTTCATATTAAACGTAAATTTTTAAATTTATTTTAAATATTATCAAAGAAGATTATTCAAAATACATCAGAAAAAGTGCAATTGTATCATGATTTCCATCCATGGTTTCACAAGTAAAGCGTTCATTTACTTTTTCGTATCTGGGAGAGTAATTTTGTAAATTTATGCTAAGAAAGTAATTGAACACAACTTTTGTTTTTATAAACGTTTGAGAGTTCCAACTTTTTTTAATTTGACAAAATATTTTTATTATATTATTACATACTAATAGAGTTTATGAAAATTTCCAAAGGACAATAATAACTCATTCGATCAGGGTTGCATTTTTCAAACGACTATGCAGGATAGTGAGTGTGAGTAGCAGTCTTTATTAGGTATTAGTAAAACCTATATTTTCAATATCTTTTTCCTGAAGAAGCTAATTGTGTTTTATAAATAAATTGGATTTAAGCTTATTAATAGAGTACAAATTAAAGAATCATTATTTAACGCAATACATTTCATTAATTAGGCTTTATCTTTGAAAAAAAAAAATTAATAACGTTAAGAACTTAAAATTATGCCTACATTTACATATCGCTCATTTGCTCAAACAACATTGTAACTCAAAAAAAAAGCAGTTTGTCAGTTTTAAATTTATACACAACTTAATGGATTAACTTTTCTCTCAAGAGTTGAGTAAAGAAGATCTTTGTATGAAAATTTTACACAACATGAAGAACGATTTGAGGATTCATCACTAACACAAAAATTAAAATTTTCGAGTTATGACGTTGTTTGAGTAAATGAGCGATATGTGAAATCTTTTAGTCTACCAATTATAATAATAAATTATTTCAATTAATGATTATACGTACCATATTTTCATTGCGAAACGTAACAAGAAGTTTATTACTTCTTCGATCAAATAACGATGTGGTAGAGTTATAATTATTTATGAATCTCAGGCTAGCATGTTCATATGAAGACAAATCATTGCAGAATCTTAACAAAAACACGCTTTTATGAAACTGGTAGCATATTAAAACAACTTCTTTCAATTTTTGTATCCAATTCTATGAAATAAATAAAACATTAAAAATTTTAGTAAGAGGTGAACAACATTTGATTGTTTTAGAGCTCTCCATTTGGAAAACAGCGTTTCTGTATTAGATTAAACGAAACGTGTACAAATTTACTTTAGTGTAGTTAAAAATTATTGTGCACGAAAATTCTATTATTATAAAAATTATACTTACTCCAGAAAACTTCTTTGGCTTGACAAAGGGAATACTGAAAGGCAAGTCTTCTGGCCACCATTCTGGTTCGCTGCAGTCTACTTGACCTTGTAAGTTTATATGTCCCAAAGAGCATTGAACCATAAATGGTATAAATCTCTCCAATTGAGATTCGGATATTTTCTCCAATGATGTGGGATATCCGTTTGCAAACAGCAACGGTAAATTAGATATCATATTATTTTGCAGAATTTCTTCTTGTTCATCCATTTGTTTAAACCTTAAAATAAAAAAGTGGGTATATACGAGTATATTAGAAGCTTGCATGAATACTGGATTTGAAGCACATGAGGATAAATTTTGTATTTTTATTCTTTGTGTGTGTTTATTTTACTAACAAGTGATTTGCATTACTGATCTTAAGTCCCAGTTGACACTATGCAAGTCTTATTGCTAGGCTTATTAGTTTGTAGGGGAGAGAGACGAGGGGAAAAAACGAGTACTCCGCTCCATGTACTGTCAATACGTTTTGCTTTCTTATTAGTGATATTAAAAAAAACTCACATGAATACACCAAACTTTGCATAAAAAATATAAGCCGATGAGAGTTCAAAGAAGAATAAGTGATAGCAATAATATTTGAGTAGTGTAAACTCGGACTAAGCAATTGACAGCGACAAACGGAGCAGTATGAACCAGAGGCCGTAACGGTTATCGTTGATACGATAGTCTGAGGGTACAACTACAAAGTACACAGAGGTGACACGAGACGGAAGATAATTGCGAATTCTTGACGTCTCGCTCACACCGAGTCTGTGTCTTCTTTAATGTTTCTTTCGTAGTGGCATTAATTTAAGGTTTTTCATTTTATGCTTTGTGTCCCCATTCGCTATGAGATTTTTATAAATAAATGGTAATAACTAATATTTGTGAACGAAAATGCTTAAAACGAAGTCTCTAATCATTTGAAAACAAATTTTAATCACGTTTTTGATACTAATAATCTTTTTCTCATTGTTTTCTTTAATTCAACACCGCAAGTTCCTCCATTTAATTTTGTACAAATGTTCATGTGCTCAAATGTATTTTCATTTTATGCTTTGTGGTCGCATTCGTTGTCGGCTTTTTGCAAGTTGAAGTTAAAAATGAATATTTTTGTAGGAAAATGTTTAAAATTGAGTTTGTAAGCATTTGTAAACTAACTTTAATCACTTTTTTAATGCTAATAATGTTTTACACATGGTTTTTTTTAGTTCAACACTACTTTCATTTAATTTTGTAAAAATATTCTCTTGTTCATTTCACAAATTACACATTTTCTCTTGTTTGTTTTGATTATATTGTTAACAACTTAATAACAAATATACCACAGTTGTCCCTTTCTCGCCGAACCTGTGTCAGAGCTGATTTTAGCTTTTTTCATCACTCACTTTCTTCACCTCTGTGTACTTTGTGGTACAACTAACATTAGTACAAAATAAAGATGGACAAAAACATCGATGTTTTAAAAATATCGATGTATTGTGTAGAAAATCGATATAATCCGATGTTTTTTTTTTGTTCCTAAAACATTGGAATGACAAATTGTATACATAACGTGTAGATTGATATACGCGTGTATCAGGCGCGGATCCAGCTTAAGCTTTTGGAGGGGGAAATTTTTTGGTGATATTTTTTAATGTTTATTAATTTGTAGCATAAATCGAACCACGATTCCTTCAAGCTAAGCGGATTACCAATGAATTCAATGCAGTTTTTAAATTAGCATGCATTTTATTTTAAAGGGAACAGAAAAACAATGTCGACTGTCTCGCGTTATTACCAGTGAAAACATGGAAAAGTTTCTAGGTATACCAAAAATAGAAAATTCTTCCAGGGAAAAAAAGCTGATGCCACCTTAAGTTTTTGACAAAGCTATAATGCCATAGCCATAACCAAACCAAAATTCAATTGGTTTCTATGGTAATGGATATGGCGAGTCACCTATAGCCTAATACTATTTTCTATGGTTATGGTTATGGCACGTCTGATTACTCGAAAAAAAGTTTGGACGAAAACTACTTGTTCTTGGAGGTCGCCCCCATATTAGCGAATTTTGGAAAAACAACCGGACCAGAACTTTTTCTTTTCTGCCGAATATAAAGATTTGCTATCTATCGCAACGGTAATGTTAACGAATCACTGGTTGGCATTGGACAAAACAAAGTTGATCGCTCTCGAAAAAGTGGCTTTGCCGTTAGAAAAAGACTATCAGATTTTTTTATTTTTATTGTTTGCGTTAAGAGTTTTAGAACTCACAATTTTTTGTATTTGAGGTACTCATATAGAGTATTCCTCAATGTCACTCTGTGTTTTTTGTTGTTGTTGTTGTTGTTATTTCTTGCTATGTAAAAATATTATTAAAGCGAATAAAGCTTATTTATCAAAGTCAATATGTATTACGAAAATCTTTTTGTATGATTTTTGTTTTTGTTGTTTTTTGATTCGTATGTATGTAAGAAAAACTCCGCTATGACGTCTGTTGACTATGAAGGTTCAACAAGGTATGAAGTTAACTATAAAAACTAAAATTAAATCCTTTGCAATATTATTTGGGTTGATGAACTTGTGTATTTGATTGTGTATTGATGAAATCCGATTCCATCACAACACCATTGTTGCATGATTGAGGTAGTTTACATGAGAACAATTTTTAAGCCGCACAATTTATGTTCTTTTCCACATTACACAAGACTAGTGAATTAGTTAGTATGCGTATACACAGCTTTGTGTGTGTTATTGTTTTTCGTATTCATTTAATATTTGCTGTTTTTTAGGTTGTGTGTGTATTGGTTTTATGCTGCTAGTGTGGGGTTTTAGCTGGTTGAAAAGTTATGCCAACCACAAAACTACTCTCTTTGCCTCTCTCACCTAAAAACTGGCATGTTATGCCAGCACAATTATGCCCGTGTAAATCAGCGCATTGACAATAATAATACTTTATGTATGTATCGAAATATTTAATTGACTAAGACTGAGTTTACATCTGGCATTTCTTTTGTGCCATGTGCCCAAAAGAGCGTAACCACTATATACTTACGAAAAACTCTTTGATTCAGACATGTATTTATAGATTTAAACTGTTTCCAATCATGTTGGATTCTATAAAATTGTCTATTAGTTATGTATGAAACTGTTTAACTTGATAAATACGTGTCTGAATCAAACAGTTTTTCATTGGTAATTAGTGGTTACGTTTTTTTTATGCATGTGTGGCACATGGCGCAGATGTAAACCCGGCCTAACAATAATAATTGCTGTTCAATCGATCTTGTATTTATTGAATTTATGATGACTTTGTATTTATGTAGAGTAAAGCCTACAGTACACGGCATGTAAAAAACCACATACGCATGTGGTTCTGACGTAATTTTGACGTCATCACGATGCTACACTTGCTACATGCCGTGTACTAGCAACATACGTACATGTAGATATTCACATGCTTAAAGATGTGCTGCCTCAGAAAATGTCTTCGATTCGGCTACATGTGCCATATTTGTATTTTGAAACAAAAATACTATAAAAATTTTACGGCATGTAGCCACTACTAGTAATTTTAAAAAATGCAACAAATATGCTGAAAATTATCGTGACGTCATACCCACATACGCATGTGGCTTTTTACATGCCGTGTACTATAGGCTTAAGTAACAATTATTGTATTAGGTATTAAGAAAGAAATATGAAAAATAAAGTTCAGTAATTCACTCAACATTAAAAAAGCAGACGTCTTTAGATTTCTACGGACATAATTCGCGCAAGGCGTATCTATTGCCGATCGGCTGAGAACCGGCTAATCCAAGCCGCCGAATAGTTTTGACCAGCCGCCGCAGCACATCGCTTTTAAATACCTTAAGCACACCATACACGTTTTAACTCAATTGTCAATTGAGTCTTTCAATTGAATTGATTCTTGCCCACACACTTCATAAACTGAATTGAAAGATTTTAATTCCACTGTAAAATTTATATTTTTTTCACAATTACAAATTTAAAACTTCTATTGCATTCATTCACTAATTTTTATATCTTTTATTTTAAATTCAATGAAATTAAATAAACAAATAATAATAAAACATAAATTTTGACAGATTATCAAGAGACTCGAACACACACAGTACAATGGAATTGAAAACAGAAGAGAAAAAAGTCCAAAGAGGCCGGCTAGGTAGAGAACTTTTCTATGGGATATTGGTCATTTCACCATTTGGGTGATGATTCTTCACAAAATTTGCAAAAAAAAAAAATTCCCTTTTTGGGTATTTTTTTCATGAATAACAATTCTTGAGTAATTATAAGGGTAGGTAAATGCGCACTATTTTGCTCATTGCGCTCTGTTTACTTGCGCAATAAAATGTGGATCATGCGCAAAGAGCGGAGCACAAAAAAAGAGCAGTCAGTGTTTGCGCTTTGCGCTTGCTCCTTATTTATAGGAGCATGCTCTTTGAGCAATGAGCAATCTGATATATGTTATCTGATATATGTATATTGAGTTAAATTAAATAATATAAAGTTTTAAAATAAATAATAATTATTTTCCTTTCTCAACTATAAATTTTTGTATTTGAATACGTGTGTACATATTAATGTATGCATGTATGTATGTATATACGTAGTACATGTGTATATAACTGTGAATCTTATTTGTGTCTTACACTTTAGCGGGTAAACGGCTGAACATATACATACATATACATATGTATGTATATGATATGTTTTTTTAACTAGGTCTAAAGGTGTGGGGATATCTGCCTCTCCGAAACTATCAAATTAATCAGGGCTATTCGAGAATACGTGTGTTAACACCCAGAAAGGGTAATAATTATATTTTTATCTTAATATTTTTTTTATTAATATATTTGCAAAAACAAAAGTTTTAATAGGTCATTTAAGCATGCATTTAATTATTCATTTAACTAAATATGCAAAGGTAACTGGAACCCTGACCATTAAATTGCTATTATTCAGTTAATTATGTTTGTGTTATTTTGCTTTGATTTGTTCACTTTCAAAACATATGCATTTAATTATTATTTAACTATGTAAATATAAAGAGTTAATTGGGACATTAAATTGCAACTACCACTACTCTTTGCTCAGATATTTATTGACATACTTAAGAGGTAATTGTTACAGCTTTGTTTTAATTGCTTACCCATGTATTTAGTGTATTACTTATGATTAATTGATTATTATTATTAAATTAAATTTGGTATATAAAATGTGAATAAAACAAAATTATTAGTTCATTAGTAAATCATCTTTATTGTTTTTTCATTGAACTTAGCGTTCTTCTGGTTAAAGTGCTTGAAGAAGATAGTGGCAAAGCAAAATAGTATCAATATATTTGGATTGAATTCTACTATAGCCAGTTAGGAATTAACATTTTTTGGTGACCCCTAAATTTTGAAAAATACGCAGCCAGCCTTGAAGGCAGATCACCATCAACGACATTTTGCTCATCATTAAGGATATCTTCCTAACCAAAGCACATCTTCTTCATCATCAAGGACATCTTACTAATCAATTTCACTCAGCGCAAGAAAATTCCAAATGTCACGCTTGGAGAGTCTAATGTCTCAACAGGAGGTGAGAGCAATTGAAATGTAAAGGATAGTCTCTGAAATCAAAAAGGCCCCTCGCGCTCGAATTTTACGAAACTAAGTACGAGGAATTAAGAGAATTGTGGAGAGCCTATGGGAAAACAGAAAACACTATAAGAAGAGATCCGAAATTTACAGATAATGATCCATATATGATTAAAAATGTGCACAAAATAGTTGAACTCACATACAAGACAACAATTGAACTAATTGAGACACAAATATCTAAGTTACACCAGATAAAAGAAAAACGAATATATTGCCAACAACAAGAGAAAAGCAAATAGAGCCTGGTACAAGTGATCAATATGTGTTAAATTGCAACATAGCGTTGGTGAGGATGCTAAAAGCTCGTATGACGGCTTTGACAGGCTTGGTTAACGGATTATCACCAGTAAAGAATGACCAACTTTCACAATTTTATTAAATAAGAAGTGAAGGTATAAAAAACTTGTGGTCTCAAGTACAAAAATTATCTGACAAAATATGGCAGAAGGTAGAAGATCCCTCAATATTGGGATTTGATCAGGATGAATACTATATGTTAGAAGATTTAACTCAACAATCGTTAGTGGAACTGGTCGCAATGGGGGATTAAGCCAAGCAGCTTGAGAACGAAGCACCGCAGTTACCAATCAATTCAGCTGTATATTGTTCGCTGGCTCTTCCGAAAGTGACAATTCCGCACTTCAATGGGTATTATTTAAAATGGTTTCAATTCTATGAACTGTTTACCGAAATAGTCTATAAACAACCATTACCTTAGGTGCAAAAGATGTGGTACCTTAAACAAAACGTGTCGGGAAAAGCAGCAAGACTCATGTCATTTATCACTAACCGAAAAAAATTACAAAACGGATTGGACACTGCTACAAGAGAGATTCAATAACAAACGAGTCATAGTGGCAACTTTGGTAGATAAAATTCTGAACCAACCAACAGGAGCGTTGTGTAGTGCATGAATAAAGGCTCTTCATGACACCACTAAATAATGTCTGTTGGCGCTAAACAACCTACACGTCATCACGATATCCTGGGATGCTATACTGATCTAGCTAAGGATTAAAAAATTGGATCGATCTCCCTAAATCCGATTCATACAATCATCATCAAAAAATATGCCAAGAATGGAAGAACTCTTCTCTTTTCTTGAAACTCAATTTAAGTCAATGGACTCTATTGATTATAGAGAGAAATCAACTACTCATCACAATACAAAAATCGTCTCATCAGTAACATCAATGGTTAGCTACGAAAACTGTAAGCTTTGTAATAATAGAAACCAGAGTATTCCTCAATATCACCTTGCTTACGGTTTTTTTTGTTCTTTTTGACTATGTAAAAAATATTAGCAAAGAAAATGAAGCTTATTTATCAAAGTTAATATGTACTACAAATATTATGTACTACGAATATAACGTCTGTTCACTATGAAGGTTCAACGAGAACTCAAAAATAGAGATGTGCAAATGTCGTGATTTTATCGTGTCACGCGTGAATCACGCGTGATCGTGATCAAATTTATAATTAATCACACGTGAGTGCGTGATCGTGACTTAAAAAAATTACTCGTGCGTGAGTTTTTTTCCAGAATCACGCACGAATTCTCAAGCTCTCATGACATAGCACTCCTGCGTGGGTATATAACTGTATTGAAAATTTAAAATTTTCTTATAATAAATACTACAATCTATGTCTGAGCTGCCCAAATTAGCACCAGACTGCTGAACATCAATAGGCTTCTTATACAAATGAATACACATACGCGAATTCATTACTCTCGTGTTTCTCCCGCTGGCCAGCTCTGATCTACATATATACATACATATTAGGGTGATCGACTCGGGGTTTCAACCGGTTTTAAATCCCGGTT
This sequence comes from Nowickia ferox, assembly GCA_936439885.1. Taxonomy (NCBI): domain Eukaryota; kingdom Metazoa; phylum Arthropoda; class Insecta; order Diptera; family Tachinidae; genus Nowickia; species Nowickia ferox. The sequence goes on along the minus strand of OW387026.1, from coordinate 41,751,736 downwards.
TTTCACAATACGGTTGTCGGGTTTCTTTTCGATTTGTATATTTTGCAATAAAATTAGTTTTTACTATGTTAAAACTTAGACCAACGTGTTGTGTTGATTTTCCTAAGTATTTTTTTTCAGTATAAAAGTTCTAAGAGTTTTTTGACACTTACTGAAACATGAAATTAAAGCGAAATTATTTCATGAGGTCGTAGCAGAGGCGAATTAAATTGGCCTTATGGTGTACAATGGATGCAAAAAGAGTTTTTTAGTTTTGTTGACATTCTGCTTCATATTTTATATAGAGGTAGATATCCACCCTGCCCATAGATTCATATGTATATATATTATACAAGTGTACTATACATAAGTATATGAAATTAATTTTTATGTTTTATATTTAATTTTTGTATTGTTTTATAGTATTTACATGAACTGTTAACTCTTTTTTTAATAAAGCAATTTAAAATCAAATCTTTTGTATAATAATTTTCTTACTTAAAAAAAACCGGTTGACCGGTTTTTCCTGAATTGTAAAAACCGACACCGGATTTTTCATAATTTCAAATATTCGAACTATTCGAAAACCGGTTTCTGGAAAAAGTCGAATAATCGATCACCCTAATACATATGTATTTTAGAGCAACTCAACTTGTATGGAAGCGAAATTCGTGCAAGGTGTACCCCTACCCCCAAAATGAACATTTTATTTTTAATGATGACATCTAAAATATTTCGGCTCTAGCTTTGACCTCTCGTGAGCTGGACCATTTTGAAAAAGGGTCTATTTTTGCATGTTTTGTCAATTTGAGAATCTGTTTCCTTACCAACATATACAATATGGGTATCATAAGAAATTTTTTTAAGGCTCGTCCAACTGTATATACATTTTGTCCCAGGACGATCATCCATGTCCTTTTTTAAGGATATTCTGTAAAAATGAACGGGTTCTGAATTTTTTGTTCGGGGTTGTTTGTAATAAAAATGTCAAATTAACATATTTTAATCTATCAAATTTTTCTTTTGCCAAGTACATCATCTTTATATGTACATAATTTACATATGTATATACATACATATAGGTAGAATGAGGCTGCAAACATAATGCATGCATACATACGTATGTATGTACTTATGTATGTGTAAGCACCTATTTTCCAACCAACAAACATAAAAAATTAATTATATATTTTTCGTAAGCGTGCGTTGTACACCCCTAGTACGTGATTAAAAATATTTCATACGTGATCGTGAAAATTTTCAAAATCATTCGTGCGTGAGTAAAATATTTTTCTGCATGAGCGTGCGTGAGTCAAAAACCGCTCACTTGCACATCTCTAGTCTAAAATAAGACCCAATGTGTTTTTTCATAATAGCAGGTACTTTACGCCCTACTAGGCATCGTCAGATAGAACTAATAAATGAAGACGAGATTTCTGACAGCAAACCTTATATTTTAGACAGTGCAAATATATTTTAGACAATGCAAGTCTTACTTTTGAGCTTATATATTTATACATAGTTTTGTGTATGCAGGTGTGCTGTTTTTAATATAACGAATGATAAAGCAAAACGTATTGTCAGTACATGAAGCTGAGTACTCGTTTCTTTTCCACTCGCCACACTCTATGTGTCCTACAAACCAATCAGCTTAGCAATAAGACTTGCATAGTGCAAACGGGGACTTAAAGAAAAAAATTTTGCGACCAGTCTAGTCTACACTTTTGTATAAATAAAAGTGTGTACTAGTGGCAACGTTTGCCACTTCCGATATTTTTCGTTGTGTGGCATTACTTCATAAGCTCTTTAGATAGTGTCCACACCTGATGATTTTATATCATAACTCGTAATATGACGCCGGCAGGGCAAATGTCATTTTTTCATTATTATCAACACAAAGGGGTATACGTTGATGATTTTATATCATGATGAATCAAACAAATATTTGAAAAATACTTGCCAAAAATATCTAATTTACGTGTTGTTTAATTTTTTAGTCACAAATAATTATTGTGCCGTCTTTTTTAAACGAAAATTGTTTAATAAATAAACTTTAAATGTATAATAACACATAAAATGACATTTGATATCAAGATGAATTTATCAGGCCGTGAGCTCTGATGATTATATCATAACGCTGCTATAATATTAATAAATTGAGTCTATACGTGATGAATTTTCATCATGATATCAATTTGACATTCATCATGATATAAATTCATGAGGTGTGGACACTATGTTACGCATCTAATGAAGACAGTTGTGAGAACAAGTTGGCAGCATTGCAAACACATAAACAAAATTTCAACGTGAATAATTTTGCAATAATCCATTTGTATAAATATTAATTGACAAACAATACGAAAAATCAAGTCTCACAATTGCTAAAACAAATGACACTGTCATTATATGTAGACAATGTTGCCGTATTGCCATTATTTAGGAAGGGAACGCTTCCTCGTTACAATGACACTACACAATTGAATGTTATCGAAAAACTTGATGGGAACGGCAGTGTACACATTTGAAAATGACACCACAAAATGACAACACAAGATATGAAAGATGTAAACTCAGCCTTACGTGTTCTTATTTTGATTGTTTTTTGGTAATAAATCACCATCAAAAACAACTGATTCCTGTTGGCAGGTTTAGACCTTAGGGAACGGAAATAGAAATAGTAGCACAAAATTGCTCTCGAGACCGAGTAAACAAGGCACAATTTTTTGGTATTGTGTTAAAGTGATGTCTATGTCGACAACTTATGCATCTAATTATACTTCTGAGGCACTTTAGTAAGGCGAAAAATTCATGGCTTCTTGGAAGCTAAATGTATTGCTTCTTGCTGGCTCATCTCGAACAAAACCCGAACAACAGCGCTAGTTTAGGACCTAGCTATGCTGTAGTAGTAGTCTCCTGTCGGGCGCGTCCCCAGGCGGCGGACAGGGGAGGGACATCATCAGCGACCCTCCTGATACACTGAACAAGTGGTCATTTGTGTCGCTGTAATGTCCCGGGTCTGGCACGGACCGACGGTTTTTCATGTTTGAGACTCGCAGGATCGTTGTCATGGCCAGGCTGCGTGCTGGTGAAAATGCACTCCCGATCATGAGAAACATTCCACCCATGTATGTGATCATGATGGGGAGAAGCTACCTAGCACGATCGACCTTCCAACTTTGAAGGAGACCATGATGGACAGTTACTCCAAATTAATCTAAAAGGGTCACATGATACTCCTTTAAGCGGTCATGGGTCCGGCTTAGTACTTGTGTCGTGGCATCTCTCTTTATGATGCGGTTTTCTCTATGCATGGAGCCCGCGGACCAAAACTAAACCACTTGTAAGGTTAAGGTGGATGGTAGCAGTGCCGAGAACCTTAATGGCTAGTTAGTGGTTAAAAAAGACTAGTCGTTAACAGTTCCACGCCGACGCCAGGGCACGGGTCGGTTATAACGTGTTTGCCTAGCCCATGTACGCCGACACTGCATGGGTGGTCCAAGCCCTTACGTGCATACTCGTGGGAACAAAATAAAGAAAAATAAAATAAAAAACAAAAAACAAAACCCTGTCATTCCATTAGGAAGGGCAAGGTTAACCCGCAGCGTGTTCTTGAACGTTAGTCCAAGTACATCTACTGCAGCCAAATTGAGAGCTGAGCAATCAGCCAAAATAAGCTTGGGTGTGTCAACCGGGAAATCCTCGGCAGTGCCGACTGCGCACCCAAAAAACAAATGAAAGGTGCGCCAGCTGGAGTAACACCAGCCGTGCCAACTGCACCAAAAATCACTAATATGCTCGAGAAGGATGTGCCAGTCAGTGTAAAGCCGACAGTGCCAACTGCATCTGGATCGAGCATACAAGATACGCGTGAACGTAGCTTTCTGACGCGCAAAGCCACCGGTGAATTACGGGCTGTTCGACGCTATATCGAGCAGTTGGGCTATAAGCCGTTCAAGGATTTAACCAGCAAGGAGAAATCCTCGCTGGCGTGGGCAAAGGCTCACTTGGCTGCACACGACGGCTCCAACCCTGAAGTAGCTGCAAAAATATCTGCAGCCACTGCGCGTAAAAGGCGACGCTCAGGTGAGGAGCCTTCGCCGCAGCTAAGGGCACAGCCATTAAGCAAGCGTCAAAAGGAGGTGGATTCCAAGGTCACAAACAAACCTTACAGTGAGGTTGTAAGAAACCCACTGGTGAGGGCTGTTCTTGACCGTAGTAACTGCTACAGGGGTGGGGGGCAATCGTTCATGAAAGATGGGGATTGATCTGTTACTGGACATTTACCTGCAGGACACTGGCGTGATTCAAGGGCACTCGCCGCAATTCATGGATGCTGGCTGGTTTCAAGGACACGTGAAACTAGTCTCCTGCATGGACGAATTATCGGCGTCCAAATGAAAGGATATCACCCTGTCCCTAGGGGAAGTGTGGCCCGGCGCGAGACTGGAATTGATCCCGGTCAGTGAGATACCTCGCAGGCCGAGAGCAATTGCTGCCATCCCGGCTGAACCACATGACCCAGCGAAGTTCCTGGACATCTTCCGGAAAGGTAACCAGGACCTACCAACCAATGACTGGAAGGTAGTAAAGGCTTTCGAACCGGTTAGTGTCCGTAGGAAGGCGATCGTGGTCCTTAATAAGGAGACGATGTCTCTACTCCGGAAAAAGCAAGGGTTGGTGTACTACGGTTTTATGGGCATCAAACTGCGTATTTACCGGGGTGATGACAAACCCGATCCCGATAACCCCGTTGTAGCAGAGGGTTCGCAAGGGGTACATGTTGATAAAACAACCAAGGCCAACGCGGAGGCCATAGTCGAAACTGCGAATTCAGTCGCTTCGGGGTGCTCCCAAACAGACTATTGTCTGATTGGGGAACTCCTGGATAGACTTGATTTAGTAGACGATGAAAACGCTCTTCTGGATCCAAACCCAGATGTCGCAGACATCATCGTCAACTATGACGCTGATATCTGAGGATGGCGAAGGTTATCCAAATTAATCTTCACCACTCGAAGGCAGCCTCAGCGGCATTAACCAACCGACTCGTAGAAGGAAGAGTGGATATTGCGCTCATCCAAGAACCATGGACAGTCAATGGTAAAATTCTTGAACTCAGCGCAAAAGGCTACAGACTACTGTATGTGAGTAAATCAGGTAACAATGATAAAAACATCAGGTCCTGTATTATGATGAAAACCAATTTAAATGTCTTCATTCTGTATAATTTCAGTGATGAGGATACTGTAGCCGTAGCATGGGAGAAGGAAGAAACCACATTGTGGTGGCTTCTCTCATGTCACATGGCCCATGACCACGCGGACCCTCCACCATCCATTTTGGTCCAAAAGCCAGTCAAGGAAGCAAGTAAGCACGGTAATCCTATCTTAATAGGCGCTGATGCAAACGCACATCATCATATCTGGGGAAGCTCAGACACAAATGTATGAGTGGAGTATTATGGACAATAATCTGGCAGTAATAAATTAGGGCTCAGAACCAACATTCGTAGTCTCTAATAGGCAGGAGGTATTAGACATAACTCTAGTCAATTCGAGGCACGCTCATTTAATTCGTGAATGGAGGGTCTCTTTGGATTGCTCGATCTGACCATCGCTATTTAACATTCTTAATTAGCATTTCAAATAGGAACGCAAGATTATACATTAACAGATGTAAAACAAACTGGTAGGTACAGAACGAAATCATCACCAACTTGATTGTGCAACCTCCAATTATAGGAGAGGCTGCGGATATTAACTTAGCCGTAGATACGCTAACAAATGCATTTAAAAAAGCCACTGGTCTATTTTGCAGGGCATCTATAAAACGTAAAAATAGGAGACTACCTGGTGGTCTGATAGCATTGCAGAAACTCGTAAGAACTGCAGACAACTTTTCAATGCGCCAAAAAGGACAGGTTATTTTATAAAGCCTCATTGAATAAATTCAAAAATGAAGTCAGGAACGCAAAACGCAAAACTTGGATAGAATTCTGTAACAAAGTAGAATCCAACTCCGAGACTAGCAGGCTGCGTAAAATACTAGCGAAAAAACCGTCGATACCCAGTTACATCCAGAATAATGAAAATGGACGACAGATAGTAACGGATATCTAGAGGTCCTAATGAACACCCCCTTTCCGGGCTGTCAACCCTATAGTGGTACTCAACAAGTATAACCCTCCCATGCCCAGACACATGTATCCATAGACATTACTGTGAAGAAAGTGAAATGAGCCCTCAATATCTTCCATCCATTTAAATCTCCAGGTCCAGATGGTATCATTCCTGCGGATCTGCAACATAACGCAGATCTAGTAATTCCATGGTTACTTGCAATATATAAAGCCTGCATTATATGGTCATATATTCCAATTGCATGAACTAAATGTAATGTGATCTTCATAGCCAAAGGGGGAAGGCATCACATACCAAGGCGAAGGATTTTAGACCTATTAGTGTAACTTCCATTATTCTAAAAACACTTGAGAGAATAATGGATGTTCATATTAGAACAGTCATTGATAACTCTCAGCTCTCGGCCTCTTAACACGCATATACTAAGGGCAAATCGGTTGAGACTGCCTTACATTCGCTTGTAGGATGCATAGAGAAGTCACTCGAGTATAAAAATTATACCATGGTAGCTTTCATGGACATTGAAGGTGCCTTTAATAATATTGATCCGAAGGCAATCATTCAGTCTCTCAGAGAAATGAGGATTGATCGAGAGGTCTATCAGCTCATTGAGAATTTGCTACTTCGCAGAATCATCACTTCTACCATAGGAACAGCCACCATCACCAGGCAAGCCCACAGATGTACACCTCAAGGTGGTGTGCTGTCACCCCTGTTGTGGAATGTGACGGTCAATAATCTGCTCAAAAAATTGGATTCCATGAATATTAAAACAGTTGCATACGCAGACGATGTATCGATTGCAATATCTGGATTCTGAGGTTAGTGCCTGGTGCTCACATATCGGACTTAGTGTCAACTCGACCAAAACGGAACTGGTACTCTTTTCTAGAATATACAAAGTTCCCCACTTCAACAACCCAAAGCTAAATGGCATTACCCTAACCCTGTCAGATAATATAATGCCAAATATCTGGGTGTTGTCCTCGATAGCAAGCTCTCCTAGAGGGAAAATCTTCATGCAAGAGTAGCGAAATCCACAACGGCAATATACGTCTGTAGGAACGCAATGGAACCTACCTGGGGAATAAGTCCCAAGGGAGTCGGTTGGATATTAAGAGACGGTTATAAAACCTATACTTTTTTATGGAATTTCAGTCTGGTGGAAAGCACTAGACTCAGCGGTTAATCAATCCCGTATAGAGGGAACTCTCCGCAAAATGGCACTCATGATAACAGGTGCTCTAAGATCAACGCCAACAAAAGCGCTCTTTGCTATGTTGGGTTGGCTTCCAGTGGACTTAGCGGCCAGAAAGCTGGCTCTACGTACCGCCGTCAGACTAAACGCAACAGGCGCATGGAACTACCGACCTTGGGGTCATGCAAGCATTTTAAATATAGTGGATAACATTCCGGATATTATCGACTACTGCACTTCGAAACCCTACTTCAATAGGAATTTTCAAATTTCATTGATAGAAGGGTTTTCCCCATTGAACGGAGCCGTACAAATTTTCACAGACGTTCAAAAAAAGCGGGGAGGGTTTGTGGGGGCGTTTATATTCCAGAATATGGAATTGAAATGTCTTTCATACTCCCGGACGAATGTAGTATATTACAGGCAGAGTTATCTGCCATTAAAAGAGCAATTCACTGGTTAAGATTCTATCGAATCTCGAACAGAGATATCCATGTCATAACTGACAGCAAAACTACTATTAGGTCTCTTATAGGTGCGTACACCACATCTATTCTCGTCCAAGAATGTCGCAAAGCCTTCGATGGAATAGTACAGCACTCAAATATTATACTAAGTTGGGACTATCTCAGGTAACATAGTTGCGGATGAACTGGCAAAGAGGGGAACCACACTTACAGAGGTTGATATTGACAATTTCTGTGGTCTCCCACTCTCATCCTGATGGAGACACTTCGATGTGGACTTTCTTGAAATAGCCCAAGATAGATGGCGCAACGAGCCAACCTGTGCAATAGCGAGAACCCTCTGACCTTGCCTTAAGTCTCATAGAACGAAAAACCTCATGAACTTCAATAGGAAGCACTTGAGAAACCTCGTGGCCACGTTGAATGATCACTGTCCTTTCGGAACCCATGCTAAACGTATGGGTCTCCCTTATAATGACTACTGCTATAGTTGCAATGACGAGGAAAATGTCCTGCACCTCCTGTGTCATTGTTCCGCTCTGGAGGATCTGCGGCTGCACCTCTTTGGCAGAATATCCTTGGCAGCCTATCTGAGTTATCGGAAATTGAGCTCAACACCTTGAGCCTTTATATAAGGAATAGTGGCTGGTATAGCCGCTAACTCCCCCCCTAGCCAAACTAGGACCACTCTCATCTCACCTCACCCTACCTCTCTAAATATAACTCATATCTTCCTACCTCTATCCCTCTCACCCTCCTTTCTCTTTCTCCCTCTTTCTTTATCCTTTTAATACAGGTAGCACAAAGGGATCATTATAATGGACCCAAGTGAGCTGGACTCTAACTTTCAAATCTTCCTTACCAGCATCCTGCTAACCTAACCTTACCTATTTCGAACAAAAAAAAATGTTTTATTCATGCGCAACAGCAAGTAATTCCGTAACATTGTCTCCCTTACAAAAACGCTTCTGGGAAGCATTAATTTTTGCTGCGTTTCAAACGGCTGGACCGATTTTTTTGAAGTATAGGCTAGGAGACATTAGATCAAGTTACCTTTTAAAGGAAAAAAAAAACAAAATTAAAATAGTGTAGCCGTTTAGGAGCTACGGCGTCAAAGACACACAAAGTCAACAGAATATATCTAGAAAAGATGTGATTAAAGATGCTAATGGGGACAGGTTTTTTGAAATTCCAGGCTTCCGGTTTAGTGATCGAGTCTCGAAACCCGAACCGGGACCCCCGGATTTTTGGTACTTACAAAATCCCGAAAATAGTGTGAACAAATGTACGTCTTTATATTAAAAATAGTATTTTTAGTCAACAATTAATTTTTTTTCATATTTAAAAGGTACATACAGACGAACATATCGTCGCTGTTTTAACTAACCGACCTAACTGAAATATTTTTAAAAATGAGTTAAGTTTTTTACTAGACTACAATTTTCGTGGCTGCAAGCATTACTGTTGTGCCTATATAAGAATGAATGCATAAAACAACCATAAAAGCTGCTCTCCTGTTAAATTTGTAAAATGCTAGTTAGATCAGTTAGTTAATACAGCGACGATATAAATGTACTTATGTATATAATTCAGACATTTAATTAAAATATTATACACTAATGCCGCTTTCGTTTCTAGAAAAAGTGTCACATTTTTTATCTTTTATTTAAAAAAAATTTACGTTCATAAGGTGTGATACAATAGTTTCTAATAAACTCGCTATATCAAAGAACCATTTTATTGCGAATTGTCATTGCTAAGTGCAATGTATGTAACATTTTTTGCTAGAAAAAAAAAGAAAAGATATATTATTTATATACTATGTATGTATATATGTATATAATATTATCTACTAAAATATTATTATTATATATAATTCAAAGTTAATTTTTTATTTTAACTTTATATAACAGGGTGTTTCTAATAATTTTTAATATAGAAGATGACAGTGAAAAACATTATTTAAGCAAAAACGGGATTCAGATAATCCCGAAAATCCCGGTCTCGGGATTTACCGTTTAGCATCTCTAGATGTGATACCTTCTAAATGGCTGGGCCGATTTTATTCAAACATAGCTAAGAACACTCTCGATCAAGTCACCTTTCAAACAGAAAAAAAAACTAAATCAAAATCGGTCCAGAGTTAGGTCTGTACGTGAACTCGTAAGTAGTACGGATACGCGGTTCGGGGACAATTAAAACTGTGAAATTTTGGTAGTTAAAATTTGAAATTTGGGAAATTCAGTGCAAAATTTTCTGACATTTTGAAATTTGGGTAATTAAAATATGAAATTTAAGAAATTGTGTTTTCGATGCGCTTTGATGTTTTTTTGTTAACATTAGGATCTTTTTGTTTACATTAACAGTGTTTTGTTTACATTAATTGTGTGTCAAAAGGTGATTATTTTTGCTGACTTTAATTGTGTGTGAACGACTGACCTTAATTGTGCGTGAACGGGTGATTTTTTTGTGGAAAATGGATTAAGGGATTTCATAGGTTTGATGTTTTTTTAAGTGTGTATATGCCGACGGAAAAATAATGAAAATAATTTTTCCTAATGCCGACGGGAAAACGTGAAAATTATTTTTTTAAATTCTGACGGGAAAATTGAAAATTAATTTTGCCTACTGCAGACGGGAAAATCATGAAAATGATTTTTTCTAATGCTGACGGGAAAATTGTGGATGTGCCAGACTGTGAAAATTTGTGAATGTCCGTTATTTGGGGTGGGTGGGGGTGTTGTAATACCAATCAGCGAAATTAGATTTGATGACTACTACGCGATTCTCATATGAGGCGTGGGAATTTTTGTATGTATGTATGATTTTCTCACGCTAATAAATTATTTATCATGCCGACATTTTATGGTATATGTGCACACCCCTAATGCGTGTGTGGGGGGTCGAGGTTGTCTGTCCCTGATAAGTTTATCTTTTGTTTAGTCCCTGTCGGGACTTGCAATTTTGGTTATAGCAATTCTTGAGTTTATTGGTGAGGGATGTGAGACGATTGGGAAGGGGTACACAGTTTCATGTGATCTGCAATTCTCTTTTGTTTTGAAATTCGCATTCATTAATATAAATGTATTTGATGTTTAATTTTATTTTCTTTTCTCAGTTGTATAAGAAACACAAACTATATTAAAAAGCCAATATAATTGTTAATTTTTCAGGGAAATTTGTAGTGTAATATATATTAATAATTTTTTAAAACATGATTGCAAAACTAGAATTTCATAATGTGGACACTTATTCAATTCCAAAGCAGAAATATAAAAAATTGCAGCATAACATTTTGAAAATCTTGAATGTCTATGTATGTACACGCATATGTATGTGTGACCGTGGGAATTTCTGCGTGGAATATTTTGTGGCTCTGTAGAATACAAACATAATATTTGTATACATTTATATTTTGCAATGCAGATATTTCATTTACTACGATTATTTTAAAGCAGAGCATTTTCAACTAAGTACAGTCATCAGCAGAGAAACAAAAAGTAAAAATTTGCAAGTAAGCAAAAAAGTTCACTTCTCCTCTTCCGAACTTCCTTCTATTTCCTTTATGTGGTTTGCATTTGAAATAAGAAAACACTTGTAAATTTTTTTATTTTGTATACATTTACTGCCTTATTCATAAAAAATATTTCAGGTTTATTAAGCGCTTATTTGACATATTTCTATGGGAAATTTGTCAAATAAACCTGTAATAAACCTAAAATATTTTTTATGAATTAGACCGTTATTGTTTAAAATTTTATAAAATTTTAAAATAATCCATACCTTCATATATTTTTATGTATAAAATTTTAAAAAAAGTGAAAAAGTTCATTTAAAACAAGATATTTCTTTTGTGAGTAAAATAGCATTTCTTAATGCGAAAACACCAAAATTATGATAATTACAATAAAAATATTCTGGATACTTAATTTCCATTTATTTAAAGTTGATGGAGCCTACATCCTCACCGGTAGAAATTTTTTGGTATAAATTTTTTTCCAACCATAGTCTTTTTTCTTCACCTTTTACATATATTTTAGAACATCTTGCATTGGCTTTTAAAAAATGGCAAACGCTTTGAAATGAAACTGATGCAGCAGTCCAGCTTAGGTGATGATAGTTTTTTGTTAACCACTTTGCTTCTCTTTGCTTTATTATTGACAACAATTTCAAATCAAATGGGGGTTTTATAATGAAATTGTTATATTCGTAATTGTTGAAAACAATCGCTACTTCTTTTGCGATGAAATCATTTGAATTACTTTTAAACCCTTACACGGCTATAAAAATTATGTTATTTTCCATATTACTTAGTTTATAAGACTTTTCGAACTTGTCCTTTGATAGGTATATATTCTATTATACGATCATGAATAAGGATGCAGTAAGCTGATGTCTGTGCTGCAATATTAGTTGCTGTTTCAAATTCAATTTTTATATCAATCGGTCTATTATTGAGTGATTCATTGTGATGACTGACATCTACTACAATAATAGGAGCTTTTGTCTTAAACTCTGATGCAGTTAGAAGCGGTTGAGATTCTTTCATATAGTAGCTTTGTTGGAATCTTAGATACATATCATATAGAATTGCATAAAGTTAATTTTTAAATTTTATGTTTAGATCATCATATGGGTATGAGACTGAATTTAAATGTACTTTTAAATTAGTCAAATCACAATGAACAAACTTATTTTCTTGTTGAAAAGCGATCAGCACAAAACGGGGCGTTCTCTATTTGCAGCCAATTTAACATTTCAAATATGGCTAGTTCCTGTGATTAATTGTGATTAACATGACAATCCCAACTGCGAAATGCCATAGGTATAGAAGCACCATTGTTAATAATTTTAATCATATTCAATTTGCTAAAGGCCGTGATACACTATCATACAAAGTCGTGCGATCTACAAAAAAATACACCCCTGGTATGATGGAGCTTATGAAAATTTTCAAAAGACAAGAACAATTCATAACACCAAGGTTGTACTTTTTCGTAGATCGCACGACTTTGTATGATAGTGTATCACGGCCTTAAGGTCGTATAATTGTACATGTGGGATTCTCCATGAGATGAGTGAAATTGTGAGTTAAGCTTTTCCAGTAGAAACACTCGTACATACAAGATGTTCATCGTTCTTATTGCGCAAGAGTATCAATTCATGTTTTCCATTTAATATAACTTTGTTGTAGTCTTCACCGAATACAAGAACTTTTAAAGATACATAGATATTGAAAAATCCATTTGCAAGAGCGACATCATCAATTTTGTTCCATCCAGCATTTAGCATCAGATTACTTTCTGTTGGTGATAGAGAAACCAAAGTTTTTATAATGCTCGTGGCTCCTAAATATCTTGTATGATCAATATAAATTCCAATGAGCTCATAGCGAATTTCATCAAATAGATATGCTACAAAGTTGTTTTTTAATTTAAAGGTCTCTGAAGAAGAAGATTTTGGACTATTGACATCGGCAACAAGCCCCTCTTCATAAATGTAGCTCCCACCATGTAGCACGTACAAATCTTGATATTGTATTGAAATTCTAATTTCATTATTGTTGTAAGATTGTAAGTATGGTACATATGTATGATAGTCCTTTTTGATTATATTTTCATCAGACAAGGGTTTATCGAAGACATCTATTATTGAACTCATTTTGTCTTCAATTTAAATTCAGACTTAAGAAAATTTTTATTTGATGTTGTTAATGCTTCTTTAATGTTGTTGTTGTTGCTTTATTTTTCAATGTATTTGTGTTGCATATTATCATTGTTTAGTTGGCATGAAATGTATTCGTATTGTAATTTCCACTCCTCGGAAATCAATTAAATCACCGTGCTGATCAACTACGCGCAGCGCTAGCGAACTTATCTCTTGGGTCTTTACAGGTAAATAGATGAGATTTCTTGGGACCTCATCTATTTTATAGCCTGGAGGGACATTAATCGGAAGCGCATGAAGTGTGTGCGATTTGGAGTTATTCATATATGTATTAAAAGCGATACCACTTTCAATTCGCAAGAGATTCACTTTCAAAATATTGACTGGAAGATCTGAGTAATAATAGTTGTTTGGTGTTAGGATTTTGCTATTGAATCCTAAAAGTTTTCCAATTATGTTGTCTTTATTAAAATATACAGGATCCTTGGAACTATTAACTTTAACTTGCATTGTATTGTTATTGGTTTCAATAAAAACCTTATTTTTTGGACAGAGTCGTTTGTATTGCTCTTCTATAAAATCTACAATATAATTCAATTCATAAGATCCAATTGGTTTTTCAATTTTATGTACCCCTATATGGAACATATTGTTATAGGTATCTACATTTGGAATACTGTTGTATGAATGAAAATCAGTTAGAGCACACTCATATGCGTCATGTAATTCGATAGGAGGAAAGTAACTAGCAGATAACTCTGATGTGTTACAGCTCAGAATAACTGTTATTGACAGTATAACTGTCTGGTTACAAATAAATAAAGTTTGGTACAACATATGGTATGATTTAAATATTTATTTCATTTTGTTATTCTAAAATTAACATTAGTTTCTTACTGTTAATGCTATTGTTGTTGTTATTGCTGTTGATCTCGTTCTGCTGTATATAGTTTTTTCTTTCAGGTATAATTATTTATCTTTAATTATCCAAGCTTTTGGAAAGTTATATTATTGATAGGAAGTTCACTGTTGTGGAAGGAGAGTTCACGAGTGTTCCCAAATCTATATCTTCCGGTGTGCCACAGGGCAGTATTCTGGGGCCAGTCTTGTATCTAATATATACTTGTGATATGCCTGTGAGCAACAACATCCTCACTTCTACGTTTGCCGATGATACAGCCTGTATGAGTATACACAAAAACCCTGATGAGGCATCCCGCAATCTCCAAGAACACATTACCCAGCTTGAAGTATGGTTGAACTTATGGAGAATTAAAGTAAATGAACAAAAGTGTGTCCACATAACGTTTACCCTAAGAAGAGATACTTGCTCTCCCATTCGAATCAACAATCAAAGTATTCCTCAACATTCTCAAGTGAAATACCTTGGCATACACCTTGATCGAAGGCTTACATGGAAATATCACATTGACTCTAAGTTAACTCAAATGAAACTTAAATTAACTCAAATATATTGGTTAATTGGCAGAAATTCAACACTAAGCCTAGACTGCAAACTTTTGATATACAAGTCGATTTTGAAGCCAATATGGTGATATGGAATTCAGCTATGGGGCACTGCTTCAGCTTCAAGTGTTGAGAAAATCCAAAGAAGGCAGAATAAAATTTTACGTTTGATAACACCGGCTCCATTGTACATCAAAAATTCAAATATACATCGCGATTTAAATATGCCACTAGTGACCGAAGAAATTGCAAAATACGCAGGCAAATATTTAACAAAACTCGAGTCACATCCTAATCCACTCGCTCGTAATATCTTGAACTTTACTGGACATATCCGCTTAAAAAAGAGGGACATAAGGGCTCTTATTCTCAACACTCCAGATGGGACTTCTTGAAAATACGTTTATTTTTTTCCTTTTTGATTATCACTACTTATGTATTATTTATAACTATCACTAAGTTTATGTCCGACACTGGTCGGGCCTAATAATTATATTTAGATTTAAGATTTGATTACTTATTGTTAGTTAATTTTTGAAGATACAATAAATAAATATATGAAAAAAAACAAAAAACTTATCCATGCATTGTGTTGATTAGAAAACCCCAGCCATTTAACGTATGCCTCCTTTTTTTAGTTTTAAGAACCTTTTCAACCAACTATGTATTTGGAAATTTAGTTTTTGAAAGTTCGTCGTTCGTATCGAATCCACCTTTAATAGGATTGCCAAGATAATCTTCTAATATTTATGTTGAAGCATTTGTATTTTGAATTCTTTTAATAGCGAAAATTTCTGTGGTCCTATTTGGAGTATAACCTTTTTCAAATGTATGCTTATATCTGCTTATGCGTACATGATCTCCTACATTAAATTTCGACATTTTGTACATCTTCAAATGACTGTATACTTAAGTTGACTTTAAACGGTAAAATTTTAATGGTGCGATGAAGTCTATTGTATGCATTAAGTAAATCTTTGTATATATCAATCCACATATATGAACCATTAAAGCTAAATTATTTCCACATCATTCCTTTCAATGTTCTGTTAAATCGTTCTACTATTGATGCTTTCATACTGCTATAGGTTGAGTAGTGATTAATGTTGTATTTATCCATTAATTTTTCAAAGTGTTTGTTGAAAAATTCTTTACCATCATCTGTTTGCAAGTTTTCTGGTACTCGTCCTAATTCAAAAATATTTTCTATCGCCTTGGTTGTTTCGAGTGCAGTTTTAGTTTTTAGTGGTACTGCCCATGCAAATTTTGAAAATGTGTCAATTACAGTTAACAAAAATCGATAATTTCTGTTTTCTCTAGAATAGATCCCCATTTCAACTAAATCAGCTTGCCAAAGATCATCTATTCTTTTCATTACAACTCTACGACGTATAAAAACTTTTCGAGCTTGCTTTGCAGTTCGTTTACTAAATTTCTTTTTGAAGACATTAAGTTGTTTCACAGATTTTTTGGAGAGTGTTGTGATCTACTTGACACACTTTCAGCTATTGATACAAACATGTAATTTTCCAATCTATAAATTTTCTCATTAAGCTGTTCAATTTGTTCTTCAAAGGATGTTTTAATTTGTAGAATATCTTTTTGAATTTTATAATTTTCTTCTATATCTAATTTTATTTCGCGTTGTAGCTCCTCAATTTGCATTTGAATATCTTCTCGAATTATAGTATTATCTTCCTTAAAGTATGTTAATAATTTCTCTTCTAATTTTTCGATTTGAGTTTGCAGAAACAATTTATTGATAACATCGTTTTCCTCCAGAGCTTTTGCAACACTTTTGATCCTTTTGTTTTGGACATCAATGTTGTTGTTCGAATCCACAAATAACTCCAGCAGTTTAGGTAAATTTTTGAAAGAAATTATGCTGCTAGTATCGTTTAAATAATGTCCAAATTTATCAAGATACATACTTTATATATATATATATATGTTTATACTTTATTAAAGTTAATGCATTATATTTGCTTCACGTATTTCTTCAATAATTGATACAATCTCGTTATTGTGAATAGTATTCTTTCTTTCTTTCTCGTCAATTAATTTCTTGATACGTTTATATTAGTATAATCTAGTACCCTTGATTTGACCATCAGGTTTATAGTCTCTTCTATATGCATTAGTAGTAAATCTTCATTCAATTTGAGGTTATTATTGCCAAATTTCCATTCAATCCAATTCATTTCTCGCTTCCAAGACTGATAAGTCAGTATAAGTGTCATCGGTATTGGAAGTCTGTGAGTAAAAATCATCTTCACCATGTCATCATCATTCTCATTATTAACATCATTGAACAGGATAGTATTATCAAATATTGTTCCTTCTGCAAGTTTCTTTGGTGTACTTGTCTCTATCTTGACTGATGGCTTCTGAGGCTTTAAGCTTGTATTATTATCAACTTCTGTCTTCATTTTACTTTCCTCTTTCATAGGATTTCTTTCAATAGTTTTAGAACTATTTATGACTTCTTTGAGAGGTTCCGTTATAGGTTTAAATTTATCTCTTAGTTGTTCACGTGTATCTATTTCTCCACTTTTTATACTACGAAGTTTTTTGTTCAAGACATTTCTTGTCGACACCAACTGCCTTAAAATTTTTTAACCCATTTTAGCTAACAGGAAATGGTAGATCAGGTATCAGCTATCAGATCAGCATATCACGCAGCTGGTGTGGTTTTCAGATCAGCGTATCAGGTATCAGATCAGCTTATCAGGTAGCTGCTCTGGTTTTCAGATCAGCTTATCAGGTAGCTGGTCTGGTTTTCAGATCACCTTATCAGGTAGCTGCACTGGTTTTCAGATCAGCTTATCAGGTATTAGATCAGGTTATCAGGTAGCTGGTCTGGTTTTCAGATCAGCTTATAAGGTATCAGACCAGTTATAGCAAATAGATGTATGAAGTTTAAAGTTAGATTAATAACTAAAGCCAATCTTTTATGAACAGTAATTTATATAGTTATGAAATAGTCAAATTGCTTTCTGTAGCGTCCATCGTTTAATTCGTTTTCTTTGCTTATCATCAAAAATTCATATTTATCCTTCCAACACTCTCGAGAATTTTCTTGAAACTTTTCATAACTCATATCGCTGGCTACATGATCCCTATAAACGTGCTTCATATTTGTCTCATCTTGTTTAGACATTATTATAACATTTGCATTGTCTCTTATTAAATGCTTGGGAATTCTTGTATAAGTTTGACACAGGTAGAATGAATCAACATCCCTATGTCGCCCCATACAAAAATATGTACGTATATTATTCTGCTTTTCACATGCAACGTCATTAAATATCATAATTGAATTAGTTTTAGCTTCGTCAGGTGGAATAACTGATTCATTATCGGTGAATGTATAATAACCCATACCTTTAGTTGGTGAAATTAGTTTCTTTAGGTATTCATATTTAGGTTGATAGAGAGATTTTGAGTATAAATAGATGTTTTCAAACTTGAGTCCATTAGGACTTTCTAGCAAGCCAATCATAACATTAGTCTTTCCACAATTTGATGGTCCCACTATTAGAGCACGAATAGAATTTGGTAAGAGAGGACTATGCTTTATTTTTGAACTGATGTTCGCTGAATCATCAATATTACGAACTAAAATATTTTTATGTTGTTTTACTAACTGCATTTTTGTAACTAAATGCATTTCATATATATTACCTCTTATATAGGAAAAATTAGATAATATGGTTATACGATATCAGAAAACTTTTAGTCATAAAAACACCGTCGTTGGAGGAGGTCTAGTAGACAAAATAATAAACTCTCTACCGGTTGAACTTCATCTTCCTGGATATCAGTACTGGAACAAATCTACAAAAACGTTTAAATCGAGGTGATAAAGGAATTAATTTATCGGACTCTGCGTGCAAAAATCACGATATTGCTTATTCCAAAAATAAGGATTTAAGTACCAGACATAAAGCTGATAAAATACTTGAAAACTTCGCTTGGGATCGAGTTTTATCAAAAGATAGTAGTCTTGCTGAAAAATGATTTGCATATATGGTTACTAACGCAATGAAAGCCAAAACAAAATTTGGTATGGGTGTGGAGAAAAAGAAAAATGTTAAAAAGAACAAACTAAATGTTAAAACACTATTTAGAACATCAATTAGAGCTGCAACAAAAATATTAAAAAAAGAAAAACCATTAGATATTAACTCAGCTATTAAAATTGCACGAAAAACTATTAACAAGTCATTAAAAGGAAGAAAGTCTCAAATTATAGTACCACGTGTAATACGTGTTGCAAAAATTGGTGGTTTTTTACCTCTAATACCGATTTTAACTGCTCTGGGTGCAATTGGTAGTCTAACAACTGGAGGTGCTGCCATAGCTAAAGCTGTAAATGCAACAAAGAATGCTAAAAATCAACTTGATGAAGCATCTAGACATAAAAGAGCGATGGAATCTATAGCAGTTGGAAAAGGACTTTACTTAAAACCATATAAAATGGGTTATGGTTTAGTTCACAAAGAGGAATCAAAAAAGTCTTAGAGATGCTGCCCAACAGACCACTTTCTGATGTGGACCTAAACCGTTTCTATATAAATATTCCATATTTTAGAGGAGTTTTCATGTTGAATACTCTACCAAAACGAACAAAGAAAATTGAATGTGGAATAATCAATTTAGATGCATCAACAGGACCTGGTACACATTGGGTAGCATATTATAAAAACATCAATGAAAAAGAATATTTCGACAGTTTTGGAAACTTGCAACCTCCTTCGGAAGTAGTCAAATATCTTGGTACAAATATAAAATACAACTATAATCAACATCAGAATTTTAATACATTAACCTGTGGACATTTATGTCTTAAATTTCTTTATGAAATAACTGAAAATATTAAATAAAAACACAAACATTTATATTTTACAAAACTCTTTAATGTCTTTTTATTCATAATTTAAAAAACGTAATTAATATCATTTATTGCCAGACAGGATATTGGGAATTTTGAATTAGAAATTCACTCAGCTCATTCTCAACGATTAGGTTTTCTACACCTTCTCAACTTAGGCAATATGATCCGCTCGAGAGATCTTTAATATCGTCATCTGTTAAAGTATTATATCGCTTAGGCAGGAACATTATATGTTTATCCATTTCAACTTTTAGTGTTGCTCCATATTTTGTTGTTACACGTTTAACATTTTTAATATTGTATTTAATTGATGTTTCAAGCTCCTTTATATGAATTAATGTTTTGTTTTTTAGAGAATTAAATCTTGATGTTCGATTTTTGGTGGAGTCCATTTTTTATTTAGTTCTCATCACTCTGAATGTTTAATTGAAAATGATCTTAAAAGTAGTGGTGATGACTTCAAGAAGGCTAATCGAAAATATTTATGGTGAAATAGTGAATAAGTTTGTGATAGTGATAGAGAGAAAGAGATAGTTATAGAGAGAAAAGAGATATAGAGTGCTAAAAAAGTATGGAATAAGGATTAAATAGTATAGATATTTTAAAGATCAGGAGATACTACTTTCAAAATTTAGAGAGCAAATTAGTATCAAAGGGGCCTTCAAACATCATCAGCAAATAAGAACTTTATATAAATTCATATCAGATTTTGATAGCTTCAGGCTATACGACCATTGTGAGATGATAAAATTTTTCCAAAATATGCAGCACGGATGGACATGTTGAAAGCTCTCCGTGGTACGATCCGAACTGTGAGGAAGGACACTTGTAGGTGTACCACATATTTTTTACGCAAGACTATTTTAGAAAATTTAATAGTTTCATCCTATGAAATGTTTCCATCATTGTAATTAAAATAAATAAAATTAAATTAAATTGTATTATTAAAATATTCCTTGTTTTGCATTATTTATTTTCAAAACGATAGCTAGGAATCATCTTTTCGATTAGAGAGTAACAGGAACTTGTGTGTAGTGAAAAATATGAGGACTTATCTGAAAATCTAAATTTTTTGTCTTTATGAAAATATCAAATGAAATTTAATGGGATTTCATAATATTGTGAATTAATTTCTCTAGTGCAGAACCTCTGAAAGAAAACCCGACATGTTTTTCAAATAAACTTAACAAGACTGTGCATGATTAAGTGAAATATAAACAAAACGAATATAATGTAAACAAAAATGTGCAACTAAGCAAGAACAAAAATTTTTTTTATCCAACTAAGTACATCAAGTGGAGAAACAAAATACATATAAAAATGTAAACACTTGTTGATAAAATTTCTATTTAGTAAATTTAAGTTGAAATAAAAATGTATGTGTATATGTACATTACTTTTTTGTTTTATTTTTACAATAAAATATTTTTTCTTAATAACTAAGATTTTATGTACAATAATTTTTATAATAAAAGACTTTTCCTTAATAACTAAAATTTTATGTACATTAATTTTATCCGTTTTCTTGCATTCTAGCCATCTCTTCTAGCAACACGTTTAGTTCGTGTTCACGGTTAATTTTCTTAATACGAAAATGATACCATGCATATGTATTAATATTACTAGATCTTATTTTTCTATTATCGTCTCCATAACTTAAGACTACCTTATTTAACTGACTAGTATATATTTGATGTAACTTATATTTAAACGTTAACATATTATCATATACATTGGATTTATTAAATAGACAATTTTTATACGAAACTAAACTATATTTATATAATATTGCTCTCTTCACCCCCCTTCGATTTTTTAATGTCATTTTGATTTTGTACACTAAATGAGTACATCTTTTATCGTAGCCCAACAAACTCTGTCATTATTTTACCGCAATTTTCATCCTACATCATACCTAAAACATTTTTATTAACTAGTGGAAAATTATAAATATTGTCTGCAGGATAGTCCGATGTATCAAATTGTTGTTCTATGTCACGTTTTATGTCAGCATAAAAGTCGTCTGTTTTTATAGTATAGATAAAAGAGTCAGTGTCCATATAGTTTAATGAGAGCTTTTTCTTGAACTTAAGTTGCATGTACCCGTAATGGAAATTATACATTTTCCATTTGGAAAGCTCCAGTACGCAAAATCCTAAGTAAATTGGTTTATTGTAGTATGTCTTGACTCTATTCATTTCGATAGCTACCAGATCTTTGTAAAATATAGATAAACTATGAAGTATCCAATCTTGTGCCCCCATATGGTTCCGTTTTCTTCTGTTCTAATTTTTGACAATTTTAACATCTCTTCTCTTGTCCACATTTTCAATGGTTTTACCATACACTGCATTATTGATTAGTTTGAAAAAACTTTTTTCAAAAGCATTTTTGGCAGTGGCTCTATGTCTGGTACTTAGGTCAATATAGCCTTGTAACCATGGAGATTGTTTAAATGCTAGAATACGATGTGTTTTCTTTAAAACTAAGCCATATGCTAAGCATTGTTTCAGAACTCTATAGTGAATTACGTATGATTGTTTTGTAGAGAAATCGGTTATCAACTTTTTATAATTCGCTTGCATAGTTTTTGTTTTTATTTTAAGCGCAAAAGGGAAGGTCATTATGCAAGTCATGTAGGTGGGAAGGATAATCCAATGTAAACTCCAGACTCAGCTCGTCATGCGATAACCAGCTGAACCCACCATAAGGAAGATATTCCGACATCGCCCAACCGTAAAGGTTATTTGCGTCTAAATAGAGAAAAAATTCTGATTCTTATAATTCGCTTTTGAATATCTTTGACTACACTGTAGGATTCCCCCACGTATACCTTTCTTCATATAATTGTATATGTCTATGTCCGTCAATAATTCTAACATTGCATCCCAGGAAAGTCCAAGAGCTGTATAATATTGACATGGATCCAGCTCATAAATACCTTTGCAAACTTTTCTAAAGTTCTCGAAAATATCTGTCAGTAAGAGGACATCTGTTTTTAAGTAAAGTTCCATGTAATATTTCATTGTTTTGCAACCGAAAGTATTCCATACCTCTTCAGCAAGTGCGTATTCCTCTAAAGAACACCCTTTATTGTTCAGCTTATTAAAGAAATCACTGCGTGGAGGAAGCTGACACTCATCTAGTTTTTGGAATGAATTTAGGTACTCATACGGAAAAATAACTTTTTTCTTAATGAGTTGAAATTCTTTTTCTGAAAATGAAATAAGGATCTTATAGTGCTGAAATCATTATCTGACAAATTGCAATCCAATGATTCCAAAATCTCAGCCATAAAGCGTATTGTATCAAGAAATCTTATTTCAATATATATAACAAGTATATGTATCATTAAAATAAAGAGTTGTATAATTTTTTAACTTACCTTGATATATTATTTATCAAAATGTAGTGACGACCTTCTGCATTCACTAAAAGCAGTAAGTTGACGTGGTTCATTTTCTCGTCCTTGGTCACATAATAAGGACTAATGATCTCATCAGATGCCTCATCGTACCCAAACACATTCACACTTATTGCCGGATTATTCACCTCGAACTCTTTGATTTTGTCTAATGGGAAGCTTAAATGTTTAAATTGTATGGCTACACCATTTCGCGTATAAATCATGTCAGCGTAATGTCTTGGATATTATAAGAACTACAACGTTTTTGGTTATCGTATTTCGTGGTATCCATTGCAGCAATCAGACACCACTTGAAGCAGTATTCATCATTGTTTTGTATATTGATACAAGCAAATTTTCTTACTAATTTTTCAGGAGTAGATATCCAATTTGATTCTCTGACGAGAGACGATTTATTGATGCTTATTTCCGCTCGAACTATATGTTTTAAAGTCCAACCAGAGTCCTTCTCTTGGAATTCAGACATTTTATTTCGAATTTCTGATATTTGGTTAGAAAATAATTCATATATTTCATCTCCTCTGGTCAACAAATTCATTTTAGCTCTATGCTGAATAATATTGAACTCCAATTCCTCACCCACAATTTTTACATATTCTCCCACAATACTTATATTAAATATTATTATTGTGTGACTTAGTAAATGACTTTCAAGCATCTCTATGAAAACATTATTTTCTCCAACAAACTCTTCCAAGAGCAGTTGGTCGTTTTTATTGTTTAATCCATATGTGACGATATTATTTTTAAATTCTCTTGATATTTTATATCTCACATTATCTTCTTCTGTCCTAGCATGCGAAGTACTCATTGGAGTTGGCAGAGTTTCTTCTCCTATTTCATCTACTTCTATTTCTTCATCGCTATCCGGTAAACTTATATCCATAGCATCGTTCAATAAAGTCTATCCGAGAATATCAACGCCTTTTTGTTGAGGTTGTTGTTGTTGCTGTTGCTGCTGCTGCTGCAGCTGTTGTTGATGGTAACTAAGAGGTTGCAATAGCATCAAATTAGAATACTGCTGAAATTGATTATTTCCTGTAACAGGATTATAAGTGTAGCTTGGATACTGAAATTGCTGATATTGTATTGGTACTCCTGATCCCAAAAACTGATTATTACATGACATTGGTGTAAGGTAACAGTTAGGCATAAAGTATTGCTGCTCCTTGGTAGTTGATATTGGGGGTACTGTAGAGAAGGTTGTTGTCTGCGGTTGCTCTTGATTTGTGGCTTGGCTTGAGACCACTTGATTCTGCACACTATGATTTTGGATGTGATCCAAAAAGGTTTTTGATATTTGTATACCTTATTACATAAATTGAATAAATTGAATCCAGAAGAACTTATTTTTGATTACTTTAATGAATCACTATTTCAATTTAAGAACACAAATAAATTTATATAAATCGCTTCAAACTTATAAAAGCGGAAGTATTAAGGATTGCTAGTGCTTCTGGTAAATACAATAAAGTACTGATGTGTTGATAAGAAAAGTTAGCGAATTTATATGAAAATTAGTAGCAGTAGCTCTGCTTACTTGCAAATTTTTACTTTTTGTTTCTATACTGATGACTGTACTTAGCTGAAAATCCTCTGGTTTAAAATAATCGTAGTCAAAGAAATATCTGCGTTGCAAAATATAAATGTATATAAATATTACGTTTGTATTCTACAGAGCCACAAAATATTCCAAGCACAAATTCGGTCACACACACATATGTATGTACATACTAGGGATGCCAATACCGAAAATCCCGGGATTTAAACTTTTTAATACCCGGATTTTCCCGGTCTTATCCCAAAATTGTTTACTAAGTTTTGTTTGTTTTTTTTTTAAATAAATTCATCATAACCCGGTGGAAGGTCATGATAGTAACAGTAGCAACACAATATTTATCTTTTATAATTTAAATTTATTTGCGGGTGTTTAAGAATTGTCTATATATGTATTTCATTGATGCTTTGCCAAACCATTAGTAGACTTCAACCACATATTTTGAACAGTCACAAACTTTTTATCTTATACACAGACTTTTAAAAACTATTTGAGAATTCACAAATAATAATATTTTAGAAAATCACAACAAAAAGAAAAAGCGTAGTAAGATTAGAAACTTTAACAAATTCCAGCAAATAATTTATATTCAAAAGGATCTGAGTTTTGATAAAGTTTCTAAGCCTACTACGCTTATTTTTCTTTTGTGATTTTCAAAAATATTATTTGTGAATTCTCAAATAGTTTTGGACTATGTAATATGAAATAATTGTAAAATAATTTGTGAACCTATTTCAAAGACATTTTTTTTAGTAAATACCTATAAAAAGCATGAGTCTTTTAATGTTCAAAAAACCCAGTCCCGAACAATTCCTGAATATCAAAAAATTTCGGGATCCCGAAATCCCGGGATTTGATCTTTTGAAATCTCGGGATCGTAAAAACCAGTCCCGATTGGCATCCCTGTACATACATACTCATTCAAGAATTTCACAATGTTATGAAATAAATATTTCTTAAACAAATAAACAAAATATAAACAAACAAGCATTATGGGGGTTCACATATATGAGAACATATTATACCATAAAATGTCGGCATGATAAATAATTTATTAGCGTGAGAAAATCATACATACATATATACATACATAAATCATACATACATATATACATACATACTAGCATATACACAAATTTCCACGCCTAATATGAGAATCGCGTATTAGTCATCAAATCTAATTTCTCTGATTGGTATTACAGCACCCCACCCACCCCAAATCACAGACATTCACAAATTTTCACAGTCTGGCAACACTCACAATTTTCCAGTCAGCACTAGAAAAAATCATTTTTGTGATTTTCCCAGCTGTGTAATATGTTCCTGGAGATTGCGGGATGCCTCATAAGGGTTTTCATGCATACTCAGACAGGCTGTATCATCGGCAAATGTAGAGGTAAGAATATTATTGCTCGCAGGCATATCACAAGTATATACTAAATATAAGACTGGTCCCAGAATACTACCCTGTGGGACACCGGAAGATATAGATTCGGTCACACTCATGAAGTCTCCTTCTAAAACAGTGAACTTCATATCAGTAACATTACTTTCCAAAAGTGTTTGTATGTTTATTGGCAGATATGTCTTCAATGTTTCCAAGAACATATTACCCAACTTATGGAGATTTAAAGTAAATGAGCAAAAGTGTGTCCATATATCCTTTACCTTAAGAAGAGATACTTGTTCCCCTATTCGAATTAACAATCGAAATATTCCTCAACATTCTCAAGTGGAATGCCTTGGTATACACCTTGATCGAAGGCTTACATGGAAACATCATATTGACTCTAAGCTAACCCAAATGAAACTTAAGTTAACTCAAATACATTGGTTGATTGGCAGAAATTCAACACTCAGCCTAGACTGCAAACTGTTAATATACAAGTCGCTTTTGAAACCAATATGGTGCTACGGAATTCAGCTATGGGGCACTGCTTCAGCTTCCAATGTAGAGAGAACCCAACGAAGATAAAATAAAATTTTACGTTTGATAACATCGGATCCATGGTACATTAAAAATTCAAATTTGCATCGTGGCTTAAATATGCCACTAGTGACTGAAGAAATTGCAAAATACGCAGGCAAGTACTTAACAAAACTCGAGCCCCATCCGAATCCCCTTGCTTGTAACATCTTGAATTTTACTGGAAACATCCGCTTAAAATAGAGGGACACTACGGCTCTAATACTCAACACTCCAGTTGTAACTGCTTGAATATACTTTTATTATTATTTTTTGCTTAGCAGAACTCTTATGTATCATTAGTAAGTTTATGTCCGACATTGGAACTATATTTAGATTTAAGATTTGAACACTTATTGTTAGTTCATATTTGAAGATACAATAAGTAAATATATTCAAAAAAATGATTTTCTCGTCTGTACTAGGAAAAATTAATTTACAGTTTTCCCGTCAGCATTTGGAAAAAATAATTTTTACGTTTTCCCGTCGGCATTAGGAAAAATTATTTTGATAATTTTCCCGTCGGCATATACATACTTAAAAAAACATCACCTTAATCCATTTCCCACAAAAAAATCACCCTTTCACACACAATTAAAGTCCGCAATTACAAAACACAATTATTGTAAACAAAAGACTGTTAATGTAAACAAAAAGCTCCTAATGTAAACAAAAAAACATCAAAGCGTATCGAAAACACAATTCCTCAAATTTCAAATTTTAATTACCCAAATTTTAAAATTTCAGAAAATTTTGCACTGAATTTCCCAAATTTAAAATATTAATTACCAAAATTTCAGTTTAAATTGTTCCCGAAGCTTCAATTCCGTAGTACTTACGAGTTCACGTACAGACCTAAATCTGGACCGATTTTGATTTAGTTTTTTTCTGTTTGAAAGGTGACTTGATCGAGAGTGTTCTTAGCTATGGTTGAAGAAAATCGGCCCAGCCGTTTAGAAGATATCACATCTAGAGATGCTTTTCGGGACTATGCAAAAATCGTAGCCCAGGATTTTTAATTTTAGAGCCCGGGATTTTCAGGATTATCTGAATCCCGTTTTTGCTTAAATAATGTTTTTCACTGTCATCTTCTATATTAAAAATTATTAGAAAAACCCTGCTAAAAAAAGGTTAAAACAAAAAATTATCTTTGAATACATATTTTAGTAGATAATACTATATACATATATGACCTTCTCCGAGAAAAGGAACCTAGGAATTTAGTTGGGAGATGCGATTTGGTATGGTTAGTTATGATTGGGTGCCGACTTTGGTGACGTGATGCCTATGTGGTGACGTATTTTATTTCGCTGTTAGTGTGACAATACCTTTGCTATTGTTGCTCCTCTGTACACATTGTAAAAATAACTATAAGAAATGAAAAGAATAAAGTGACGGTTCAGTCTTGTGCCAACTGTATGACGAGTATTATCAATATCTCAAAAGTTGTTTCGCAATTTTGGTTCTTTTGTAATTTTGTTACTAACCTGATGTTAATTTGAAGTAATTTTTATAAAATTGGATATTTCTGACAGTTTTGATGATGATTTAAAAAGACTAGACTGCTTATGGCGATGATGAGATCGATATAACATTATCTGAAAGTGTCGGTGCTAATACTTCGGGACAAACTGAAAATCAAAGTTTTTTGCATGATGTTACCGAATTCAATATTATATCCAAATTTGAGAAATCCGTTGAAGATATACAAGAGTCGATGAACATCGATTTGATGTACGGAGAAAAATCCGAAGCATGTTGTTCGAAAGAATGTTATAAGATAATTCTAGAAAATCTTGCTATACAATTCGGAAATTTTTCTAAGAATTAAGTACACCAGAACAAGATTTAGTCCATTTGAGCCATTTGGAATTTTATCGACAACATTTATCGCTCGAAAACGTTTATAATACTGAAAGTAGGAAAAAGTATGGCCAGAGTTGATACAATGTACTTATTTCGTGGCATTCATATTTGTAGAAAGATGTTTTATTTTATTTACTATGTTGGTTTAAAACATTATAAAAATTTGATTCGACATAGTGATAATGTTGGCTTTTCTGAACGAAAACATGAACTAAGTGGCAAGTGTTCAAAACGGCAATCCCGTATGTTATCACCGGAATCACTTACTCGTGTCGTTCAATTTATTCAAAATTTTGCTGAAAAATTCGCAATACCTCTTCCTGGTAGAATGCCAAACTACAAAGACTGTAAAGTAATGCTGCTCCCATCCAGTGAAACAAAAAGTGCTGTTTATCGTCGTTTTGAGAAAGTTTGTCTTACTGAAAATAAAATCGCAATTAAAACTTTTTACAAAATTTGGATGAAGTACTGCCCTTACATCTCGCCTATGAAACCGAAACCTGATCTTTGTGACGTCTGTCAATGGAATACCTTGATGCTACGACGAGTTTTGAAAGAAACGCCATGCGAAACGCCAGCGTGAATTCTACCAACAATGCTGCAAGATGAGCGATGCTTATTCTACTCTTGTAGTGAGTTTCGACTATGCACAAACTATATCTTATCCATCCAGTCTACAAAAAGTCGGAGGCATATTTCAAAGCAGCTCGTAAATGTTAAATTTTTTGTATTCATAATGAATTCACTTACGTTTAGTCGAGCTATTTATTAGACGAAGAGTTCGAAATAGGAAAAGGACCTAATGCTGTCATTAGCCAAATTCACGATTACTTCACGAAGAATGCCGTTAAAAATTTTATTTTGTGATAACAGCGTAGCACAGAATGAAAATAATGCAATGTGCATTATTTGGCCTAGCGAGTGGATTCTGATTTAAACGAATCGATATCATTAAATTTCCTCCTAACTGGCCACACCAAGTTCAGTCCCGATCGCTCTTTCGGATTAATGAAGCTAGAATATAGTCGCCCAAATGTAGATTATTACCAAGATTTTGAAGATGTGGTCAATAGATCTAGCAGTAATAAATTTAACAACGCTGTGAATGGAAGTGAAGTAGAGTGGCGAACATGGGATACTCATTTCGAAGGATTTTACAAAAGATTTTACCAGGAAACTGTCGCGATTTCGTGATTTTAATTTTTCAAATTCATTTCAATTAATTTTGTAAACGTTTGCATTTTAGGTATTACCAAGTACCACCAGTTTGACTTAAAAAAAATAAAACGAAATTTAATGTAAAGAACTTGTGGGCTCGGAAGAAGAAATATTTAATCTGCGATTAACGGCTGAGCTACCAAACGAATTACCTGCGCTCATTGCACCAAGCGGTTTATCGTTAGATCGCAAATGGTATTTGTATAAGAATGTCAGCGTCTTATGTACTGATTCACAGATTCACCTGCCAGCAAGAAAAAAAATCGTAGCACCGGATCACGAGAAAAAGAAGGCTGAAGTCAAAGCGCCGAAAAAAGAAAAAACTGAAATTGTCAAACGAAAGAAAATCGTAGTACCAGATCACGAAACACCGAAAAAAAGTCCAAACTCCAAAAAAAATTCGAAGACTGACGAAAAAAAAACAATTCAAAACCAAAAAATCAAAAAAAAAAATAATGATTTTCTCATTTTTATCGATTTTCCCATGTTCGTTTTGTACGTTTTTATGGGGTAAATAAATTTTTATCAGAAATCTAACTCATTTCATCTTATTCTACACCCTTTTAGGTACCAGAATCCACTCTTAAGTCCAAACCCGTTTTTTGACACACTAGGTCCTTTTCACGGAGAAGGTCACATATATATATACATAGTATATAAATAATATATCTTTTCTTTTCTAGCAAAAAATGTTACATACATTGCACTTTGCAATGACAATTCGCAATAAAATGGGTTTTTGATATAGAGTTTAGTAGAAATTATTGTATCACACCTTATGAACGTAAGGTGTAGCTGTTGCGCATGAATAAAGCATTTTTTTTTTGTTCGATACGAGCCAGCTAGAAGCAATACATTTAGCTTCCAAAAAGCCATGACACGCACGCTCACGCAGAAAAATATTTTACTCACGCATGAATGATTTTGAAAATTTTCACGATCACGCACGCTCACGTATGAAATATTTTTAATCACGCACGAGGGGTGTACAACGCACGCTTACGAAAAATATATAATTAATTTTTTATGTTTGTTGGTTGGAAAATAGGTGCTTACACATACATAAGTACATACATACGTATGTATGCATGCATTATGTTTGCAGGCTCATTCTACCTATATGTATGTATATACATATGTAAATTATGTACATATAAAGATGATGTACTTGGCAAAAGAAAAATTTGATAGATTAAAATATGTTAATTTGACATTTTTATTACAAACAACCCCGAACAAAAAATTCAAAAACCGTTATTTTTTACTGAATATCCTTAAAAAAGGACATTGATGATCGTCCTGGGACAAAATGTATATACAGTTGGACGAGCCTTAAAAATATAAATACTATAAAACAATACAAAAATTAAATATAAAACATAAAAATTAATTTCATATACTTATGTATAGTACACGTGTATAATATATATACATATGAATCTATGGGCAGGGTGGATATCTACCTATATATAAAATATGAAGCAGAATGTCAACAAAACTAAAAAACTCTTTTTGCAAATGGATTTTGACATCCATTGCACACCATAAGGCCAATTTAATTCGCCTCTGCTACGACTTTATGAAATAATTTCGCTTTAATTTCATGTTTCAGTAAGTGTCAAAAAACTCTTAGAACTTTTATACTGAAAAAAAATACTTAGGAAAATCAACACAACACGTTGGTCTAAGTTTTAACATAGTAAAAACTAATTTTATTGCAAAATATACAAATCGAAAAGAAACCCGACAACCGTATTGTGAAAAACCGGGATTTAAAACCGGTTGAAACCCCGAGTCGATCACCCTAATATGTATGTATATATGTAGATCAGAGCTGGCCAGCGGGAGAAACACGAGAGTAATGAATTCGCGTATGTGTATTCATTTGTATAAGAAGCCTATTGATGTTCAGCAGTCTGGTGCTAATTTGGGCAGCTCAGACATAGATTGTAGTATTTATTATAAGAAAATTTTAAATTTTCAATACAGTTATATACCCACGCAGGAGTGCTATGTCGTGAGAGCTTGAGAAATTGAGTAATTTTTTTAAGTCACGATCACGCATTCACGTGTGATTAATTATAAATTTGATCACGATCACGTGTGACACGATAAAATCACGACATTTGCACATCTCTATTTTTGAGTTCTCGTTGAACCTTCATAGTGAACAGACGTTATATTCGTAGTACATAATATTTGTAGTACATATAACTTTGATAAATAAGCTTCATTTGCTTTGCTAATATTTTTTACATAGTCAAAAAGAACAAAAAAAAACCGTAAGCAAGGTGATATTAAGGAATACTCTGGTTTCTATTATTACAAAGCTTAC
This sequence comes from Nowickia ferox, assembly GCA_936439885.1. NCBI lineage: Eukaryota > Metazoa > Arthropoda > Insecta > Diptera > Tachinidae > Nowickia > Nowickia ferox. The sequence goes on along the minus strand of OW387026.1, from coordinate 41,719,548 downwards.
AGTTTTCGTAGCTAACCATTGATGTTACTGATGAGACGATTTTTGTATTGTGATGAGTAGTTGATTTCTCTCTATAATCAATAGAGTCCATTGACTGAAATTGAGTTTCAAGAAAAGAGAAGAGTTCTTCCATTGTTGGTATATTTTTTGATTATGATTGTATGAATCGGATTTAGGGAGATCGATCCAATTTTTTAATCCTTAGCTAGATCAGTATAGCATCCCAGGATATCGTGTTGACGTGTAGGTTGTTGAGCGCCAACAGACATTATTTAGTGGTGTCATAAAGAGCCTTTATTCATGCACTACAGAACGCTCCTGTTGGTTGGTTCAGAATTTTATCTACCAAAGTTGCCACTATGACTCGTTTGTTATTGAATCTCTCTTGTAGCAGTGTCCAATCCGTTTTGTAATTTTTTTCGGTTAGTGATAAATGACATGAGTCTTGCTGCTTTTCCCGACACGTTTTGTTTAAGGTACCACATCTTTTGCACCTAAGGTAATGGTTGTTTATAGACTATTTCGGTAAACAGTTCATAGAATTGAAACCATTTTAAATAATACCCATTGAAGTGCGGAATTGTCACTTTCGGAAGAGCCAGCGAACAATATACAGCTGAATTGATTGGTAACTGCGGTGCTTCGTTCTCAAGCTGCTTGGCTTAATCCCCCATTGCGACCAGTTCCACTAACGATTGTTGAGTTAAATCTTCTAACATATAGTATTCATCCTGATCAAATCCCAATATTGAGGGATCTTCTACCTTCTGCCATATTTTGTCAGATAATTTTTGTACTTGAGACCACAAGTTTTTTATACCTTCACTTCTTATTTAATAAAATTGTGAAAGTTGGTCATTCTTTACTGGTGATAATCCGTTAACCAAGCCTGTCAAAGCCGTCATACGGGCTTTTAGCATCCTCACCAACGCTATGTTGCAATTTAACACATATTGATCACTTGTACCAGGCTCTATTTGCTTTTCTCTTGTTGTTGGCAATATATTCGTTTTTCTTTTATCTGGTGTAACTTAGATATTTGTGTCTCAATTAGTTCAATTGTTGTCTTGTATGTGAGTTCAACTATTTTGTGCACATTTTTAATCATATATGGATCATTATCTGTAAATTTCGGATCTCTTCTTATAGTGTTTTCTGTTTTCCCATAGGCTCTCCACAATTCTCTTAATTCCTCGTACTTAGTTTCGTAAAATTCGAGCGCGAGGGGCCTTTTTGATTTCAGAGACTATCCTTTACATTTCAATTGCTCTCACCTCCTGTTGAGACATTAGACTCTCCAAGCGTGACATTTGGAATTTTCTTGCGCTGAGTGAAATTGATTAGTAAGATGTCCTTGATGATGAAGAAGATGTGCTTTGGTTAGGAAGATATCCTTAATGATGAGCAAAATGTCGTTGATGGTGATCTGCCTTCAAGGCTGGCTGCGTATTTTTCAAAATTTAGGGGTCACCAAAAAATGTTAATTCCTAACTGGCTATAGTAGAATTCAATCCAAATATATTGATACTATTTTGCTTTGCCACTATCTTCTTCAAGCACTTTAACCAGAAGAACGCTAAGTTCAATGAAAAAACAATAAAGATGATTTACTAATGAACTAATAATTTTGTTTTATTCACATTTTATATACCAAATTTAATTTAATAATAATAATCAATTAATCATAAGTAATACACTAAATACATGGGTAAGCAATTAAAACAAAGCTGTAACAATTACCTCTTAAGTATGTCAATAAATATCTGAGCAAAGAGTAGTGGTAGTTGCAATTTAATGTCCCAATTAACTCTTTATATTTACATAGTTAAATAATAATTAAATGCATATGTTTTGAAAGTGAACAAATCAAAGCAAAATAACACAAACATAATTAACTGAATAATAGCAATTTAATGGTCAGGGTTCCAGTTACCTTTGCATATTTAGTTAAATGAATAATTAAATGCATGCTTAAATGACCTATTAAAACTTTTGTTTTTGCAAATATATTAATAAAAAAAATATTAAGATAAAAATATAATTATTACCCTTTCTGGGTGTTAACACACGTATTCTCGAATAGCCCTGATTAATTTGATAGTTTCGGAGAGGCAGATATCCCCACACCTTTAGACCTAGTTAAAAAAACATATCATATACATACATATGTATATGTATGTATATGTTCAGCCGTTTACCCGCTAAAGTGTAAGACACAAATAAGATTCACAGTTATATACACATGTACTACGTACATACATACATACATGCATACATTAATATGTACACACGTATTCAAATACAAAAATTTATAGTTGAGAAAGGAAAATAATTATTATTTATTTTAAAACTTTATATTATTTAATTTAACTCAATATACATATATCAGATAACATATATCACATGGCTCATTGCTCAAAGAGCATGCTCCTATAAATAAGGAGCAAGCGCAAAGCGCAAACACTGACACAGAGCGCAATGAGCAAAAGAGTGCGTATTTACCTACCCTGATAATTACTCAAGAATTGTTATTCATGAAAAAAAGACCCAAAAAGAGAAAGTCATGCAAATTTTATGAAGAATCATCACCCAAATGGTGAAATGACCAACAGCCTATTTATTTTGGTCATTATTCATTGTCATTTGGGTGATATAGACCCAAAAAAAGTTTTCTACGTAGGAAAGGCTAAAGAAAAGGCTCAATGCCTACTAAGCATGCAGGAACTCCATAGGAAGGAACTGCAACCGAATATGGTAAACTGGATTTACACATCGGTTGTCAGACCAGTTTATTCCTATGGTTGTGTGTTATGGTGGGAGGCATTGAGGAAGGAAAGTCCCAGGAGATTGTTAGCTAGTTTTCAGAGGTGTGCCTCGCTAGGCATAACAGGCGCTCAGAGCAGAACACCTCAGGCTGCGTTGGACGTCATTCTTCATCTACTTCCTATAGAGGACTTTGTGATGGGAACGGCGACTAGAAGTCTCCTGACTTATTCCATATAAAACCAAACAAAAAATCAAGATTTTGGGACCGACCCCTTCCAAATCGAGCCAAACTCGATATGGTGTCTAAGTTATACACAACTAACATTTCACCAAAAAAAAATTTAATAAAATTGCCAGTGGTTCCCAAATTATAATGCATACAATGTACGAAAAAATACAAAATTTTCTTAAAACTGCCTTCATATAAATTGTTATAACTTTTTTAATATCGAGGCTAGTCGAATGACGTATGCCTTGTTTCAAAGGTATTATAATAGTGCTTCAATGGCTATAGAAATAAAAAAGGTTATCACAATTATAGATGTTGTTTTTTTTTTGCAATCCACGATTCATGAGGCTGTAACTAAACAAATGGTACTTTTAAAATTAAACAAATATATATATTATTGCTTGCTCTTCGCTATGTCATCACCAAATCTCTAAATGGTACTATTACAGGTTTGAGAGTTATAAATAAAACAAAGTAGGAAAAATAACTAAATTTTGTGTATATTGAAAATATATATTTATTTATTTAGTTTTTTTAACAAAATGCTTAATAAAAAAAAACAAATTAACACGCTGATTTGATAACACAATATTGTAAAATCTTAGTAATATATATTCTCAACTTCAAATTTTTCATCTTCCAAGTAAAGTTTTATCCTAAGTTGACGTTTCCCTTCGGGAAAAAAGCAATAATATTTTTGCGTTCCAGGTATTGTTTTTATTTCATTAAAGTGATTATAGAGAAACTGGTCTTAGTTTTTATGGTCTTCTTCTGATAAGAACTTGAAGTTACAGTTTACTAAATTTTGTCAGCACCAGTCATATAGTTGTCGTGGATTGGTTATATGATTTTCTAACGGGCGTTGTAAGCTAGAACGTTTGGCTTCTTTTTTCACTGTGCCGCCAAGGCCATCACTGGGGCCTTTCCCGTGGCTGGTGACAAAAAATGCCACTCAGCAGAACAACCAAAATCTTCTTCATGATGGCATAGATTTACAAAATTCTTTTTGTTTTTTAATTGATCAGCTGAGCCGTCGGAAAAATAAATAATATTTTGTGGGGCGCTTTGAAATTTGTTTTTTAAAAACAAAATTATGTGACGGTGAAATAAATGAACTGCTACTGTGTTATGGGTAAGGCAATCAGATATAACTATAAAATGTGTATGCTCATACTTGTTGAAATTATTACACGATGGCAACCCTAATTTGTGCTTCTTTACATTTTGTTTCTTACTTCTTAATAAACCACTGAATTGAAAAGACGCTTTTATTTGTTCGTGTTCTTATTTATTGGAAAAAACAAAACCAAGTAAATATAATAAACCTACAGGTTATGGGCCCAGGACCCAAGTAAATTTTTTTGGTTTTGTATAATTGAAAACGTAAGTGGTTAAGAAAGGACAACATGAGTACGTTGTACCAAATAGAAAAACTTGATGACAGCAACTATGACTGTTGGAACGTCCAAATGAAAAGTGTTCTCATACATTCTGGAGTATGGAATGTTGTCAGTGGCGAATACGAAAAGAAAGCTGGTGATGTAAAATGGGATACTACCAATGATAGGGCACTAGACACAATAGTGTTAAGCGTAAAGCCATCCCAGTTAAACTACATAAGAAACCTTATTAAAGCGTCTGAGGCATGGAAACGTCTAGAAGAAATCTATAAACCAAGTGGACCAGCTCGCAAGGTAACTCTATATAAAAAATTATTGTCATTGAATATGAACGCTGGCACTAGTATGCCTGAGTACCTAAATTCGTTTACTGATATTGTGGAGAAATTATCACAGGTCAACATTGAAATAAAAGATGAGCTGTTGGTAATTATTTTACTGTCCAGTTTGCCAAAATCTTATGAAAATTTTGTGATTGCCATGGAGACAAGAGACGAATTACCATCGCTTAAGTTTTGCGGGTGAAGCTGTTTGAGGAGGGAGAACGCAGGTGTGAAGAAAAAACAACCGATGAAAATAACGGACCGTTAGCATTTTTGCATATGAAAATAAGCGTTACAACAACAAAGGCAACAGCAACAGCAACAACAACAACAATAACAATAAAAATTTCAATAGCCAATACAAGAACAAAAGCAAATTTAACGGAAATTGTTTTAAGTGTGGTCTGCACGGCCATGTAGCAGCAAAATGTACAGCAAAAAGAAGTGAAGAAAAGAAAGAACGAAGTTATGCGTTGACGATGCCTGCAGCGACAGAGGCGAAAATAATGAATACACACACATTCGTTTTAGACAGTGGCGCAACAGCACACATGTGTTGTGACAGAACAGTATTTACAAAGTTTGCGAAGCATGAGGAAACTATACAACTAGCTGGTGACAATTATATTCAAGCTGAAGGTGTTGGAGAAATCAAGTTAAATTTTAACGACTGCGAATATGTTTTTAATGATGTTCTTTATGTACCAACAATGAAAGGAAATTTTTTGTCTGTTGACAAAATAACACAGAGAGGATTTGATGTAAAATTCGACAAGAATGTAGCAAGTATTTTTAGCAGACAAGATGTTATATTAACATTTGAAAGAAAACATAAGCTGTATGATATCGAACGTTCTGTACAGAACAAATGTTTCTCTGCGGTGCTGTGGCATAACAGGTATGGACACCTGAATTATAAAAGTTTATCTGATGTTAAGAAGATGGTAAGTGGTATTGAAAAAGAAAATTTTGCTGATCAACAAAAATGTGTTACATGTATGAAGGCCAAAATTTTTACACAATCATATCCACAGGCATCAGAAAGTAGAGCTAAACATATTTTAGACTTGATACACACGGATCTCTGTGGTCCTTTTGAGAAACAATCTATAGCTGGCTCTAAATATTTTTTAACATTTACGGATGATAAGTCATGGATGGTATTTGTTTATTTTTTGAAAACAAAAGACCAAGCGTTTGATAAATTTATTTTATTCAAGAACATGGTAGAACGACAAACAGAGCGTAAAATAAAAATGATAAGAAGTGATAATGGCGGTGAGTTTGTCAATAAGAAATTTGATAAATATTTAGAAGACAACGGTATCGAAAGACAGCTTACTGTACCATATAGTCCAGCCCAAAATGGTGTGTCCGAACGTATGAATAGGACTTTGGTCGAAATGGCCAGAAGCATGCTAATATATTCTAACATGAGTGAGTTTTTGTGGGCAGAGGCAATTGCAACAGCTATATATATTCGAAACCGGTCACCAACAAGAGCTTTAGTGGGTGTAACCCCTTATGAGGTTTGGTATGGTAAGGTGCCTTCAGTAAAACATTTTAAAACTTTTGGATGCCAAGCGGTAGCTCTCGACAAGACTCATCATAGTATGATAGGCTATTCATTAACGTCCAAGGCGTATAGACTTTATAACCCTGATACACATGAAGTTATCGAAAGGCGAGATGTTTTGTTTGACGAAGAAGACTTGATGAAAAGCAACAATAATCCTGTATCATTTGATTTGATTGACGAAGTGTGTTCTGAAGAGCCAATAAATGAAAATATTAGTATTCATCAAGAAACAAAGGACGAAAGTCAAAGTGAAGAATATGATAGCGCGGACGATATGGAAGACTTGCAGTATTTTTCCGGCGATGAAGCAATTATTGGACGTGGTAGACCAAGAAATGAGCGTGGTAGACGTGCTCAACAACTTAAATAGCTCTAGTGATTTGGTATTGCCACAAACCATTTCTGAAGCGTTGAACAGTAATGAATCCAAGTATTGGCTTGATGCTATGGACAAAGAGTATAACTCATTAATAAACAACAAAACGTGGACTTTAACAGAATTGCCAAATGAACAGAAAGCGGTAGGCTGTAAATGGGTGTTTGCAGTAAAGCGTGGTATAGACGGTAAGATTGAAAAATATAAAGTCCGTCTTGTAGCCAAGGGTTGTAGGCAACAATATGGAGTAAATTACTCTGAAACATTTTCTCCCGTGTGTCGCTTTGCAACTATAAGAATGATATTAGCAATTGCTGCAGAAAAGAAAATGTATCTCCATCAATTAGACGTCTGCACTGCATATCTGAACAGTGAATTGACTGACAACGTATACATGATGCAGCCAGAGGGTTATGTTGATCAATCCTGTCCGAGTGCGGTATTAAAGCTTAACAAAGCTATCTACGGTTTGAAACAGTATGGAAGGGAGTGGAACTCCAAAATTGATTCCGTTTTGAGGGAGATTGGTTTTAAGAAATCTGACCATGAACCGTGTTTATACTTCGTGCATAAGAAAGGTAAATTATGTATAATTGTTATTTACGTTTATGACATCATTATAGGATGTGAGTCGAAAGCCGATATGTTACATATTAAGGACATAATAATGAATAAATTTGAATGTGTGGATTCAGGCCAACTTAAGCTATTTTTGGGTATGAGAATTTCTCGTGAAGGTGAAATTGGGGCTATTACAATTATTGACACAGTACAGTATGAGTGATTGTAGACCTGCAACAACACCATTGGATCCTGGAAGTAAATTAAATTGTATGGATGAAAATTGTCCGAAAGTTGATCCCAAAACTTACCAATCGTTGATCGGGTCCCTCATCTATCTTGCACTAGTGACAAGACCAGACATTTTACATGCAGTAAATAAATTGGCGCAGCATAATATAAATCCACACAACGAAAACTTGGCTGGTTTTAAACACGTTTTTCGCTATTTAGCGAACACTAGTGAAATGAAATTGGAATACAAGATTACTGGCATTCCGCTAATTGGTTACGTGGATACAGACTGGGGAGGAGATATGTCAGATCGTAAATCGCATACAGGTTTTGTATTTTATCTTGGCGGATGTGCTTTTTCCTGGGAGTCGAAAAAACAGAATTCGGTCGCATTGAGTAGTACAGAAGCAGAGTATATGGCATTGTCAACTGTGGCTAAAGAGGCTCTGTACCTAAGAGGAGTTTTACGTGAAATTGGATGTTTAAAAATGTATGCTTCTACTATAATATACGGTGATAACCTGAGTGCACAACAACTTGCAAAGAACCCTGTGTATCATCCGAGATCTAAACATATAGACATAAGGTACCATTTCGTACGAGAGGTAGTGGAAAGTGATGAAATCCAGTTGAAGTATGTTTCTACCGATAACATGATGGCTGATGTCCTAACCAAATGCTTATTAAAAGGAAAGCACACTAAATTTGTAAAAATGTTGGGTCTTTATTGATCAAATTATTTTTTTTTGTAAAGGCACAAATTGTGGAAAGGTGTTGAAATTATTATACGATGGCAACCCTAATTTGTGTTTCTTCTATTCTAACATTAATCGTTTGTTACTTTACATTTTCTTTCTTACTTCTTAATAAAGCACTGAATTGAAAAGACGCTTTTATTTGTTAGTGTTCTTATTTATTAGAAAAAACAAAACCAAGTAAATATAATAAACCTACAATGCTTTCCTTGAACATTATAATATATTACTATTGGATATATAGTTGATTGAATATTATGCTAATGAAAAGCCTGCACAGAATCTTGAACAATGAAAAATTTTCTGAAAAATCGCATAATATTAAGAACTCGTTTTCAACGGTCTTTTTTCTTATTTAAAAATTCAGATTGTTCCTTTGCTATAAAATTATGGGGTAGAAGTGTTTCCAAACTTTGACAAAATGTATCAATAAAATCATCAGCATCCCTTAAAATTATATCTAAATAAGCTCTATCCACACAAGCCCATTGTTTATAAGTTACTTCTTCAATACAGCTTTCATCGAATATTTGTTTCAGTTTTTCTTTCAAAAAATGTATTCCGGGACAGTTTAAACATTTATTTAAAAAGCAGAGTGAAGATGGAGGAGCACAAACTATTTTATCTAAGCAATCTTTGTATGAATCTAGTTTGAAATCATTTAAGTGTTCAGTTAGTTTTTTTAAATTTACGCCATGAATCATAAGTTTCAAATTTTGATGTTTAGTGCAAACACATACATTATGTACTCCATTAGCGTTAGCTAGGACAACGTTTCGTGGTCGTAACTCACAAAATTTAGCCAATCCTGTCTCCTGATGCTGTTCTTTGAAACCGCATAAGCTTCACGCAAACTTGAAAATAGAAGTCTTTTTTGTTTTTCTAACTTTAACACCATTTTCTTTAACAGACATGAAGTCATTTTGCCCAGGCATAACTCTACTTACATCATCACTTTCATAATAAGCTTTAGCTTTATTTATAGCTTCTGATGTTAAAGACTTACCTGGTTTTTGGTTAGGAGAGCTTAAAGTACCATTTTCTTTAACTAAGGATTTTGTCTTGCGAGCTATTATAAAGTTTGAAACATTAAACGTGTCCTCGATTTGCTGCATGGTCCAATTTTGTGGCAATTATGTGAATATTTGAAAATTTTTCGCTGTATTTGCAGTTGTGTTGAATTTTTCCTTAAACTGTGTCAATATTTTGGAATCAGCAGACAAAGAAGAAATAGATGGCTCAAGAACATCATCAGGAAACAGTTTGATTTTAATTGATGTTGAAATGTTTTTAAATTTGTTTGCCTGGTATCTCTTATTTACCAATCTTTTCAGCTTTATTGGCGTTTGTTCCAGATAAGGGAGGGCCTCATTTAGTTTTGATACTGCAACATTTTTAATAGAAGCGGCATCCTCATCATCACTTAATGTATTTTCAATAATATCCTTTGTGACCAAAGTGTCATAAGTATGTATTAATTTAGATTTTTTAAGTTTTGATAGCTGAATCCTGCAGGAAGTACAAATTCGATAATTACTTGAAATACTTTTATCATCTATAAGCTCCAACATCCAGGACAGTAGTCTTCTAAGATTTTTATTGAAATTCGTATGACCAACTTTTTAATTGGATTGCAGCAGTTAACAATTGATGAAATTTTTTCAACGGGTTTTATCTTAAAATGTAAGCCAATACCGAAATTCGTTTATACTAATAAAGCCAAATGAATTATAACATCAGCATGCTAAAGCAGTTTTTTTTTAATAAATATATATATTTAATATACACAAAATTTAGTTATTTTTCCTACTTTGTTGCAAGTTTTATTTATATCTCAGAAACCTGTAAGAGTTCCATTTAGAGATTTGGTGATGACATAGCGAAGAGGGCAAACAATAATATATATATTTTTTTAATTTTAAAAGTACCATTTTTTTAGTTACAGCATCATGAATCGTGGATTGCAAAAAAAAACAACATCTATAATTGTGATAACCTTTTTTTATAGCCATTGAAGCACTATTATAATACCTTTGAAACAAGGCATAAGTCATTCGGCTAGCCTAGGTATTAAAAAAGTTATAACAATTTATATGAAGGCAGCTTTAAGAAAATTTTTTATTTTTTCGTACATTGTATGCATTATAAATAATTTGGGAACCACTGGCAATATTATTATAATTTTTTTGGTGAAATGTTAGTTGTTCAAAACTTAACTACCATATCGAGTTTGGTTCGAGCCAGAAGGGGTCGGGCCAAATCACTCGTTGGTTTTATATGGAATAAGTCTCTTTAGACTTGTAGAAACAGGTTTGGTGAGGACAGGAGTAAGAGGTCACACCAATCTTAAATAAGATCATATTTAATGACCAGGAATCCGTAACCCCTGGGTTTACGGACTATAAAGTCCCTGAATTAGATTTTAGTAGAACACCCTCACTGGTAATTCTGGATAGGAACTATTGGGTCAAATCCGATAAGCTATATGAGGGTAGTGCTGTTTTTACAGACGGATAAAAAATGGTGCAAGGCACCGGGGCTGGTGTCTACATCTTGGGAACGAACATTTGTAGTTCTTTCAGACTGCCGAATGAATGCAGCGTTTCCCAAGCAGAGATCTTGGCGATCCTCAGGGCCACAGAACTGGTGGCCATGAATGTAGCTGAAGGTGAGAAGGTAACCTTCTACGTCGACAGGCAGGCAGCGCTAAAAGCTTTGAAGGGACCCAATGTCAAATCGAAAATTGTTAGTGACTGTAGGAGAGCCCTCAATTTGCTTATGGGCAAATATAGTGGCAGACTATGTTGGGTTCCTGGCCACAGCAGGGTTGAGGGAAATGTAACTGCCGATGAGCTGGCAAGAATAGGGTCGGCGTTAGAAGAGGGAATGTGTGACAGATTGGTGAAATTACCGATAGGGCACTACTATAGGAAAGTCCATAATTGGGTAGAAAGCAGGACCAACAGTTCATGGCGAAGTAGAGAGGATTGTAGAGTATCGAGGGCTATGTGGCCATAACTTGACTCAGGAAGATCCAAAGTGCTACTGGACATGGATAGGAAGGTGATGCTAATCATGATAAGCGCGTTGACTGGTCACTGCTCGGTCAGAGCAAGAAACAGCATATGGGAAACTGGCACTCCAGATTCCTGTAGGATGTGCGGGTATGAAGAGGAACCAGAAACCATTGAACATATTATCTGTCATTGCCCGAAGCTCCAACGTCATAGGCTTAGATGGCTGAGCAGGTGTTTCCATGAGCATTTCTGATATCGGGAAATGTAAACTAGCAGACATCAGGGGATTCATCATGGGAATTCAGTGGCTTAATGACGGATAATAGGGTCACTTCTGGGCACAAATGGGGGGTAAATATTACATTTAATGGGCAATAGAAGGGAATCACAATGGATCCAATTGGGTCTCTGAGTGGAGGTGCATTTTTGGCACCACCCTTCCTAACCTAACATATGCACCTCTCATCCACATATTTTATTTGTTCGCGCATCCTTTTGCTTAATTTTTCTAATAAATTTTAGTGTTGAATTCGAATCTTTCTTTAACAGTCATCCATTTCAGATTATTTAGTATTGTATTAATATATACCGATCACATTTTAAAATTATCCTCATCGCTTTATTTTGAAGTTTTTGCATTCTTTCTAATTGGTTTGTGTTGCTGCATGTATAAAAGATTGTCGATCCAAATTCAAAGTGGGGCTTAATTATAGTGTTATACATATATATTTATTGCCGTAGTTATTTTGTTTCTTATTCTTTTAAGGAAATCGAATTTTTTACCAATTTGTTTGCATGTATAGTTCATTAAATTTTAATTTTTTGTCTATTTTAAATCCGAGATATTTTATATGTTCAACTTTTTTTATTACCGTGTTATTAATTTTAAGTATTTCATCAGTATTAAAGTTTATTTCTATTAGTTTTATCTTACTTTCATTTAGATTTAGTTTATTAATTTTTAACCACTTGCTTACGTTATTCATGTCATTAGTCATATATGTCCGACATTCTTCATAATTTTCAGCAGAAGTAAATATCAGAGTATCATCCGCATACATAGCCATCTCACATATTTCCAAACTATTTGACATGTCATTGATATATATTTTAAACAGGGCACCTAATATTGAACTTTGTGGTATACCAAAATCATTTGCTTTTTCTCCTGATATCGAACCATTAACTTTTGTTTTTTGCTTTCTATTTTCCAAGTATGATTAAAACCATTCTAATTATTTTCCCCTTATTCCATATATATATATAAAACTTTCTGAGCATTATTTGTTTGTCTATTGTTTCAAACACTTTCTTGAAATCAAGAAATATTGCCATTATTTTTTTATTTGCTATGCCCTTCCATTTGCTTATGACTTACTGCCGTCTCACAGGAGTTTTTTTACGGAATCTTGATTGATTTTTCGAAAGTATATTATGTGTCTCAATATATTTTTCCAGCTGTTCTTTTACAACTTTTTCCAATATTTTTTCAAATATATTTAATGTATTAATTTGCCTATATTCCTCACATTTTTTTGTTTACGGTACTTTTCCAATTGGTGTTTCTTTCCAATTGTCAGGAAAAATCCCCGTCTCCCTTGACTTATTCATTATTATCAGTATAGTATATATTACTTGCGACATTCCAGTTATCAAGAATAATTTTATTTGATATTTTTTCATGGTCTGCTTTGTTTTTCATTTGTTTTATTATATTCTTAAGTTCTTAAATATTTATTGCACGAAATCTGAACACATAAGTCATATTGAATGTTATTTGGTTTATATATTGCACTTCCTCTATTGAGTCCTTTATATCTTTAATGCTATCTAAAAAATATGTGTTAAACTTATTAGCTATTTTATTGCTTTCACTGTATTCATCTTGGTCAAATATCACAGATTTTATCACATTTTGATTTTTATTAAGTACTAGTTATTTTATTTGCCTGCACATTTGTTTTTGATCAACTGCGATATTGATTTTATTGTTTATAAATTGTTCTTTTTGTTTTCAATTTGTAACTTATATTTTCTTATTATTTTGTAGTTTTTCCAGGATTGATCTGTTTTTACTGTTTTAGCTTGCAAATATTTAATTATGTTTTCCCTTTTCATTGCATTGGGTATGATCAAATTTCATATTATAGTCAATTATTGTACTAAATCAAAGATCAAATAAAATCAAAAATCCTGTTGTAAACTGAAACCCTCTTTTTCAAAGTATTTTAAGTGGGTGTGATTATTCTGGTGCAGTTCTATCGCCTCGAAGAGCAAACATATTAATTTTTGTAGGAAAAGATATTGTAAACCTTTAATACATTTAGATAATTCGCAACTGCTAGAGGTTTTTGACATTATAGTTTTAGGTGTACACTTTAACAGACATCATGAATGGGGTACACACAATGAGAATCTTTCATCTTCATTATCAAAAAATCTTAATGCAATAAATCAGTGCAAATTAATCTCTATTTTTGGTTTAAAATGTGTTTAAGCCAGCAAACCTATAAATCAGTGCATTACTAATATAGCCCATATGATTTTGTTACTTACATACATGCATACCATATAGAGGCATTACCGCAAAAGAAGCTCAACCAACATTTCGAAATTCGTTTTTTTATAAAAAAAATTAGCTTATCATTTGCATTATCTGTCAAAATTTCAAAGCTATAGGGGCTTAGGAGCCCCTCTCAAATATTAAAAAAAGTATCCTATCCTATAGAAAACTTAAAAACAAGAAAAAAAATTAACAAAAAAATGGGCGGCGAGGCTTAGTTTCCGAGTCATGGGCCTCTGAAATTCTAGAACAATATTGTGATTATACGGTGCACGGTGGCTCAGAATCAATTTTCATCGGTCAAAACCTATATTTTTTCTTGACATAGATTCTTAAAATTTTTACGCCATCAGAAAGGAAACATATCAAAACTAAGGTAGCCAAAATATTTGGTCAAGATATTCTTAGTACTGGGCGTGGCATGCTGCCAAAAACAACAAATTTATGTTAATTAAAAGAAAATGTTCATATTTTATCTGAAATAAATTACAATTCCTCGAAAACTATTATCGATAAAGGGCTGCGGTCTTTTTTGTTATGTTGGGTAAGCTGTTGTTTTTAACAAATGGTACGTACACACCCTGTACAATTTGTAGTATTTTCGTAAAACTTGAAGTTTAGTAGTGTATAACTTTTGAAGATCAAAAGGGATCAAGAAACCGTAACTCTCCAGAGAAAAACGAAAGTGTCTTCTTTAAGCGTATATATATTTTTGCACCCGCTACGACCCGCCTATGGAACACTTTTTTTATTTTAATGAAAATATTAAAAATTATAAACAAAAATTTGTACCCAAATTGCTAGAAAATCTGCCTTAGAAATCATGTAAATGCCATTCTACCTGAACAAATTAAAAATAACAATAGCAACCTTATATTTATACACATAACTTTGAATTAAAAAAATAGAGATTAATATTTAAAACAGAATACGCAAACTCCAAATAAACAATCATAAGTACAATTCGCAGGTAGCAAAACGTATTATGTTGATTGTTTTCCTGCAATTTTGTATAGTTAACTGATTTTTGAATATTAGGTTAGGTAGACAGGTTGCTGGGAAGAAATAACTATAAACTCACGTTCATTTCGAAAGTCTTTTCATGCTTACCTGAAAGAAAATAAAGAAGGAGCGAGAGGGAGCGAGCGGAAGACTTAATTTCATTCGAAAATTGAGAATTTAAGTAGGTAACCTATATTAGCTTTAAAAATTTTATATTGAGTATAAGGACAATAATTTGGAAATAAAAATAAAATAATAATATTTGATTGGACTTACAAGAGTATCTGCTTTTGTCAAAAATTTTAAAAAACGCTACAAGGAAGCTGGTTGGAGAAAAAGTAAATTCAATATGTGCTTTGCAAATGGTTACAAGGTTTTACTACAAGTAAAAACAGTGGAGGAAGACCATAAAAATCGCTAGATAAGTGTAGCGATAGATCTAAGAGGCGTAAACTGAAATGAAGAAATCGGATGTGAAAACATTAAAGATAGTTTTCTTTGCCAATTACGATCAAAAACAACTATCGAAAGTGGAAGCAGCCGAAGCTAAGGAACTGCTACATGACAGAAGTAGTACAGAACTGAATATGGAATATTTACAAGCAATATCCCAGCCAAATGAATAATAATTATAATTTGCATTTAGTATTATTTGAGTGAAATAAAGTATAAAAATATTAATATTTAGTGAATGATATTAAAATAAGGTGTTTCTAACGTGTTTTGTGCATTGTATAAAAAGAGGTCAAATATAAATATCTATGATATATCCATAGATTAACATTTTTTCAGGTACTAATATTTAGTTTTGAATTATGGTTAAAGCTTGTCATAAGTCCAAAATAAAAAAATCTAAAAGCCAGATGTTGGGAAAAATCTCTCATTATATAATACTTAGCGTAAGGGTTTTATGATACCTAATTATATTTTAAATATTACCAAGTAATTTGTGCTTTAAGTTATACTTAATTATTTTAAACTAGTTTTATGATTCTTATAAGTAGTGTTGAAGTAATTTTTTTTAATACACTGTCTTGCAGATATTCATCTAGAAACGGTTGTTGTTTATGTCTGCACATGTGTCCACATACTTACATATGTATGTAGATATTCAAATAACCAAGAGTCTATAAGCTATTTATGACTGAAAAAACTAGGCATATGTGTTCAATTTTCAAAAACTTACTTTGTTGTTTTTATAAAAATGATTTTAGTTTCATTATAAGGCCTCTTTTCAACAAAAATAAAAAATAAAAAGCGCGCATTTCTAAGCAAATTAATGCCCCTATCACGGTTTTCAACTAAATTCAGTTTGGTCCTCTAAGAGTAGACCAAACTGACACACGACCAAACTGTGTTTTAGTATTATGAACCACAACTGTTTTTTAGTTGAAATTGTCATCGCGTTGCCAACTTAAAATGTCAAGTTTGACAGAAAGCAATTAATTTGTAAGAAAATTTAAAACACAAAGTTTTAGAAAAAATATGGTTCTGAGTGTTTTAGTTCAAAGAAATCATTCCAAATGGATACAAATATGTGCAGATTTATTTTATGACGACGAAAACCAAGTCGCAAATATAGATGTGCTACGTATCAAAAGAAAAATTCGTTACGATTCCAACCCTCTTGAACTACCCAATGCAAGGTAAGAAATAACTAAAATAGGGAACGAAAAATAATTTTGGAAATTTTTTTAGTTATTTCCGGCAGAACAGAGAAACGTTTCGTTATTTGTTGGATCACCTAAAACCATATTTAAAGAAATCTGTGTATGTGCCGATACTGAAACTGTTAAGAAAATTTTGTAAATATTTCTAGTCACGAAAAGACATTTTCTGTTTCAATTTACACTGTTTTTGTTAAATACAGAAACGAGCTACAGGTAGCATTTATTTTTGTAGCTCCGCAATTTATTGCGCCATAAAGGAGTTAGGACGTGATTTTCGTAACAAAAATAATCGACACTATTACAGTTATAAATTTATTTTTGTTTTGATTTCTTTGTACTTAAAACCAGAGCACGAAAATAAGCGAAACAAATGGTTTGATTTTGTTTTTTTTTTCGTTCATGAAGTGAGTGAAAGAGAAAAACTCAACAACAATAGAACGGTTTTTCAATTGGTTTTTGTTTTGTTTTTGCAAGTGAGCATAACCAAATAACACAGCCGATCGGCTGTAAGCCGGCTAATCGCTGCCACCGGCTACAAAGAATACATTAATTTAATCGTAGGCCGCTAGAAAAGCAAATAATGGGAAATAAATGGAAACGTTTTGAAATATTTGCGGCGAATTTGACATCATCATATAATATAATTTAATTGCATTGTTATTTAACACATAAAGTTTGTTTTATATAAAGAAGCAGCATAGCTATAACCGGGTAGCCTAAGACACTTCTCTTTTTTTATTTTTATTTTTGAGAGAGGTGCCCCTAAATTTGATTTGTTCCAATTTCACCATGTAATCACAATTTTGTGCAGGAACTTCTGATGCCCATAACTCGGAAACTAAGGCTCACCGTCAATTTTTTTATTTAAGTTTTTCTTTTTATTTCTTAATTTTTATTTGGATTTTTATTATTTTTTGAGTAATTTCACTAAACTTAATTTGTTCCTAAAAATTTATCAACAACTGCATCAAAAATGAGTGAAAAGTCATTCAAGTGCCGTATAGGCCATACCAGTCTATTTTGCTTAAGTGACGATACTTAACTAAATTATTTTAAGTATGTTCCAGAATTAAAGCATGATGTGAAATAGCTCGACATTCAGCTCGTCCACATATCAACCAATAAACTACCACTCACCAGTATACATATAATCAGTCGGTGATGTCGAAACGTATTGTAAATCAAAGTGAGTAGGCTCAGAAGAGTGGAAAACTCTTAAATTAGCTCTAGAGCAGAACGAATATACCAGGTTACACTTTACCGCATTAAAATAAATACGTAGCTCAGCTGAGTTATAGCTATTACCTGGTGAATGTGTCTTGTAGGAGAATTTAGTAATATAATTTTATAAGACAACAGTGAAATGCGCATAGGAACTAGATCCCGACACAAATTTAAGGTATTTTGACAGATGTACATATCGCACACTAAATCATAAGCAGCCACAACTCAACTCATCGGCTGTTCTTTCGTTTACACGTTTGTAACGAAGAATCTATTTGACAATTACTTATTTGCCGTGTTTGATGCACACAAATTTTAATTATTTATATATTTCATCTACAGAATTTAATTCTTTGACAATTACTCTGAGCTGCGTGTACCAGAATTTAACACAATCTTGTTGAACAATATAAAATACTGTTATTCTTGTTTTTATGTGACATACTTGCGTAAATTTTTTTATTGAACATCTGGGATTTTTTGATTTGTGACTGTTAGTGTGCGATATGAAAGAGACACCAGTCACCTAAATCAGTTAACCGCACGTCATACCACAATTGTGGACAAGAAAATTACACACATGCTTATGCTCTTTCATTTAGTCGTCACTGAGAAAGCGACGAATGAAGTTGTGTACGCGTGTACGAATATTTTTCCTAGTTTCATGTTTAGTTTTTTTTGAACACACCGAGCGAAATTAAAGTTCAAATTTAAGGATTTTTACAGCAAAAAATAATAATGGGTGCTAAGAAATATTTCGTGATAAAAAATACTTTTGGCATTATACAATGCATTTAATGTTATGCAACATTTAAAAATAATAGAGAAGATAGTTTAAAACAGCATTTTAAAAGTTTTCACAGCGCTGCGAATAAATTTAATTTGACACTTCTACACAACATTGTTGAATGGATTATTAGATTGTTTACTTTTTGCTTAAGTTTTTGATAAATTGTTGAAACAAATCAAGTTTAGGGGAACATCCCAGAAATTAAAAAAAGTATCCTATCATATAGAAAATTAAAAAATGCTAAAAAAATTAAATAAAAAATTTGGCGGCGAGGCTTAGTTTCCGAGTTATGGGACTCTGAAATTTTAGTACAATATTGTATTTAGTACTGTGTTTTCAAACGAATATGATATTATTGGTATCATCTTAAAGTTTTTGAGAATACCTTTCATGAAATGGTAAAAATAACTCTTGGTCAGCCATGCAGGAAACCGTTATTAAGCAGGAAAACTTTGCTAGGCAGCCTAATAAAGGTTTTCTGCCTTGCAAAGTTTTCTTGCCTAATAACGTTTTCTTGCACAGCATTGCCGGCCTTTGGCCGGTCTTAAGGATTTTCTCCACCATGGTGTTTCCCGAGACGGCGCAGCGTAATAAAGATTTTCTGCATTGCAAAGTCCTCTTGCCTAATAATGTTTTCCTGCAATGATGGCATTCGGCCGGGCTTAAGGATTTTCTACACCATGATGTTTCCCGAGACGGCGCAGCCTAGTAAATATTTTCTGCCTAGCAAAGTTTTCCTGCTTAATAACGTTTTCCTTCATGGCTGACCAAGAGTTATTTTTACCATTTCATGAAAGGTATTCTCAAAAACTTTAAGATGATACCAATATTGGTCATATTCGTTGGAAAACACCGTATACATACTCACAATATTGTACTAAAATTTCAGAGGCCAACAACTCGGAAACTAAGCCTCGCCGCCATTTTTTTTATTTAATTTTTTTTCTTATTTTTAAATTTTAAATGGGATAGGATACTTTTTTAATTTTTAAGATGCAAATGATGGTCATATTCGTTTGAAAACACCGTATGATAAGAATATTTTACTAGAATTTCAGAAGCCCATAACTCGGAAACTAAGCCTCGCCGCCAACTTTTTCATTTAATTTTTTTTTTCTTATTTTTTAATTTTTTAAATTATAGGATACTTTTTTTAATTGCTGGTAGGTGCCCCTAAACTTGATTTAAGCCAAATTGTTTATTAAAAAAAATATTGAAACAATTAATAACCACACAATGTATTTTAAATTACAAAACTTTTCTTCAAGTGTAAATTTATTTTTCTCTCATTTTTCTCACCAATAAAAACATATTTTATTTTGCGGATCACTGGTCTAAATATAGCAAGATGTACACATGTATTTAGTCAGGTGGCAGCAGAACTGGATCACAAAGTATACAGAGATGTTTCGAGACGGAAGATAAGTGTATTTTTCTATTTGTCTCGATTTCCCTCAAAATTTGTCGTCATTTTTGTTTTGATTCTTCTTTTTAGTGTAATAAAATTACAACGATTTTAATAGCTGTGTTAATTGATATAGTAATACACCACAATATCAACTACATTATATTTTTCTTTTTTTCCACGAATTAAAAAAAAACCTAATTAAAGCTTTTTTATCTGTCACTTTTTTCACTTCTGTGTATTCTGTGATGCAGTCCCTTATCTACCGTATCTTGACATCTCTTTATACTTTGTGACTGCATACAATATCCAATAACGGTATGCATTTTTGTTTGTTTAATATGCTAGTAGTTGTCAACACAAATTTTCAAATGGCAACAAGAGAAACTATTGACAAACCATGTACCCAGAGCAAAAAATAGACAACTGCATTATACAGCCACCTGGTTAAATACACCTTGAAGTATACTTTGTGGGTATGTACATATGTAATAAAATAAAAACTTTCAGAGACAATTAAAATTTGATCTATCACAAAAATTACATTCGATTTATATAGATGAAAAGTATCAACAGCTTGGAATTATATGGAAAACAAAAGGTGACCATCATATTAACACATTCAATAACAGAATAAACTTACCAATAGAAAATTTGTTTTGTGCAGACTTGTAACTATATAAATACGAACATATATGAAATTATTTATGTAGTATATAGTGAGGTCCAGATTTCACTCATGTTTAAATTTGTTTGTCATTTCAATGTATTGCGAACTTTTATTCCGAGATACTTCAAATTTCACGTTTTACAAACCCTTCAACTAAAATATATTTAAATCACAAAATTACGAATAAAAAAGTCCAGAGTTTATATACATACATGTATAACAATGTCAAAGTGGAAATATATTATTTTATACATAAATTTCCAACTGTGAAGAAAGTATTAATTAGACTAAGTGATTGTTGCCAGACATCATTGTAATCATTTTGCACTCTAATTTTACATATGGGCTATATACCAATTATTACAGGAAAATATGGCCTGCATTATTAAGCGCAGTATTCCAGGTAAAAACGCATGACCTATAGGCAAATTACGGCATTCGATACGACTCGTTATTTGAAAGGTATTTCAATAGAGTGTATATGGAAATATTTTTAAATTACGAATCGTATCCAATGCCGTAATGTCCTCCCATGCACTATCCAAAGCAGTATTCACAGTCAAAATTCATGATCTTCAATACAATATCAGTGAAATTTTGTCTGACGGTACTTGAAGGAAAATAAAAAAAACCGGACTAGACATCCCGCTTTACATACGGCAATCCCGTCTCATATTTCTATCCCACTTTTTAGTGCTTTGAAAGCTTCAATATCATAGCGCGTTCAGCTGCCACGAAATCAAGTAATTTCTAAATGAAATTACCGTGATACAATTATACAAGGTACTTGCACAAGCCCCGGCTGTTAATGTATACAATGCAAAACGTTATCAAACTTTGTTTAGAAGCTGCAAAAATGTTAGTGTTTGTGTGTGAATAAAATGATTACAGTGTTGCCAATGAATTTGCACATTGAAGAAAATTACACTACACATGCTTTGTGTAGATTAAAATTAAAACAAAATTAAATAAAAATAGAACCCAAAGTAGAATTACACACATATTATACATGAATCTCATTACATGATCTACAGTTGACAGTAAAAATTACACACTGTGTATTACACACATATTGGCATCACTGAATGACTATAATCATGCATGAATGCCGCCTCTGCAATTGTACTTTAGTTACCCTGTAATTGTAATTTTTAAAAACAAAAGACATCTGCTTCTGACAATTATAGGTATGTTTCTACCAACAAAATACGTGTGTTTCTTGGTGTTGCAATTTTGTTGTAGTAGTGCAAGTATAATTATATCATGTTCATGCTGGTACTAAATGACATTATTAAAACTTAAATGCAAATTTTATTAAAAGACACATTATTAATTGTTTTATTATCATTGTTGTTATTGCATTAAAGTTTTATTTTATTTATTAATGTTACCAGATTTCAATAAAAATACTATCCCTAAAGATGTTGGAAAATCCCAACGAAACGTCGGATATGAATAAATGAAATAAAATTGCCCTTTATTTGCATTTAAATCATTTTGAATGACCTTGGAAGCCTGAACAGAGTAATTCTATAGACATTTTGCAAACTTCTTTTTCGTTGCGGCATTCATTGGAACATTATTTTCAGTTGAATAAAGCCTTTTTAACATTTAAACAAGCTTTTCACATGACAATATTTCTCAATATAATGATTTTTACTCATATTTTTATTTTATATTTAATTAAAAAAGACAATTTCTACCAAATTGAGGCATTCAATTTTTTTGTTGCTTGTGTTTGTAAACATCTTCATGGTTGGAGCAAAAAGGAGTTTTTCATACAAAAGCAGCATTGTCCATTGCAATTTCTACTAAATTATATATTTATATTTAATTTTTTCACCTTTTATATCTACTTAAATATATTCATACTACTGTAACCTACTTGGAGAAGTAGTGAACCAAAGCATATTTATATAAAGTATATGCAGGTCTACAACAACTAAGAAAGTACAAAAACAAAAGGCGATTTGTTTGTGTAAGAATAATGGATGAATGTCAAAAACAGATGGATACAACCAGACCTGGGCAACTTGCATTACTTTTGCATAAGCACTGATTAAAAAACAGATATTTTAGTGCAAATTTAAATTTGATGCTTGTATTGCACTTTTTTTTGCACTTAAATAAAATCTCTTATAATTAATGGATTAATATTGCATTAGCAGCTAATCGTATGACAAAAAATACACTAATTTTGTGTTGCCACTAAGCACATCATGAAGTAATGCAATATTATTGCACTATCACATATTGTACACAGTAAAATTGAATAAAACGTGAAAATATTTTTAGGAGCACAAATAGCACAAATATAAAATACACTAAAGTTCATTGAGGGCACTTTTATAAGTACGTACATACAAATTAACGAAAAAAAACTGTCAATATAAATACAAACTAGATTTCAGAACCAGTTAAAAAAATTAAAGTTTCATTCTTCAAGTACTTTGCATATCGAGCTTATATGAAATACCGTGCAATTGACAAAAGATCAGAACTAAGGTTTTCGTTTATTGTAAAGTTATATCTTAAAAAATGGTGATTTTATAAACGAAAAATATTACCGCTTGGAACAATTTCATCAAGTTTTGTCTTTCTCTCGAAAAATTATAAAAAACGTAGTGATATGATTTTTCGTCTTAGGTGACGATATGTACATAGGAAAAAATTTACATATTTATGTATGTACGTATGTTTTTATGTATGTACACATTTACGTTGTATTTTGCACTATATGTTTCACTGATAATGCAATAATACTATTCATAATGTGTTTAGTGGTGCAAAAAATAGTGCACTAAAAGTAACAATGCAATGTTGATGAATGTCTTTGAAGGGATTTTAGTAAAATGCAAAAAAAAATTGCAGTAATATTATTAAAATTAGTGCTAATGTAATAAATTTGCATTTGCATTGATTTGGTTTCTTGTGGGAAAATGGTCAATGCATTTGCTTATTTAATGCAATAGTCCCAGATCTGCATACAACAAAAAGAAAATGTATGGATAGACAAAACCAAAGTAAATTTATTAATTGATAAACCTTTAATATGTGAAATAAGTATAATAAAAGATACATATGTACCTTAATAATTAAATATAATTATTTTTAAATGTTTTGTAACACATTTTTTAAGTAAAAATTTATTTAAACTTTTTCATATACGTTGTCAGTATACACAATTGTGTATAACAAAGCAAAACAAAACAAAATGGCGTACAAAAATTGTAAACAACTTTTGACATTCAGGCATTCACACTACACGAGAAAAAAATTAATCACCTGAGTACTTGCATATACTTTATATAAATTTACTTTGTAGTGAACAATGTTGTTGTTATGAATGTGGAATGCGTTGCCAAAGATTTTTATCATTTTTTCTTTAAGTCCTAATAACTTTTCATGTTGGATGTAAAAAGTTTATCAACTTTAAGTGTGAATAAAAAACATATGTATTTATTACTTTTATTATTAAACAAAAAATTTTATCGTGTTGTTTTATAAAACTAATGAACTAAACATTGTTCATCGATTTTCTCGAAAACACATTTTTGTCACATACAACAAAACAGAAACAAACCAACGTAATATCGTTGAAATTAACTAAACTGATTTAATTTGGGATATTTCAAAATGTATGCGATATTATTTAATTTCAACTTGATTTTTGCCAAATCAAGAATTTACTTGATTTGGTGGCACGCTGAAGGGGCTATCATTTGATTTTTATGAACATGTAACTATATAAGTTGCATAATAATAGCCTCTTCTTACTTCTAAACCACAAAGTATATCAGAGGTGTCACGAGACGGAAGATAATTGTATTTTCGGCGGTCTCGATCACACAGTCATCAAATCCTCCTTACTTTTACTTTCGCGTGGTATTATTTTAACGTAATTCCATCTTATACTTTGTGATCTTATTTGCTGCCTATTTTTTTTGTAAATAAATGGTAAAAATTAATATTTTTGAACGAAAATACTTAAAACAAAGTCTCTAATCATTTGAAAATAAATTTTAATAACTTTTGTAATACTAATAATCTTTTTCGCATTGTTTTCGTTAATTCAACAGCTCAAGTTCCTCCATTTAATTTTGTACAAATGTTGGTGTGCTTAAATGTATTTTGATTTTATGCTTTGTGGTCTCATTCGTTGTCGGATTTTTGTAAGTTGAAGTTAAGAATTACTATTTTTGTAGGAAAATTTTTTAAATTGAGTTTGTAAGCATTTGGAAACTAATTTTATTCACTTTTAAAATACTAATAATGTTTTACATATTTTTTTTTAGTTCAACACTACAAAATCTTTCATTTGATTTTGTTAAAATTATCAATTGTTCATTTCACTAGATATACATTTTCTGTTGTTGTTTTGAATATTTTACTAAAAATATTAAATAACAAACACACTATATTTGTCTCTTTTTAACAGTGATCAAATCAGCGGATTTTAGCATTTTTATAAGTCAGTTTCTACAACTCTGGTCTACTTCGTTTTCTAAACCATCAGTAATACCACAGAGGAGACCAGAGGTGACACGAGCACAAAGTAAGACGGAAGATAATTGTGATTTTTAGAGGTCTCGCTCACACAGTCATCAAATCCTCTTTAATTTTTCTTTCGCGTGGTATTATTTTAAAGTAATTACGTTTTATTCCTTGTGGTCTCATTCGCAGCCAAGTTTTTGTAAATAAATGGTAAAAATTATTATTTGCGAACGAAAATGCTTAAAACAAAGTCTCTAATCATTTGAAATCAAATTTTAGTCACTTTATTAATACTAATAATCCATTTCGCATTGTGTTTTTTAATTCAATACCACAAATTCCTCCATTTAATTTTGTACAAATGTTCATGTGCTCAAGTGTATTTTCGTTTTATGCTTTGTGGTCTCATTCGTTGTTTGCTTTTTGCAAGTTCAAGTTAAAAATTAATATTTTTGAAGGAAAATTTTTAAAATTGAGTTTGTAAGCATTTGGAAACTAATTTTAATCACTTTTATAATACTAATAGTGTTTTACACATTGTTTTATTTAGTTAAACACTGCAAAATCTTTCATTTAATTTTGTAAAAATTTTCAATTGTTCATTTCACTAAGTATACATTTCTGCTGTTTGTTTTGATTATTGTACTAAAAATATTCAATAACAAACACACTATATTTGTCCCTTTTTAACAGTGATCAAATCAGATGATTTGAGCTTTTTTCTTAAGTCACTTTCTTCAACTCTGGTATCCTCTGTGGTAATACCAAGGCACATTTACTACAGGTACATGCATTAGAGAAAACAGTGTGGCAACTCTGTGCTTCTCACATAGTTTTACAAAGTAATTGTCAAAATATTGTATGCATCAAACAAGGCACAAAAGTATTTGTCAAATGAATTCTTCGTTATAAACGTGTAAACAAAAAATCAGCGGATGAGCAATTTGCCCGATGCATGTACCTGTTTGATATGCCTTGAGTAATACGCTGCAGGCAAATCATGCCCATAGACTAAAGGCTCAGTTAGCCAACTGTAACGCAATGTAACTGTAATGTAGGAAACAGCTGATCGATATTTTTATATGAAAAATAGGTTACGTTACATTACATCTCTATAACCATTTCCATTACTTTTCACAGAACAATATCGATCAGCTGTTTACTACTGTTGCAGTGACATCACATTACAGTCGGCTAACTAAGCCTTAAAGCCTATAGTAAACGGCATGTAAAAAGCCACATGCGTATGTTGCGATGACGTCAGGGGAATTTTCAGCATATTGGTTGCATTTTTTATTATTATTACACATTATTATTACATATCGTAAAATTTTTAAATTATTTTTATTCCAAAATACAAATGCGACACATGTAGCCGAATCGAACTGATTTTCTGAGGGATTACATCTGTAACCATGTGAAAATTTACATGTACATATATTACTAGTATACGGCATGTAGCAAATATAGCTTCGTGATGAAGTCAAAATTAAGGCAGAGCCACATGCACATGTGGTTTTTTACATGCCGTGTACTATAGGCTTAACAATATTCATATTCTGTGATCATGCCAGGAACTACGGCTTACTGCATTAGATGCAAAGATTTTTTAAAATAAAAAATGTATAAGGGATGTGCCACATTAAAAAAAAATTCAAAAACGGTGCAGACAGTCTTAATTTATGCGATTAGCAACGGACGACATTACATTTTATTTATATAGATAAAGGCCTTGACATTATCCTTTACAATCCTACGATCTACGAAAAAGAAAACACTAATCTGATTAATTGTTTTTGT
Source organism: Nowickia ferox (assembly GCA_936439885.1). Classification (NCBI taxonomy): domain Eukaryota; kingdom Metazoa; phylum Arthropoda; class Insecta; order Diptera; family Tachinidae; genus Nowickia; species Nowickia ferox. Next base: position 41,692,690 of record OW387026.1, on the reverse strand, counting down.
CTTGTGAAAATTTTCATAAACTCCATCATACAAGGGTTTAATTTTCTAAGAAATCGCACAACTGTATATGATAGTGTATCACGGCCTTAAATAATTTTTCGATAAATATTTTTGTTTATTAAAAGACTTTCTTTTGAGTTGAAAACTGTGTTTCCAATGTTCACACGAAATGAATAAATGTGCACATTATTACATTTATGTTGAAATCCCACCTTTTGGCGGTATTTTTTCAAAATCCCACTTTTTGATCGATTATGCCCCGCTTTTTGCAATCATATCTGGTCACATTATATATGCAACACAAATAGATGAAACAGAATTAATGATCAAACAGAATTGCGGCATAAGCTGAAGGTCCATACCATCCGTTCCATGCGTTGTGGCGTTTTATGCATGTGTCAAAATAGTAGAATCAGTGTAATTGCATGTGACAAGTTACGCATAGGACGGATAAAGTAGGTTTACTTTCTACTTTTGTATCCGTCGCATGCATCATGAGAAGAGGTCAGTTGTCAATTTATAATATATTTTCGATGATATCGATAAAAATGTTCGTGTGGTGGATATAAATTATAAATTTGATTGCATAAAACGGGTTTTTACTAAAAGAAAAAGCTTTTGTAATACAGCTTACAACTATTTTCAAGAATAAAATAGGTACATTAAAATCAGTTTTTAACATACATACATGGTTATTTCACGAACAAAATTTACATTTTAATTATCGATTGTTTTTAAGTACTGAGTGTCACCTCTGTTGTGTTTATTATTTTTTAAGCAACAAAAATACTTGACGCATAAGACGAATTGCATGTAACTTGAATTTAGAATCGGAGAGAGCTTACAGAAATGCATACAATGCATACGCATAGAACGGATGGTATGGACCTTCAGCTTTACAAATAATGTTAACGTATGTAAAATAATATGTATTATGTTTTATGTTATTGTTTTTCAGTTCCTGAAGAAGAACACCGAAGCTGTTAGAAATATTGAAGAAGACAGAATAAAAATTCTGTAATAAAACACAAGAGTTTTATTTGAAAAAAGAAACGTTGACCTAGAGCCTGGAAAATTAATAAAATGATTTTAATATTTGCAAACTTTTTCTTCCTTTTATCTAGCAATATCAACATGAAATAACGTGGCAGCATTGTTTTACTCATTTTATTTTGTAAGTTTGCTTGCCAATTTAAGAGAGAAGAAGTAACAGAGAATAATGACCCATTTCTTCCAATTTTTTTGTGATTTTAGAGATATTTAGTATATCATAAAAACAGATAATGACCATTTTTGGAAGAGAGAGAAATATAAATTTTATTAAATAACGACCAATTTTAAATGTACTTACGTACACATGGGTATATGTGTGAATGTATACTACAACTATATATTTATATACTACGTGCGCTTTAGTACTCTCCCAGTAAAATCCAGTAACTGAGTAATTTAAAGAAATTACTCTCAATAAAACAGATTGATAATAAAAGTACGCGAACGGAAAAATTTTAAAATCCAGTAAAATAAATAATAAAATAAAATAAGCACATTTTCCATTAAAATTCACACAAAAAAAGCAGTCCTAGATATCAATCGAAATATAGAATCTATTTTATTTTGACAGCGTTAGGATCTCACCATAGTAAATTTATATAAAGTATATGCAAGTACTCAGGTGATTAATTTTTTTCTCGTGTAGTGTAATGCATGTATGTAAAAAGTTGTTTAAAATTTTCACACGCCATTCTGTTTTGCTTTGTTATACACAATTGTGTGTAGTTAAAACGTATTTGAATAAGTTTAAATAATTTTTACTTAAAAAATGTGTTGCAAAATATTTAGAAATAATTATATTTAATTATAAAAAAAATTAAATACATATGTATCATTTATTATACTCATTTCACGTATTAAAGATTTATCAGTTAAAAAATTTACTTTGGTTTTTTCTTTTTTTATACAAGTTTTTTTGCCTTGGCAAAGTAAATTTATATAAAGTATATGCAAGTACTCAGGTGATTAATTTTTTTCTCGTGTAGTGTGAATGCCTGAATGTCAAAAATTTGTTTACAATATTCGTACGCCATTTGTTTTGTTATACACAATTGTGTATATTGAAAACGTATGTGAAAAAGTTTAAATTAATTTTTACTTAAAAAATGTGTTACAAAACATTTAAAAATAATTATGTTTATTTATTAAAGGCCATGATTTACTATCCTACACAATCGCGCGATCTAAGAAAAAATACAACCCTGATCTGATGAATTGTTTTTGTCTTTTGAAAATGTTCATAGACTCCATCATACCAGGGCTGTAATGTCTCAAAAATCACATGATCGTGTAGGCTAGTGTATCACGGCCTTAAAGTACATATGTAATTTTATTATACTTATTTGCCATATTGAAGGCTTATCAATTAATAAAGGCCGTAATACACTATCATACAAAGTCGTGCGATCTACGAAAAAATACAACCCTGGTATGATAAAGTTTATGAAAATTTTCAAAAGACAATAACAATTCATCACACCAGGGTTGTACTTTTTCGTAGACCGCACGACTTTGTATGATAGTGTATCACGGCCTTAAATGGTTTTGTCTATTCATACATTTCCTTTTTCTTCAGATCTGGGACTATTGCATTAAATAAGCAAATGCATTGACCATTTTCCCACACTAAACCAAATCAATGATTCACTATCCTACAAAATCGCGCGATCTACGAAAAAATACAACCCTGATCTGATGAATTGTTTTTGAATTTTGAAAATTTTCATAGACTCCATCATAACAGCGCTGTTATTTTCTCAAAAATCGCACGATCGTGTAGGCTAGTGTATCACGGCCTTAACTTTGATAATTATAGTTAATTTATTTTTTAAAATTGCATTGTTACTATTAGTGTACTATTTTTTGCACTAAAGTTAAATCTCCTCAAATTAAGTAAATAATATATCCGAAAATCACAAAAGAAAATTAAAAAAATTATTTATATTTTTTATATTATTATATTATTTTCTACACCGTTATACAATTAGAAATTCATTGAATAACAATAAAAGTATTTATAAAGCAAAATCATAAATAAAATCTAAAATTAACACTTAAGAAATTTATTATTCGAGATATTGTCATAAGCCCATTTCAATTGAAATTTATTTGCTGGTGGCTAAGCATTGTCTATATATTTCACTGGTGATTAGCCCAATCATCAGTAGACTTCAACCACATTTTGAACAGTCACAAACCTCTCATCTTATGCACAGACTTTCAAAAACTATTTGAGAATTCACAAATAATAATATTTCCAAAAATCATTACGCTTATTTTTCTTTTGTGATTATAATAAGAGATACCTATATCTTTTAATAATTAAATACAATTGTTTTTAAATGTCTTCAAACACCTTTTTCATGTAAAATTTTTTTTAACATTTTTCAACATACACACTTGTTAGAAATGCATATGCATGTAGTATCAAAAAGTACACAGAGGTGAAGATAGTGAGTGATGAAAAAAGCTAAAATCAGCTCTGATACAGGTTCGGCGAGAAAGGGACAACAGTAGTATATTTGTTATGAAGTTGTTAACGATATAATCAAAACAAACAAAAGAAAATATGTAATTTGTGAAATGAACAAGAGAATATTTTTACAAAATTAAATAAAAGATTTTGTAGTGTTCAACTAAAAAAAACAATGTGTAAAACATTATTAGCATTAAAAAAGTGATTAAAGTTAGTTTCCAAATGCTTACAAACTAAATTTTAAAAATTTTCCTACAAAAATATTAATTTTTAACTTCAACTTCCAAAAGCCGACAACGAATGCGACCACAAAGCATAAAATGAAAATACATTTGAGCACATGAACAGTTGTACAAAATTAAATGGAGGAAGTTGCGGCGTTGAATTAAAGAAAACAATGAGAAAAAGATTATTAGTATCAAAAACGTGATTAAAATTTGTTTTCAAATGATTAGAGACCTCGTTTTAAGCATTTTCGTTCACAAATATTAGTTATTACCATTTATTTATAAAAATCTCATAGCGAATGGGGACACAAAGCATAAAATGAAAAACCTTAAATTAATGCCACTACGAAAGAAACATTAAAGAAGACACAGACTCGGTGTGAGCGAGGCGTCAAGAATTCACAATTATCTTCCGTCTCGTGACATCTCTTTGTACTTTGTGGTAGTATAACAAAGCAAAACAAAGCACAGTGGCGTACGAAAACTGTAAACAACTTTTTGCAGTCATACATTAACACCAAAGTGTATTAATACCAAGTGGCCTTATCATTACAACAACATACATACAAATTTGTTGTAAAATTATTTTTGTTTGAATGTTTACAGTTCGGGTTAAAATTTTGTTCTATTTTATATGGAGTTTGAAGGATAGGGTAAGGTCAGCTGACGATCAGCTGCACTGATAAGGCCAATTGATATTGATACACTGTGATTAACACTAACCAAGAAAAAAATTCATCACCTGATTACTTGCATATACTGTAATAAATTTACTTTGTACCTACTTATATAGGTGTCCTCAATGTGAACCTTACTGTATTTTTTATTTGTGCTATCTGATAAAAACATGTTCACGTATCATTAAATTTTACTGTGTACAATATGTGATAATGCAATATTATTGCATTACTTCATTATGTGCTTAGTATCAAGGCGAATTCAGTATCAGGTGACCTTATCCGTCCGGCGGATTATCAGTTGTTGATGTCAAATTGAACAATTTGAACCAAAATGTCAAAATTTGCTTAGAAATCTTCTGACAGATTGTTTTTGTAGCATAGCAAACTACATGTTGTTTTTTGTTTAATTGTATTGTTGTAGTGATATGGTCACCTGATACTGCATTAGCCTTGCTTAGTATCAATACAAAATTAGTGCATCATAATGAGCAAACACATAACCTCATAATAAGTATTTTAATGTTCGTATCAGAGAACAGAAATGAGTAGTGAAAAAGTGGATAGAGTTGAATCATTATTTATAATTTCTTGTACTTATGCCCACTAATACTTATTGCAATGAATCATGTTCACACTTTAGTACAAAAAATAGTGCACTAAAATTAACTAAGGAATATTCATGTATTACTTTGAAGTGATTTTGGTTTAATGCAAAAAAGTGCACCATAATTATCAAAGATGTGATAATGTAATATATTTGCATTTGAATCGATTTAGTTCAAAGTGTATAAATACCAAGTGGCCTTATCATTACAACGACATACATACACATTTGTTGTAAGATTAACTTTATTTTAATATTGACAGTTCGGGTTAAGATTTTATGCTATTTTATATGGAGTTTGAAGGTTGGGGTTAAGTTAGCTGACGATCAGCTGCACTGATAAGCCTACTTGATATTATTCACTTTGATTTGGCTTAGTGTTGGAAAATGGTCAATGCATTTGCTTATTTCATGATACCATTATTCAAGGCACTTGCACAAGTCCAAAGCATATTTATATAAAGTATATGCAGGTCTACAACAACTAAGAAAGTACAAAAACAACAGGCGATTTGTTTGGGTAAGAATAATGGATGAATGTCAAAAACAGATGGATACAACCAGACCTGGGCAACTTGCGTTACTTTTGCATAAGCACTGATTAAAAAACAAAAATGTTAGTGCAAATTTAAATTTGATGCTTGTAGTGCACTATTTTTAGCACTTAAATAAAATCTCTTAAAAGTAAGGGATTAATATTGCATTAGCAGCTAATCGCATGACAAAAAAACACTAATTTTGTGTTGCCACTAAGCACATCATGAAGTAATGCAATATTATTGCACTATCACATATTGAATAAAACGTGAAAATACTTTTAGGAATAGCACAAATAAAAAATATAAAATACACTAAAGTTCATTGAGGGCACTTTTATAAGTACGTACATACAAATTAACGAAAAAAAACTGTCAATATAAATACAAACTAGATTTCAGAACCAATTGAAAAAAATTAAAAAGTTTCATACTTCAAGTACGTTGCATCTCGAGCTTATTTGAAAAACCGTGCAATTTTTTTTTTTTTTTTTTATGCATACATATATTTATTTATTGTATCTTCAAAAATGAACTAACAATAAGTATTCAAATCTTAAATCTAAATATAATTATTAGGCCCGACCAGTGTCGGACATAAACTTAGTGATAGTAATTCATAATACATAAGAGTTGTGCAAAGCAAAAAATAAAAAAATAATTTCAAACAGTTTCATCTGGTGTGGTAAGTATTAGAGCCCTTGTGTCCCTCTTTTTTAAGCGGATGTGTCCGGTAAAGTTCAAGATATTTCGAGCAAGCAGATTAGGGTGTGACTCGAGTTTAGTTAAATATTTGCCTAAGTATTTTGCAATTTCTTCAGTCACTTGTGGCATATTTAGATCACGATGTAAATTTGAGTTTCTTATGTACCATGGAGCCGATGTTATTAACCGTAAAATTTTGTTTTGTCTTCGTTGGATTTTCTCTACATTTGAAGCTGAAGCAGTGCCCCATAGCTGAATTCCGTAGCACCATATAGGTTTCAAAAGCGACTTGTATATCAAAAGTTTGCAATCTAGACTCAGGGTTGAATTTCTACCAATCAGCCAATGTAACTGAGTTAATTTTAGTTTCATTTGTGTTAGCTTAGAGTCAATATGGTGTTTCCATGTTATCCGTCGGTCAAGGTGTATACCAAGGTATTTTACATGTGAATGTTGAGGAACAACTTGATTATTGATTCGAATGGGTGAACAGGTATCTTTTCGCAGAGTAAATGTTACCTGAACACACTTTTGTTCGTTTACCTTAATTCTCCATAAGTTTAACCGTGCAATTGACAAAAGATCAGAACTTAGGTTTTCGTTTATTGTAAAGTTATATCTTAAAAAATGGTGATTTTATAAAAGAAAAATTCTACCGCTTGAAACAATTTCATCAAGTTTTGTCTTTCTCTCGAAAAATTATAAAAAACGTAGTGATATGATTTTTAGTCTTGGATGACGATATGTACATAGGAATAAATTTACATATTTATGTATGTACGTATGTTTTTATGTATGTACACATTTACGTTATATTTTGCACTATATGTTTCACTGATAATGCAATAATACATAATGTGTTTAGTGGTGCAAAAAATAGTGCACTAAAAATAATAATGCAATGTTGATGAATTACTTTGAAGGGATTTTAGTATATGCAAGAAAAATTGCACTAATATTATTAAAGTTAGTGCTAATGTAATAAATTTGCATTTGCATTGATTTGGTTTATTGTGGGAAAATGGTCAATGCATTTGCTTATTTAATGCAATAGTTCCAGATCTGCATACAACAAAAAGAAAATGTATGGATAGACAAAACCAAAGTAAATTTATTAATTGATAAACCTTTAATATGTTTAAATAAGTATAATAAAATATTAAATAATTAAATATAATTATTTTTAAATGTTTTGTAACACATTTTTTTAATTAAAAATTTATTTAAACTTTTTCACATACGTTTTCAGTATACACAATTGTGTATAACAAAGCAAAAGAAAACAAAATGGCGTACGAACATTGTAAACAACTTTTGACATTCAGGCATTGCCACGAAACGAGAAAAAAATTAATCACCTGAGTAGATGCATATACTTGATATAAATTTACTTTGGTTTTGCCATACAAAGTAGTGCGATCTACGAAAAAATACACCCCTGGTATGATGGAGTTTATGAACATTTTCAAAAGACAATAACAATTCATCACACCAGGGTTGTACTTTTTCGTAGAACGCACGATTTTGTATGATAGTGAGTCATGGCCTTTACTTTGGATTCTAATAAATTTAATTCATTGACAAACGCGTCTGAATCAGTTATTACAAAACTCGAACAAATTTATGTCCTCACTGGACTTTAAAAATACTGGATCCAAATACGTTAGTACACTGAACTTCTTATTCTTAATATAAATTCTTGATACTATTGCTCCACACAGTTTTTGATGAAAAGTTAAAAGTTTGCTTTTAATAACAATTATACAATTCTCAGAAAACCCTTCAGAACATAAATATCGTCATATAAATTAACAAAGGCGTAAGTTACAAAAAAATAGAAATATATCTAAATTGGCTACAGCTACAACGGTGGTCGTGCAGCCATGTAGCCGTGTTGTCACGATTATAATCATATTTTGACAGGTTGTAGTCGGTAGACTGCTGTGGTGAATGTGTTTAGTGCATAAATTTGGATGTTAATGCCGTGGCACAAACAATCCGTCATACGTTAAACTTCGCCTTTTTCAACTGACAGCTAGGTTTCTCATGAGATCTGTTACATTCAGAACTTTCCGTCAACGCAAAGTACAAAAATTTTTTGGTGTTTTGATTTATTTTTTGTGTGTTTGCGGAAGCAAAAATGATATAAAACAAAAGAAATAAACGAAATAAATAAAAAAAAGTTGAATTTAATGAATAAAATGGAGAACCAACATATAGAAGCTGTTCAAATGCTTCCTTATATAAAGTTCTCATTGTTCCTTCTCCGTTGTTGCGTTAATGTCAGTTGTAAAAGGCGAAGTTTAACCTATGACGGATTCATTGTGCCCGGCCTTTCCGCTGCAGTCACACTATCAAGATTTTTCAATTCTCTTTCAAGATTTTTACACATACTGCTTGTCAAAATTCACAAAAATTGAAAGCTGTATCATGGTCTACCACTTTGTGTTGATATTAACGAAAAAATGACAGTTGCTCTGCCGGCGCGCCGCGGTGTCATATTACGAGTTATGGTATAAAATCATCAGGTGTGGACACTATGCAATGGATGGCAACCAGCGTTACCGTTGGTGCTACGAAAGTAGCAATTTGCCACTTTTTCCACTGCTTGGTGACTATTGTGCTACCCTTCCAAAATGCACCTAAATTTGATACTTTTTCTAATTTTTGCCTTTTTTTGATACTTTTCACCAAGGTTAGAAACCGAAACGACTAACAGTATCGGTATTGATACCGGTACAATTATTTTTTAAATTTCGGTATCGGTATTTTTTAATTTCGGTATCGGTATTACCGGTACATACCGTTAACGAGTCTACAATACCGGTATACCTACATTACTGCTAAATTTATTAATTCAGGCATTGGACATTAGTTTTGAGCGATACTGTGATTTTTAAAAATTTTGCTCCTTGTGAACGTGATTTCTAAATCGCTGTTTTTTTAAACAGTGACTGTGATCACAGTTTCGCAGTATTTTGATTGTAACAGTTCTGTTATTTTGACAAACTAATAAAAAGAGCAGCAGTGAAATTAAACAGTGACTGTGATCACGGTTTAACACATTTCAGCTTTAAAAATATTTATTAGTAGTGGTATTTTGATGAATACTAATAAGAAGAGCGACAAGAACAAACAATTAGCATTCAACCCCATCCAAATACTGGAATTGCCGTATAAGAGGCAGAGAGACAATAAAATTCCAATACAAAAATGTGAGAGCTATACAAAGTTGCCAGAAAAGACGATTTGACGATTTTTTTCTCGACAAACGATGAAGGTATAAAAAAATTCATGTGGTAGCTTCATTTTCTGTAAAGTAAGCATACAAGAACATTCACAGTTTGTATAAAAGAACGATATTTGCAAAACCTGTTACTTGATAAATTAAGTCGCAGTTGTGATTAGTGATTTTTCAATCGCTGTGAAAAAGTAACAGGTTTCAAAAAATCGCTCATCTCTAGTAGACATAGCAACAAAACCTCATTTTTGTACTAAATTAATTCAAAAACGGAGTATTTCACATAAACATATGTAAATCATATACACCTATATGATTCTGTACATTATGATTTTATACTTTTATTAAAAAATAATTAAAAAAAAAATAAAGTAAGGAAACCGCAGTTCAAACCTTGCCTACCTATATAAAGTATGTATATATTCTAGTTAATTCAACAAAATAATAAAAATAAAAGTTTTGTACTATACGGATATACAGTGTATAATATACCCGAACTGTTTGTAGAAAATGTACTTATGGATGTACGAATGAACATTCGAACTCCCAAATATTTGTACGTTTTCAGATATTCGTGTTCGTACTCGCCAAAATTAGAGGAAAACGAATATATTTAATTTGCAATAATTAAAAAAAAATTTATTTATTTCAATTCAAACAGTAGAGTGTTAATGGCGGAGATAGTCCAAGTTTGGGAATTAAAAACCGGGAAATAACAAAAATGGTGGCAACCCTGTTACAAATGGGGTATTTTGGGGATTTTAATGCTGGCTATGTGTGTGTGTGTGAGTTTAATTCTTTCTATGTATGTATGTATGAATGTATATATGTACTTGTGTGTACAGCTTTTGTTGTTATTGTAGAGAAACGTTGTGCTTGTAGAGGGATTTATCTGGGAGTGTTTGTATATGTGTATGTATGTGTGTGTGAATATGTGTGCGTTTTTTTATTTACTTGTATGTTTGCCAGTATCAGGGATCGCAAATAACGATTATTTTCCAAATTTAAACTGAAAAAATCACAATAATAGAGAAGTGCTACGGACACAAGGAATATACCACAATACTCCATGTTACATGGACTACCTATAGATGCAATTATTTTTATTTTTTTAATTTTTATTTATTCCTCACAAAATAAGAGTTATTTCTTGATTTTTATTTATTCCTCACAAAATAAGAGTTATTCTGTGACTTTTATTTATTCCTCACAAAATAACAGTTATTTTGTGATTTTTATTTATTCCTCAGAAAATAAGAGTTATTTTTGTATTTTTATTTATTTCTCACAAAATAACAGTTATTTTGTGACTTTTATTTATTCCTCACAAAATAAGAGTTATTTTGTGACTTTTATTTATTCCTCACAAAATAACAGTTATTTTTTGATTTTTATTTATTCCTCAGAAAATAAAAGTCATTTTTAAAATGTGTTTATTAATTAATTTAATTAAACAAATAAGAGTTTTTGCATGGACTCTGGTGATAAATTCGATCTTAAATCTGTCAATATTAATTTTAGCGCAGAAAATGCTCTTTCTACAGAGACTTGTGTTGCTGGCGTGCTATGCAAAACCTGTGCCAATCTGTACAGGTATGGATGTATATATTTTTTTCCCTCCCAATGTTTCATTACATCTGCATCCACGTCAATGGGCTTAGGATTGTAATTATCTGTTTCGCTTATCGCCCTTTTCATTTCCTCCTCAAAAAAGTCAGAAGACTTTTGTGTTGCATCATTCTTCACAAAGAGTAAAATTTATTAAATTCATGTACATTAGACCACCCAATGGGCCGAAGTTTTTATTTTATTCGCTAAAGCCCATATGACATTTCATTTTTCTTTCATTTATCAAGTTTCATTTATCAAGCTGGTAACTCTTATGTGTTAATTATGAAGGTGTTGAGATATTTAGTACATTAAAAAATTTTGACAAATCAAAAAATATTTTTATGTTATGCAATAAATTAATTATAAAATACATAAGAACCGGTCTTAAAACCCTAACCAGCACAAAAATGTGTTTTTCGGACAAAATCCGTACCAAATATAAGAAATCCGGTTCCAAACCGAATAAAAATATGTAGCTTTCCATTGGTGAAAGAATTTTTAAAACCAGATGAGCGGCTTGGGCGTGAAAGCTTAGCAAAAAACAAACTCACTTTCTTATAAATTGGTTGTTTTTGTAAATGAAATAAAATTATTTGTAATAAAAAATATCAAATTTGTTTTTTTTTTCAATTTAAATAGGCATATTTTGTAAAAAATTTCATTTCTACACGTTTCCAAATTGTATGAAAAATAATGACAATTCGTTACAAACAATATGTTTTTCATACAAATTTCAAAAGGAAAAAATTATTGTACGAATATATGCAGAATCTATACTAAAGTCTGTATTTTTCATTTTATTTACAAAAACACTGAGTTATTTTTTTATATTTTATTTACTGCCAGTTCATAGAAGCCATGTAAAAATTCTTGCTTGGCTATTTATATTGAAAACACAAGCAAAGCACTCAAAATTTCTTTTTGATTTCAATGTAAATAGCCAAGCAAGAATTTTTACTTGACTTCTATGAACTGGCAGTTATTAGTTTAAAAATGACTTTTATTTTCTGAGGAATAAATAAAAATCAAAAAATAACTCTTATTTTGTGAGGAATAAATAAAAGTCACAAAATAACTGTTATTTTGTGAGAAATAAATAAAAATAAAAAAATAACTCTTATTTTCTGAGGAATAAATAAAAGTCACAAAATGACTTTTATTTTCTGAGGAATAAATAAAAATCAAAAAATAACTCTTATTTTGTGAGGAATAAATAAAAATCAAGAAATAACTCTTATTTTGTGAGGAATAAATAAAAGTCACAAAATAACTATTATTTTGTGAGGAATAAATAAAAGTCACAAAATAACTATTATTTTGTGAGGAATAAATAAAACTCAAGAAATGACGATTAAAAAGTAATTTTTAAAATAAAAATTTTAACCGTTACGGTCCCTGGCCAGTATCCACTACTGTTATTACAGTGGCAGACAAACATTATACCCTGTAGGAAATGTCGATGGTGAAAATGTACTAACTCGCTTTTGACTTTGTAACCAGTACTAGTCTATAATTATTCTATAATTATTCATTCAATGATTTGTGCTACAAGGGGAAATCAGACAGTTAGTTAATGGTACATTTCTATAATTTACGTGCATACAAATGTATGTATATTGAAAAGTTGTTGACAATTCCACCACAAATATGTATGTCATATCTGTTTTTTCTCTTTCTTTTATACTGACGGATAGAAGAATACTTATTATACTACAATTGTCACTAGCATTATAGTGTTGACGCAAAGGCTATTTGTCCCAATCTGACTGCAGGGTAGTGAGAAGGAATCTGTTTATTTGTGTGCATGTAGTGATCGTTATTGGATAGACTTTGGTTTGCCGTTGTGAGTTGTTGTTGCTATGCGTATGTATGGTTATTTTATGTATATATTTATTTTTGGGATCTCTGCGGAAATAATCTAATAGCTGCAGAGAGTGGAAACCCTGATAGCTGTATTTGATAATGTGTGTATATGTTTTTGGAGTAATGTTCGTGCTCGTTTTCGTGGGGACGAAGGTATTGTTATGAAACCTTCGTTTCAAGGCATATCAAACAGGTACATGCATCAGGCAAATTGCACATCCGCTGATTTTTTGTTTACACGTTTATAACGAAGAATTCATTTGACAATTACTTTTGTGCCTTGTTTGATGCATACAATTTTTAGACAATTACTTTGTAAAACTATGTGAGAAGCACAGAGTTGCCACAGTGTTTTCTCTAATGCGTGTACCTGTAGTAAATGTGCCTTGATTATGAAATTTCATTATGTCAGTATGTTTGTGATTGTGTATTACGTTATCTCCCCTGTGTGTGTGTATATATGTCTGTTGTAGTTTATGGCTGATCGTTATTTGAGGTGGGTGAGGGTGTTGTTGAGATAGATAGATTTATGTATGTGTGTGTGTATGTGATTTTCTGCCGTCAGTATTTATATGTATGTAGAAATAAATTGTTTTCCATATTGACTTTTGGTACTATAAAATATTATCATATATCTAAACTTCCCTAATCTAGTATGTTTTCTATATTGGAGGATGAGTTTGCTTTATATTTTGCCAAGATTAAATTTATCCAGTGTTAAAGTATGCCTGTGATAAGTTTGTTTATTTAAGTACATTCGTCTTCTTTGACTGAACGGCTTTTCAAGCGTGACAGTTTGTATATTTTCATGATATATGTAGATATATAAGTGTGATTGTTAAGATCTAATAAATACTTGAACATGGGTAAGAAATTTGATAATATGTGTACATACATATCTAAAAATTGATTTCATGTATGTATGTATGCATATACATACAAATAAGTGTTTGGCTCCCTGTTTGAATACATTTTTAGGCATGTGCGGTCTTTTCTTGTGTTGTGAATATTCGCCTGGTCTTTTGTGTATAGATGTGAAATATCTCCATAGCTTTTTCATTTGAAAATAAAAAACGTTCTTTTAATTTTTAGACGTATTTACTTAAAAGTTTGTGAGGAGATTCTGTTTTAAGTAAAACAAAATATACAGTTGTAGTAACTATAATAGTTTAATATATTTAATTTCCATTTGTTTAAAGTTGATATAGCCTATATAGTCATTGTTAGAAATATTTTGATATTTTTTTTTTTGATGAAAAAAAAATTGTTAGCGAATTTGAAAATAACAAAACAAAGTTTTACACTTACCAACTTAAGAGTGCTAAAGGCCTACAGATAGTATTAAAGGGCATAGATTCATATGTTGACCCCGAAGAAGTAAAATGTGCACTTCTTGAAAAAGGATTTAAAGTTAAAAATGTAGTAATTGTGGAGGCAATCACACCGCTAACTACAGAGGATGCCCTGTGTACTCTTTCGTTAAACAGGCTATGGGTCAAAAACCTAAATTAGTTCCAGCTCAATCAACTAACGCTTACTCTGTCACTTTTCCTCCAATGAGCCAACCTAGTACCTCACGTGTATCGCATGCCGATGCTGTTAAAATAAATTCTATTCCCACGCAGAAAGTGTCCCCACCAAGTAATTCAACAAATGCGAACACAAGTTTTAATTTCAATCGCCTTGAAGCCACTATTGATAATCTGGTGCAAACTATAAACAATTTCACAACAAATATGACTAATATGATGCAAGAAATGCTTCGAATGCAGAATACTCTGCTTCAAGCATTAATTAACAAGCCATGAACACGTTAAAAATATGTTTCTGGAACGCAAACGGCATTCGCCAACACAAAAATGAGCTCGAGCACTTCCTTACGGAAAAAGATATTGATATAATGTTGGTCTCTGAGACTCATTTGACTTCGAGAAGCCTTTTCAAAATCAATGGCTACAACTTATATGATACAAAAGACCCTAGAGGAAGAGCATGCGGTGGATCGGCAATTCTAATAAAGTCAAGACTCAAGCACTATATTCTTGACAACGTTTGTGAAGAAAATCTATAAGCTACAAATATTTGCGTCGAAAATTTTTGTACAAATTTCGTTTTATCATCAATTTACTCCCCTCCCAGATTTTCAATCACTGAGGATCAATACGAGGATTTCTTCAAATCTCTTGGACCTTGTTTTGTAGCAGCTGGCGACTACAATGCAAAGCATACGTTCTGGGGTTCGCGTCTTATTACACCTAGAGGTAGAGCGTTGTTCACCACAATTTCAAAAATGGGTTTGGACGTAATTTCGAGTGGGCAGCGCACTTACTGGCCTACTGACATACAAAAAATTCCGGATGTTATAGATTTTGGCGTCATGAAAAATATTTCTAGAGATTTAGTTCATGTTGAAGCTTCTCTAGATCTCTCCTCCGATCACTCTCCCATTATCGTTACAATCTGTAATCCACTAAGAAGTGATTTACCTCATCCATATGTGAAGATGGTCAATCGTGTTAATTGGCTGAGATTCAAAAAATATCTTAGTAGTCATTGCACAGAAAACATAACGCTAAGTACATCCGATGATATTGAATCTAACATTGCGAATCTTAACGGAAATATTAAACAGGCTGCTGAACATGCTACTACCTCCCACCCGCAGACTGGGTTTAATAGAATTTATTCTACGGATATTGAACGTCTCGTAAGTGAAAAAAGAAGAGCTAGAAGAGAATGGCAGCAACACAGATCACCCCAACATAAAATCAGGTTTAAAGAGTGCACTAAACGACTCCAAGAGTTGCTTGCATCTGAAAAAACTGCATCTCTTAAAAATTATCTGGGAGGTCTTGATGTTACACCAGCATCTAATTATTCTTTGTGGCGCGCTGCGAGGAAGCTTAAAACACCCGTTGAGTTTAAACCACCCCTGCGCACTTCTACCGGAGGTTGGGCAAGAAACGATACTGAAAAAGGTAATATATTTGCTGAGCATTTAAAAACCGTATTTACTCCAAACACATGTATGGGTGTTGCTGATTTGCCATGTGTAGTTGCTCTACCCCCTCGTCCCTTAAAGTTTAAGATGCGTGATGTACAAAAACTAATTGCTGAACTCAACCCAAAAAAAGCTCCGGGTATTGATGAAATTAGTAATAAGATGCTGATGAAGTTGCCTCGTATTGCAATTAGAATTCTGCTATTCATTTTTAATGCCATTTTAAGACTGGAGTATTATCCACACAGCTGGAAGCTTGCCAAGTTCAAAATGATTCCAAAGCCGGGCAAAGATCTTACCAAGGCTGAGTCATACAGGCCAATAAGTTTACTGCCAACAATGTCAAAGCTCTTCGAAAAGTTACTCATGATCAAATTGTCCCCGATTCTAACTGATAATGCGTGCATACCGGATCATCAATTTGGTTTTAGAAGTCAGCATAGCACCATTGAACAAACACATAGATTGGTTCAATTTATAAGAAGAACACTCGAAGAAAAGAAGTATTGTTCTGCCCTCTTTATTGATGTTTCTCAAGCATTTGATAAAGTGTGGCATAGAGGCCTAATTTTAAAATTGAAGACATATCTACCAATAAACATTGTTAATCTTCTGCAAAGTTATATTCTTGCTCGAAAGTTCACTGTTGTGGAAGGTGTCATCCGGTGTGCCACAGGGGAGCATACTGGGCCCAGTCTTGTTTTTGATTTATACTTGTGATATGCCCTTGAGCAGCAATATCCATACATCTACATTTGCTGATGATACAGCCTGCCTTAGTATACACGAAAACCCTCACGAGGCTTCCCGATACCTACAAGAACATATTACACAGCTGGAATTATGGTTAACCTTATGGAGAATTAAGGTAAACGAACAAAAGTGTGTTCAGGTAACATTTACTCTGCGAAAAGATACCTGTTCACCCATTCGAATCAATAATCAAGTTGTTCCTCAACATTCACATGTAAAATACCTTGGTATACACCTTGACCGACGGATAACATGGAAACACCATATTGACTCTAAGCTAACACAAATGAAACTAAAATTAACTCAGTTACATTGGCTGATTGGTAGAAATTCAACCCTGAGTCTAGATTGCAAACTTTTGATATACAAGTCGCTTTTGAAACCTATATGGTGCTACGGAATTCAGCTATGGGGCACTGCTTCAGCTTCAAATGTAGAGAAAATCCAACGAAGACAAAACAAAATTTTACGGTTAATAACATCGGCTCCATGGTACATAAGAAACTCAAATTTATATCGTGATCTAAATATGCCACAAGTGACTGAAGAAATTGCAAAATACTCAGGCAAATATTTAACTAAACTCGAGTCACACCCTAATCCGCTTGCTCGAAATATCTTGAACTTTACCGGACACATCCGCTTAAAAAAGAGGGACACAAGGGCTCTAATACTTACCACACCAGATGAAACTGTTTGAAATTATTTTTTTATTTTTTGCTTTGCACAACTCTTATGTATTATGAATTTTACTATCACTAAGTTTATGTCCGACACTGGTCGGGCCTAATAATTATATTTAGATTTAAGATTTGAATACTTATTGTTAGTTCATTTTTGAAGGTACAATAAATAAATATATGTATGCATAAAAAAAAAATAAAAAAAATTTTTTTCCAACCATCAGCTTTTTTCTTTACCTTTTACATTTATTTGACTTTTAAAAGTTGCCAAACATTTTGAAATGAAACTGATCTAGCAGTCTAGCTTAGCTGATGATTGCTTTTTTGTTAGCCAGTTTGCTTCTTTTTACTTTTTTTATTTTTTATTGATAAACATTTAAAATCAAAGGGGAGTTTTATGATGAAATTTTTATCATATCTTATTGTTGAAATATTATTGTTGAAAACATCCGCTACTTCTTTTGCGATAAAATCATTCTATATAGTTTTGAAACCTTGCAAGTCTATTAAAACCCATTTTTTCATCCATATTACTTAATTTATAAGACTTTCGATGCAGTTCCTGAGGTCTTTGCTTGCTGTTTCAAATTAAATTTCTATATCAATTTGGCCGCTATTGAAGAATAGGAGCTTTTATTTTAAACTCTGATGCAGTTACAAGCGCTTGGGATTCATTCATATAGTAGCTTTGTTGGAATCTTAGATACATATCATATAGTTCATTTTTAAATTTTATGCTAAAATCATCATATGAATATGAGACTGAATTTAAATGTACTTTTAAATTAGTCAAATCACAATGAACAAACTTATTTTCTTGTTGAAAAGCGATCAAGAGAAAACAAAGTCATTTTCAGAGAACTTAAGACGGTTCCTGTAGTATACAAGATGACTTTATATGTTGGAATTTCTGTCCGTCCTTTGTCCGCGTTATGGGTAATAAAATTTTAAAATTAGAATTTCCCAAATTGTGTTACTTGATTCTCATACTTTATTTACATTAATAGGCTATATGTTGATTTTATGAAGGGTGATCGCCTATGGCTTTTATTTGATGCTCTAGATGATATGATTTTTTTTTTTCTTATTTTATTAAAGCGCAGCGTATTGTATACATATTTCTGTTATGTTTAAGTGACAAAGCACATGCATGTCAGACAGGCTCTATGTATCAGTTGATCACTTAGCCTCTTATTTTATTACCGCCTTATTCATAAAAAATATTTCAGGTTTATTAAGCGCTTATTTAACATATTTATAGAAATTTGTCAAATAAACCTGTAATAAACCTAAATTATTTTTTATGAATTAGACCGTTAATCTTTTCTTCTGATGTGTCACTACTTTTTTTATTTTGCTACTTGAAATAGAGAACATTTATACTTCTCTCGATAGTGACGGGAGAGTCCGCGATGTAGTGGTGTAACAGTTAAAAATCTATACTATAAGAATTTACGAATTTACTCTTTGCAATTTTTTACAAAGACGATACATTCTTATGTATTTCATTTGTCACAAAGTCCCCTTTTTTTGCTTATCATGACGTGAGGAATTTTTTTATACATGCATGCATGCTTTAATTTTTTTTCTGTAAATTGATTTGATTCTCATACAGATGCAAATATAAAATAAGATCTGCTCACATTGCATTTTACAATTTATGTATGCTTCAGCATGATTCTGGTTGAAGTCCATATTTATTTCGTAAGTTTGTTTGATACTCATTCATACACATGTACATTCTTAAAGATTGAAAATCAAAGTCCTATTTCTGTAGTTTATCTATATTTTCTAAAGATCTTATAGCTTTAGAAATGAATACAGTGAAGCTCTATTATAATAACCCATTTACATATTTTAAAATGTCGCCTGTTAGAGCTTTCGAAATGGAAAATGTACAACCTTCACTATAAAAAGTGATAATATGATGTGTTACGGAGTATTACACTGTGTTGTAATTTATTTTGAACGCATAAGTTTTCACAATATTTCATACAGACCTTTTTCCTTTTCCATTTTCTCTATATTTATGATTTAATCAGACTAAAGTTCGTATCGCTATGTAAGCCAAATTACATGTGATAATTATTAATGAACAAATAACACCAAAGTTAGTTGTAAATATTCTGACAAGCACATAGTTGAACGGAACAACTATCTGTTTTCGAAGGCCACTAAACCTTCATCATCAGCTTTCTTTTGTGTTTGGTCTACTGTATGTGGTGTTAGCTCATATAGATTTCTGCTTTAGATACTCAACTTTTATTGTAAATTGAATATATGAATTGTTTTGATTCATCGTATTACAATTTGCTGAAAGCTTTTTTGTAATGAAAGCTCATTTTTACCTCTAAATTTACAACAGTCTTGCCATTGTCGTTTGTTCTTTACTAATTATACACATGTTAGTTAATTTGCTTAGTTTTTGTTCTACTTAAGACAAACTCTTTTCATTTTTAATTTTATTTTTAAATTTCAACATTTTGCACATCTTCAAATTACTGTATACTATATTTAGCAGCTTTCTCTCATTTCTTGGGTTATCTTTAATCGGAAACATTTGAATAGTTACATTAACTTTTATATTGTATACATTAAGTAAATCATTTTATATTTCAATACACTTATATGAACCATCAATGCTAAATTTTTTCAACATCATTTTTTTTTAATAATCTGTTATATCGTTCTACAATTGATGCTTTCCTATTGAGTAATATTAATTCTTCTATTTATACATGCATTTTCCAAACACTTTATTAAAAAATTCTCTGCCATCATCTGTTTGTAAGTTTTTTGGTACTCGTTCTTTTTTTTCGAGTGCAACTTTTATTTTCAGCGGTATTGACCATATAAACTTTGAGAATATCTCAATTTTCAGTCTACAAAAATCAAACATTTCTCTTTTCTGTAGAATAGTTCCCCATTTAAACTAAATCAGCTCCATAAAAGATCACCTATTCCTTTCATTACATCTCTATAATGCACAATCAATTTTCGAGATTTGTTATAGAGTTCGTTTATTAAATTTCTTTTAAAGGATATTGAGTTTTTCTTTACTCACTTTCAGCTATTTATACTAACATGTAGTTAATTTTCCAATCTATAAATTTTATCGTTCAGCTGTTCAATTTGTTTTGAGAAGATGATTTAATTTTTAGAATATCTTTCTCAATTTTATAATTGTCTTCTATCTCTAATTTTATTTCACATTGTACTCAATCAATTTACATTTGAATATATTCTCGAATTATATTATTGTCTCCCTTAAACTATATTACTAATTTGTCCTTTACTTTTTCGATTTGAGTAGAAAAATTTATTGATAATATAGGATGATTCTGTATACATTAGTGGAAGTTATAACTTTTTAGTAGATTTCAAATTAAAATTTGTCATAGTTTTTTTTTCTTTTCCTTTTTTTGATGTTTTATCAAACATTAAAGATAATAATCTCGGTGTTTGAGCCCGTCTAGGACTGCCAGCCAGACCAGCTACCTAATAAACTAATCTGATACCTGATAAGCTGATCTACTACTTGCTGTTAGCAAACATGGATGAGAAAGTTCTAAAGCAGTTGGTGTCGACAAGAAATGCCTTGAAGAAAAAGCTTCATTGTATAAAAACTGGTGATACATATATATGTGAACAACTGAGAGATACATTTAAACCTATAACAGAACCTCTCAAAGAATTGATAAATTGTTATAAATGTATTAAAACAATTCTCAAGAAACAAGAAAGTAAAATGATGACAGAAGTTGAAAATAATCAAAGTTTAAAGTCTCAGAAACCATCAGCCAAGATAGATATAAGTACAAAAACGAAATTTTGTAGAAGGAACGATAGTTGATTACACCATCTTATTTAATGATGCTAATAATAATGATGATGTAGCATATATGGAAAAAATAATCAGGTTGTTATAAGGTGTGATTAGATATATGCATGCATGGTTCCGGCTCTAGCTCGTCGGCAAAAAGGAGGGGTGTCAAAATACCTAATCTGTGCTGGTACCTGCCACACGAGAATCGTATATTTAATATGCATGCGAAAGAAAGGAAAATTTACATCTCTGCTATTGAAACTATGGTCAAATAACAAGCAATCGGAACTGAAAAACCGGAAACTACATAACTACATACATATATTCAGGATTATAAAATTACATGAGTTGTATGTGTGATAACAAAAAAGTTTCAAGATACAATTCAAATTAATAATTTTTTTTCTTGTTACAACTGATATTAACATTGCAACATACTGCTCGCCCAACCATGATCAGCGTTACCTACCGACATTCACCAAAATTCGATTATCCCAATTCACATCACTAACCAATTGAAATCAAATTCTACGAATTTAGAAATTTATGGTATTTTATTTCCCAAATAAAGATTTCAAATTAAATCCAATAATTTTTCATAACTTATCGTAAATTACACAATAAATAATTCTGGGAGATTTAATTATTTACTAATAATAATAATACAAAAAAAAAACTTATTACAACTCACCTAGGCATATTAAACCGGTGTATGATATACAAATTTGTGGTTTATGTTGTGTCTTCGCGCAAGATTCCATACAATGTTTATAAAAATGTTATTTGTTACACAAATGAATCTTAAGGGAGAATAAAAAAACTAGGTTAAAGTTCGCTGAACTTGTGTAAGTCAATGAAAGGAAGATCGAGAGATTCCTTTTCTAATAACAATTGCAATAGAATCGGATTGGGAATTACACCGACACAAAAGTTTCCCAGAATATGTTGTTGTACGTATTCATATACACAATTAAATCCATAGATTAGCAATAAAAGTTTAACTTTATCCTTCACTAAATACTGCGGGAGCTTCAACCGATTAAAATATAGTTGCATATAATTTCTCTTCGCATTTGTTAATGATAAAATGTCTTAAACTTTGTAGAAGACCATTAACAATGCCACACTAATAAACATTTTATTTTTCTTGTAACTTGATTTGCAGCTTTTAGATTTTCCTTTTGTTTTCTTTTAAATTCAAAATCTCTTCTTCTTGTTTTATTGAAATACTTTCTTTTATGCACTATACAATTTAAAACATTATCAAAAACTTCTTACCCTTGTTTAAGGTAAATCGTAGTTCAATTGTAATGAAAATATAACATTTAAATTTTTAGCAACGACTGATAATTTTGTTGCAAATTATTTTTTTCTTTTTACACAATTAGTCCATATTTACACTATGCAAGTCTTATTGCTAAGCTGATTAGTTTGTTAGGAAAGAGAGACGAGGAGAAAAGAAACTTTACTGTTCTCCTCGTCTCTCTCTCCATCAAACTAATCAGCTTAGCAATAAGACTTGCATAGTGTAAATATGGACTTAGTTTAACTCTTGCGCAAAAGCAAACTCACGAGAAACATAAAAAGACTACAAATATAAATGATTCTCCGTTATTTTTGATAATGTTTTTGTTGTTTTTTCAAATTATAATGTTCAATGTTATGTACAGGAAGGAATGAGATGACTTACTTTGATTTGCCGCTGATCCCACGATGAATGTACATTCAGCTTAAGGGTGCGTGTGTGTAAGAGTAGATAAGGTATAAATATTATAGTATCATGTATGAAGTAGCCTGTTGCGTTATTTTCTGTCGAGTTATATGCTTGTTCTTGACTAAATGATTATTTTACAACTTGTTTGCAACATTGTATGTGAGCTTTGTCGGGGTTTATTTTTCTTATTTTTTTTTATTTGTTTAACAACATTGAGAATCCAGCTCTAATCAATGCAACATTTGCCCTTTACTTGTAATTTAATTTATATACTAAATTCTTATGCATGTATGTTTGCCTTTAACTTCCCTCTTTTTAGATAACCTTTTTTTTTTGTTAAGTTTGCAAAGGTGTTTTTTTTTTCTTTTCATAAATTTTTGGTGAACTACGAAACTCAATATATTGCAATACGAATAATATGTTCTGCCAATAAAAATTTGTTTTAATTCGTGCTGTATGCGGGTAAGTTAGGCCAAGAGAAAAAAACGAATTTGGTTTTTGTACATTGTGGTGCATAAGAATTTTTATGGAGCTACACCGGGAACCAGGTGGGCTTCTAATTCCACACAAATGGGTTTCTGCCACCTGTATATTCAAACTAGGAAGGTCAAATCGCTTTATTGTCCTAGTTATAGTTTTCTGCTTTTGCAAATTAATTCCTGCTCCGATATTTAGTCTATATCCGGTACGACGCTTGAATGTTTCGCCTGCTTACTGTGGAGAATTGCAGAAATTGGGCTCCGCTCTATCTTCTGCTTAGTCAGCGGATTGTGAAGTCAAAAAGAAAAACTTATTCGGTGCCGATTCTAAAATAAAATTCCTATTGAATAAAATAACTTAGGGAAACAAATAAAGAAAGTTCCTCTTATCACAATTGGAAAAGTTACCGATATGAGTTGAAACTTTGCCGTACGAATAATCAGAAATACTTTTTTTTCTTCCCTCGCATAAATGAAAGAAAATTGTGAAGAATCGCTATGTTTCCCAGTAACTTTTTTTCATTCGTGCAAAGCACAAGTTTTATCACTTAAACTTTTATAAATATGAATCTGCAAAATCACTTGAGTAAAAAATCGAAGAGAACACCAAAACACGACTAATCTTTTTATCTGTCAAAAATTAACTGACAATCGAAAATGGCTGATACTGCCAACATATATAACAGACATGTGTACCAACATAACAGAAAAAAAATGCGAAAATCGAACATACGTAACTCACGAAATTTGAAGATGACGGTTATTTTTTTATCAAACCTGGTATACTAACTTTGCCTACGTAAAACGGATTTCTAAAATGTGAGACGATCACTGGGGGATAAAACTAGTACATGCGTACATACTTGACAGCGACTTTTAGTGTCAAAAGAATGGTTTCCGTTATTATTTGAATTTTACCCCCAACCAAGATCAGATTTTGATCCCCCTAGCCCTAGGAGATTTAAGTCATTTACTAGGGCAGTGTAAACAAATTCTTAGATAATGAAAAGTTTATATGAGTATGGTATTTTGTTTTAAGAAAAATTTCCAAGAATGAGAGCAAAAGGTATTAAGTTTGAAATAGAAGTGTCAACTCGAACGAAAAGCCTGTTCATAAGAACAAAATATATTCTGACGATATTCTGTTTTCAAGTTCGATTCCATTAATGTCATTAGATTATGAGGTCTTTCGCGTGATATTTTCCTACTGGTCTTCCGTGAAGATACTCAACTTCATAATAACAGTGTCCAATTTTTTTCCTTATACGAGCTTTAATAAATGCATGGTCAAGCTTTGCGCTATAGCCCTTTTCAAAATTAGATGCCTTAAAGTTCCGCCTAAATACCTCCTGACCTTCCCTGAAACTAACTTCTCTAGATCTCAAATTGTATGCTCTTTTATTTCTTTTAAACTGTTTTTTCATTAGCTGCTTAGCCTTAGTTCGTACCAGATCCATTGAATCTTCTCGATTAAAATTAACTGACCTGTCATCCAGGATTTAAGTATGTGTAATAGTCTATAAGTATGTCCATCTGTTATCATATGTTGGCCGAATGTCAAGTAATAGGGTTCCACCCCAATCGAAGCATGCGAACTAGATCGTAAAGCACAAGCTATACTACTGAGAGCTTCGTCACAGTTTTTCTGGTCAGGCGACACATACGCACGAATTGCAGCCAAAACGGACCTATTTATACGCTCAGATGCATTAGCCTGGGGTGAATGTATTGCAGTAAGCGTATGTGATACATTATATCTTTTTAGAAAGTCTTGGAAAACTTTGATTTAAATTGCACGCCGTTATCAGAAACCACCGTCTCTGGTACTCCAAACATGTGGAAAATTTCTTCCAGAAAAGGATATTTCGAGAAATGATCTAATACCACAAAAATACCAACATGTCCTGAACGTGAGCGTGAATAAGGTCCTAAAAAGTCCATACATAGTTTCAGAAATAACCGATCGGACATAGCAGGTTTCCCATAGGCGGCCTCAGAGTAACATTTGGATGTTTCGTACCCTTACATACATCACATGCATTAATGTATTCTATAACAGACTTCACTAATCCAGACCAAAAATAGTATCTTCGTATGCGATCTACCGTCTTGCTAATTCCAAAATGTGCTGATAACCGGTTATCATGTGCCAACTTTAAAATTTCTTGGATCATCTCCTGTGGTACCCATAACTTCCAACATGAATCATCGTGAAGAGGGTCTCCGTTCGAGTGTTCTGTTCGTCGATACACCACATTACCTACAATCTTTACGTCAGGGGGCTTGCTAATGGTTTTCGGCAATATTTTTAATAAGATCCAAATATTCTTCTGAATGAAAATGTGGTGACTTTATGTCAATAATATGGCCTGTGTCAGGCAGTCCGCTAAGAACTAAATCAGTCTGGCTATCAATGCAATCGAGGTCTGAATGTTCTGGCTTCCCTTCCTTGGAGTTTCAATGCCCATCTTGCTAATCGGGAGCTTAAGTCAGTTTGGGACATGAGCCACTTTAGTGATGCATGATCGGTCACTACCGTGAACTCATGCCCTTCTTTGGGCTTTATTAAGTTTCTTTGACATAAATGCCACTGAAACTTCATCACCCTCCGAGTTTACTTGGACCAAGACACTTCCTATACCTGTCTGGCTTGCATCGCAATGTATATAAAACGGTTTTGCGAAATCTGGGCTATGCAGAACAGGTGCCGAGCTCAAAAGACAAACTCCTGAAAAGACTTTTGGGCCATGTCATTCCATATGATTTTTTTTCTATTTTTCAAAAGATCAGTAAGAGAGGTCGTCAATGAAGCATAATTCCCTATGACCTTCCTATACCACCCGGCCATTCCGAGAAAACGTCTTACATTCTTAATTGATTTGGGTATCGGGTACTCGATGATTGCTGAAATTTTGTCGGGGTCAGTGCGTATAACACCATTTCCCAGTAAATGGCCAAGATACTTCACTTCTTCCACACAGAAATTACTCTTCTCGACGTTTATTGTTAAAGCAGACCTACGTAAGTAAGTGATTAGCAACATGTGTGACCACCTCTAAATGCCTCTGTAAACTATCCGAAACCACTAATAGATCGTCCAAGTATATGAAAACTTCATTCCGAAGGTGTGAAGGTATCACCTTGTCCATCAATCGGGACATAGTTTGGGGTGCGTTACAAAGCCCAAAGGGCATTACTTTACACTGATACAAAGGTCGCCCGGGAACTGTGAACGCTGTTTTGTGCCTAGAATCTGGATCTAAAAGGATTTGCCAGAAAGCATATTTAAGATCTAGTCCGGTAATAAACCTAGCCTTCGGAAGTCTGCTCAAAATTCCGTCGATGTTGGGTAAGGGATATGCATCCTTTATCGTTACCTTATTCAGTTTTCTGCTATCTAGACATAGTCCATTCTTACCAGGTTTCCGTACGAGTACCACAGGAGAGCTCCAGCCACTATTTGATTCCTATATTATTCCTAAGCTAATCATCCTGTCGACCTCGTCATACATTAGCTTCTCGATAGCCGGCGAGACAGGATAGTGTCATTGTTTGATCGCTTTAGCTCTAAACGTGTCAATATATTGACTAATCACAGAGGTTTTGCCCAAACCTTCTTTTGAGAACGAAGGGAACAATTCTATAACCTTTTCTAACATAATTTTCTGAGAATGATCTAAAACACGCGTTTTCAATGAGCTATCTAAAGAGGCAACACTAAAGAAAAAGCTGATAGAAAATGTTCTGGTAATAGCCCAAAAGATCTCCAAAAATCTATACCGAGGTATAGTGGCTGGGATAACGACCGAATTATATAAATATCTAAAATATGTTCGTCAGATCTAAATACTATTTTCGATCTAATTATACCAACATTGCTCTGCGGCATGCTATCAGCAGTACGAATGTTCGAACTGAACCTCCTATATTGATTGCCCGAAACAAGAAACTTCTTCGCCAGATCACTTCCTATACAGCTGATTGAAGCTCCCGTGTCCAATAACCCTGACACTTTTTCCCCAAAAATCTCAACTTCGGCAAAGGTTCGGATGTCATTTGCAGATCCAATCACACAAGTCGATACAACTTTTTGTTTCTCTTTTATACTATTCCAAAATCTTCTAGCCCGCACTGATGATCTAGCTATTTTCTTTTTTTCAGCTGGGTCATCAAAAATTCTTTTTCTCACTCTCTCATAATTCTGCATCCTAATGTGAAAAGGTACTAATGGTTTAATCTGGCACAATTGGGTGTTATTATCGCTAATATCTAATGTCTTATAAAATCTATTGGAAATTAAATCTGATCGGTGCTCGTGGCACGTTCTGTTGTCTTTCGGTCGCAGGTTTTGCGTGCACTTATTTGTGCACCCCGTGGCGAGATTTTTGTCGGATTGTATTTGGGACATGAGGATTTGTACACGTTTGAGATCCCACATCCATACCAAAAAATGCTTCTTTCTTTTTCCAACAACATAGGCCAATTTCGGAGATGACACAATCACTTCCCTCCGATTTCAACTCACCAACGTCACTTTCAGGTTCAAGTAGCTCAACAATGCGTTTGAGGGTAACTTAGAAATTTTGGTGGCATATTTCTTTTCTTTAAGTCTTGCAAAAAAAAATCTCTTCTCCGGCATATATTCCGTAGCTCGCTGACCGAAGATATACTCATGTTCAATATTTCATGTTGTATTTCCGGAAGTAAGTTTCGACGCAATATTTCTACCAGTAGAATATCGAAACCCTCACCTGGTTTTTGTTTTCTGTCTCTTATCATTTCTCTATAGTCCATGTCCGTTCTAGTATCCCTTTATTGACTGCGTAGAGCGGTGCAAAGCTCAGGCCACCTTATCGTCCCTACTTATTGGTGATAACGCTAAAGCCAAGTATTCGCCGTTCCCTCAAACACAGTGCTAGCATTATCACAAAGCAGACTAAAATTTCCCTCTAAGGTTTGATTTGTCAACGCCTCAACCTGGTAGAGAAAAGCATCAACGGATAATCCATCCGAATTTCCTGAAAATCTCAATTTCCAATTGCTAATAATTTGGCTTAATGAATCAGTGTACTCTGCATTCGCAGCATTTCTTGCATAATGCTAGTCATATTTGTTGTAAAATTGTTTATAATTTGCACCAGATTATCAAAAGTAGCTTCAAGGCGATTAAAATTAAAGCTAGAGGTTGTATTTGTCGAACTATTTGGCGGTGATACTTTTTGTGCGAGAACATAATTTATCTTAACAGCATCGGCATACGATACTTGTGAAGTAATTGGTTGGCTGATTTGAGGAAAAGTGGCGGAGTAAGCGTTGCCTGATTGAGCTGGAGCTAATTTAGGTTTTTGTCCCATCGTTTGTTTAACGAAAGAATATACAGGACATCCCCTGTAGTTAGCAGTGTGATTACCTCCGCAATTACTACACATTTTTTCATCTTGATCTTTTGGCTTAGTACAGCTACCAGTACCGTGCAATTCACCGCAGATCACACAAACTGTAGGTAATTTGCAGTAAGTTTTTGTGTGGCCATATTCTTGGCAATTGTGGCACTGTGCAGGCCCTGAACGCTTGTGTGGTTCTTCAACTGTTAGTTTTCGGTATAAAAGATAGTTTAAACTATAAATTGGATGGGTCTCATTTTATCTTAATTTTATGTAATTTGGGTCAAGTTCAATGTGAAATAGAGGCTGGGGGATCTTCTCCCTATTTAATATGTTTGATACATTTTTTACCTTAAATCCCTGGAGGACGAGCGCATCTTTTATTTCTTGAAGAACAACATACGAATCTATGCCCTTCAACACAATCTGTAAGCCTTTAGCACTCTTAAGCTGGTAAGTGTAGAAACTTGTTTTACTTTTTTCAAATTCAGTAACTATTTCGCGAAAATATTTTTCTTCATAAAGTTCAATTTTCGTTTTATCAATGTTACCACGTTTAATTGGAACAATGTGAAATTTATTTTCACCAACGATCGAGATTAATTTTTTAATAAGGGAGTTTGATTTTTTTCTCTCAAATAGATTGGTGGTGGTTTGGAAGTTTTGTTCGAGGATACATCGGGTTTGTCTTTGTCATCTTGCAAAATGTTAAAACGGTTTAGACGATTAGTAGAGGATGCGCTGTTATCTCTAGATATCTTTGGAGCAGATGAAATCTTAGAAAATTTTGGGCTTCGCCCACGCTTTACTACAGTTATATATCTGTCATTCCGACTTGGACCTTGGGTTTTGAGCTACTGTTATCTGCAGTGATAACTTGGTTAATTGATGAGCACGGCCCGAAGGTGACGATATCGCTGACTTATATGAAGAAGTACTAGGCAATTGTAATGTTAACGAATCACTAGTTGGCATTGGACAAAGAAAAAAAGTGGCTTCGCCGTTAAAAAAAGACTATCATCAGGTTTTTTATTTTTATTGTTTTCATTAAGAGCTTCAGAACTCATAGTGAAATATACATTTCTGCTGTTAGAACTTACTTCACAATTGTTTTTATTTGAGGTACTCATATAGAGTATTCCTCAATGTCACTTTGTTTGCGGTTTTTGTTTGTTTTTGTTGTTTCTGGATATGTAAAAAAAATTAGCAATATTTGCTTTGCTTATTTATCAAAGTTAATATCTATTACGTATACTTTTTGTATGATTCTTAGTTTGTTTAGTATGTATGTATATAAAAAAACACCGCTAACACGTCTGTTCACTATGAAGGTTCAACGAGAACTCGGCTAATAAATTTAATGATCTCTGATTTTCTACTACATTGAAGTTTTAAATATGATTAAACGAATCAAAACCATAAAACCATAAAAGCACCCGCTGGAATTTCGGGCTTTGGTAAGGTGGCGTTGATATATAATTTTGTATACACATATATATATATATATATAAACCCGTTCGCCGGTATCTGCTTATTGTTGTTTCTTGCTGGAATACAACATTAATACACATGTTTGTACCAGTGTGGATATTGAGAAACAATTGTACCCAGACATATGGTGTTAGGAACTGATGATCTAGAGGGAAAGCAAAAATCTAAGTTGTTGCCAACATCAATTGTTGCTTTATGCACCTTGTTTTTTGTTTTGCTTGTTGACTGTCTTGGAATCTAGACTCTGAGTTAATTTTGGTATCTTGCCGAAAGAAAGCATAAGTTTTGACTCATACAAATTGTAATTCCAAGTTTAAGGAATCGCATTCTTGGTTGAAAACGAAACCGACATACGCCCTTAAAAAGTGTTTTCATTTTAATTTTTATACCTGTTAATTTTATTTTGTTTGAGAATTTTATTGAACATAAATTTTTTTCAACCTTTCAAATTAGTTTTTAATTTTGCACCACTACGAACATCATCACCACACAGAAATCGAATAAAGACTATCGTATCTGAACTATCGTAAAATTGTTTTTGCCTAAAGGTGGTTAGAGAAATGAAAATTTCCTTATTACCCATATAATTTTAATATTCTTTATTAACGAATTTGCCCAAATCGTTCTTACTTCATCGCTTTATATTATTTGAGTATTTCCATTATTTTTTTTTTAAGTATTGAATATTAATCGGAAAAATGCCCTTGAGACATAGCAACGAGAATTTATTAGCAATCCCAGCTGTAAATACTTCTGCTACTGGCTCAACTACCTAAGTCTCTGTATATCACTTAAGGCCAACTCAATCCGTACTTCGTCTAACCATACCTTTCACAAATCGTGCTTCTCAAAATCAACAAATAATAGGTCTACTTGTCCCACCTGTGGTACAAGCACTGAATTTCATAGGAACCCAAAGCCCTTGCTGCCCAGTAATAAGTAATATGGTTACTCGTCACCAAACGCCAAATAATGTTTTCGATGACAATCGGTTAGTAAGCAGTTCGTTAGTACAGGACGAGAAATTTCCTAGTAATACATCCATATTGTCAGAATCTTCTTCAGAATGACGACAGGAGGATGATAAGGAATTTGGTGACAGCAGCGGTGGGCGCTCAACAGGCTGAAATGTTATCTACCTTGAATCAGACTTTAGCTCGGTTAGTCGAGTCGAATATTGAAGCAGGATTTAGACGATTGAATTTAGAAAACATAAATAATTAACCTAACCTTCATCGGAATCAAGTTGTTCCTCCGCAAGTTAACAGGGAAGTTAGCTCATTGAATAGGAACCGGTCCCTTGATCAACTCCTAGGTCTTCCACCTACCACTGATACTCATAACCGCAATTTGGGCACTAGTAGTTCTCCTGCTAACTTCAGAGGTTTTCCGGGGTCAGCAGGTTATTTATCTTTACGTCCAGACAAATTAAGCCAAATTATTAGCAATTGGAAATTGAGATTTTCAGGAAATTCGGATGGATTATCCGTTGATGCTTTTTTCTACCAGGTTGAGGCGTTGACAAATCAAACCTTAGAGGGAAATTTTAGTCTGCTTTGTGATAATGCTAGCACTGTGTTTGAGGGAACGGCGAATACTTGGCTTTAGCGTTATCACCAATAAGTAGGGACGATAAGGTGGCCTGAGCTTTGCACCGCTCTACGCAGTCAATAAAGGGATACTAGAACGGACATGGACTATAGAATAATAAGAGACAGAAAACAAAAACCAGGTGAGGGTTTCGATATTCTACTGGTAGAAATATTGCGTCGAAACTTACTTCCGGAAATACAACATGAAATATTGAACATGAGTATATCTTCGGTCAGCGAGCTACGGAATATATGCCGGAGAAGAGATTTTTTTTTGCAAGACTTAAAGAAAAGAAATATGCCACCAAAATTTCTAAGTTACCCTCTAAACGCATTGTTGAGCTACTTGAACCTGAAAGTGACGTTGGTGAGTTGAAATCGGAGGGAAGTGATTGTGTCATCTCCGAAATTGGCCTATGTTGTTGGAAAAAGAAAGAAGCATTTTTTGGTATGGATGTGGGATCTCAAACGTGTACAAATCCTCATGTTCCAAATACAATCCGACAAAAATCTCGCCACGGGGTGCACAAATAAGTGCACGCAAAACCTGCGACCGAAAGACAACAGAACGTGCCACGAGCACCGATCAGATTTAATTTCCAATAGATTTTATAAGACATTAGATATTAGCGATAATAACACCCAATTGTGCCAGATTAAACCATTAGTACCTTTTCACATTAGGATGCAGAATTATGAGAGAGTGAGAAAAAGAATTTTTGATGACCCAGCTGAAAAAAAGAAAATAGCTAGATCATCAGTGCGGGCTAGAAGATTTTGGAATAGTATAAAAGAGAAACAAAAAGTTGTATCGACTTGTGTGATTGGATCTGCAAATGACATCCGAACCTTTGCCGAAGTTGAGATTTTTGGGGAAAAAGTGTCAGGGTTATTGGACACGGGAGCTTCAATCAGCTGTATAGGAAGTGATCTGGCGAAGAAGTTTCTTGTTTCGGGCAATCAATATAGGAGGTTTAGTTCGAACATTCGTACTGCTGATAGCATGCCGCAGAGCAATGTTGGTATAATTAGATCGAAAATAGTATTTAGATCTGACGAACATATTTTAGATATTTATATAATTCGGTCGTTATCCCAGCCACTATACCTCGGTATAGATTTTTGGAGATCTTTTGGGCTATTACCAGAACATTTTCTATCAGCTTTTTCTTTAGTGTTGCCTCTTTAGATAGCTCATTGAAAACGCGTGTGTTAGATCATTCTCAGAAAATTATGTTAGAAAAGGTTATAGAATTGTTCCCTTCGTTCTCAAAAGAAGGTTTGGGCAAAACCTCTGTGATTAGTCAATATATTGACACGTTTAGAGCTAAAGCGATCAAACAATGACACTATCCTGTCTCGCCGGCTATCGAGAAGCTAATGTATGACGAGGTCGACAGGATGATTAGCTTAGGAATAATATAGGAATCAAATAGTGGCTGGAGCTCTCCTGTGGTACTCGTACGGAAACCTGGTAAGAATGGACTATGTCTAGATAGCAGAAAACTGAATAAGGTAACGATAAAGGATGCATATCCCTTACCCAACATCGACGGAATTTTGAGCAGACTTCCGAAGGCTAGGTTTATTACCGGACTAGATCTTAAATATGCTTTCTGGCAAATCCTTTTAGATCCAGATTCTAGGCACAAAACAGCGTTCACAGTTCCCGGGCGACCTTTGTATCAGTGTAAAGTAATGCCCTTTGGGCTTTGTAACGCACCCCAAACTATGTCCCGATTGATGGACAAGGTGATACCTTCACACCTTCGGAATGAAGTTTTCATATACTTGGACGATCTATTAGTGGTTTCGGATAGTTTACAGAGGCATTTAGAGGTGGTCACACATGTTGCTAATCACTTACTTACGTAGGTCTGCTTTAACAATAAACGTCGAGAAGAGTAATTTCTGTGTGGAAGAAGTGAAGTATCTTGGCCATTTACTGGGAAATGGTGTTATACGCACTGACCCCGACAAAATTTCAGCAATCATCGAGTACCCGATACCCAAATCAATTAAGAATGTAAGACGTTTTCTCGGAATGGCCGGGTGGTATAGGAAGGTCATAGGGAATTATGCTTCATTGACGACCTCTCTTACTGATCTTTTGAAAAATAGAAAAAAAATCATATGGAATGACATGGCCCAAAAGTCTTTTCAGGAGTTTGTCTTTTGAGCTCGGCACCTGTTCTGCATAGCCCAGATTTCGCAAAACCGTTTTATATACATTGCGATGCAAGCCAGACAGGTATAGGAAGTGTCTTGGTCCAAGTAAACTCGGAGGGTGATGAAGTTTCAGTGGCATTTATGTCAAAGAAACTTAATAAAGCCCAAAGAAGGGCATGAGTTCACGGTAGTGACCGATCATGCATCACTAAAGTGGCTCATGTCCCAAACTGACTTAAGCTCCCGATTAGCAAGATGGGCATTGAAACTCCAAGGAAGGGAAGCCAGAACATTCAGACCTCGATTGCATTGATAGCCAGACTGATTTAGTTCTTAGCGGACTGCCTGACACAGGCCATATTATTGACATAAAGTCACCACATTTTCATTCAGAAGAATATTTGGATCTTATTAAAAATATTGCCGAAAACCATAGCAAGCCCCCTGACGTAAAGATTGTAGGTAATGTGGTGTATCGACGAACAGAACACTCGAACGGAGACCCTCTTCACGATGATTCATGTTGGAAGTTATGGGTACCACAGGAGATGATCCAAGAAATTTTAAAGTTGGCACATGATAACCGGTTATCAACACATTTTGGAATTAGCAAGACGGTAGATCGCATACGAAGATACTATTTTTGGTCTGGATTAGTGAAGTCTGTTATAGAATACATTAATGCATGTGATGTATGTAAGGGTACGAAACATCCAAATGTTACTCTGAGGCCGCCTATGGGAAACCTGCTATGTCCGATCGGTTATTTCTGAAACTATGTATGGACTTTTTAGGACCTTATTCACGCTCACGTTCAGGACATGTTGGTATTTTTGTGGTATTAGATCATTTCTCGAAATATCCTTTTCTGGAAGAAATTTTCCACATGTTTGGAGTACCAGAGACGGTGGTTTCTGATAACGGCGTGCAATTTAAATCAAAGTTTTCCAAGACTTTCTAAAAAGATATAATGTATCACATACGCTTACTGCAATACATTCACCCCAGGCTAATGCATCTGAGCGTATAAATAGGTCCGTTTTGGCTGCAATTCGTGCGTATGTGTCGCCTGACCAGAAAAACTGTGACGAAGCTCTCAGTAGTATAGCTTGTGCTTTACGATCTAGTTCGCATGCTTCGATTGGGGTGGAACCCTATTACTTGACATTCGGCCAACATATGATAACAGATGGATATACTTATAGACTATTACACATACTTAAATCCTGGATGACAGGTCAGTTAATTTTAATCGAGAAGATTCAATGGATCTGGTACGAACTAAGGCTAAGCAGCTAATGGAAAAACAGTTTAAAAGAAATAAAAGAGCATACAATTTGAGATCTAGAGAAGTTAGTTTCAGGGAAGGTCAGGAGGTATTTAGGCGGAACTTTAAGGCATCTAATTTTGAAAAAGGCTATAGCGCAAAGCTTGACCATGCATTTATTAAAGCTCGTATAAGAAAAAAATTGGACACTGTTATTATGAAGTTGAGGATCTGCACGGAAGACCAGTAGGAAAATATCACGCGAAAGACCTCATAATCTAATGACATTAATGGAATCGAACTTGAAAACAGAATATCGTCAGAATATATTTTGTTCTTATGAACAGGCTTTTCGTTCGAGTTGACACTTCTATTAAAAACTTAATACCTTTTGCTCTCATTCTTGGAAATTTTTCTTAAAACAAAATACCATACTCATATAAACTTTTCATTATCTAAGAATTTGTTTACACTGCCCTAGTAAATGACTTAAATCTCCTAGGGCTAGGGGGATCAAAATCTGATCTTGGTTGGGGGTAAAATTCAAATAATAACGGAAACCATTCTTTTGACACTAAAAGTCGCTGTCAAGTATGTACGCATGTACTAGTTTTATCCCCCAGTGATCGTCTCACATTTTAGGAATCCGTTTTACGTAGGCAAAGTTAGTATACCAGGTTTGATAAAAAAATAACCGTCATCTTCAAATTTCGTGAGTTACGTATGTTCGATTTTCGCATTTTTTTTTCTGTTATGTTGGTACACATGTCTGTTATATATGTTGGCAGTATCAGCCATTTTCGATTGTCAGTTAGTTTTTGACAGATAAAAAGATTAGTCGTGTTTTGGTGTTCTCTTCGATTTTTTACTAAACTTTGAGCAAAAACAACGTCGCATGGACATCGCTCTGGAGCTGTTGAACATCGTCAAGTGATTTTGCAGATTCATATTTATAAAAGTTTAAGTGATAAAACTTGTGCTTTGCACGAATGAAAAAAAGTTACTGGGAAACATAGCGATTCTTCACAATTTTCTTTCATTTATGCGAGGGAAGAAAAAAAAGTATTTCTGATTATTCGTACGGCAAAGTTTCAACTCATATCGGTAACTTTTCCAATTGTGATAAGAGGAACTTTCTTTATTTGTTTCCCTAAGTTATTTTATTCAATAGGAATTTTATTTTAGAATCGGCACCGAATAAGTTTTTCTTTTTGACTTCACAATCCGCTGACTAAGCAGAAGATAGAGCGGAGCCCAATTTCTGCAATTCTCCACAGTAAGCAGGCGAAACATTCAAGCGTCGTACCGGATATAGACTAAATATCGGAGCAGGAATTAATTTGCAAAAGCAGAAAACTATAACTAGGACAATAAAGCGATTTGACCTTCCTAGTTTGAATATACAGGTGGCAGAAACCCATTTGTGTGGAATTAGAAGCCCACCTGGTTCCCGGTGTAGCTCCATAAAAATTCTTATGCACCACAATGTACAAAAACCAAATTCGTTTTTTTCTCTTGGCCTAACTTACCCGCATACAGCACGAATTAAAACAAATTTTTATTGGCAGAACATATTATTCGTATTGCAATATATTGAGTTTCGTAGTTCACCAAAAATTTATGAAAAGAAAAAAAAAACACCTTTGCAAACTTAACAAAAAAAAAAGGTTATCTAAAAAGAGGGAAGTTAAAGGCAAACATACATGCATAAGAATTTAGTATATAAATTAAATTACAAGTAAAGGGCAAATGTTGCATTGATTAGAGCTGGATTCTCAATGTTGTTAAACAAATAAAAAAAAAATAAGAAAAATAAACCCCGACAAAGCTCACATACAATGTTGCAAACAAGTTGTAAAATAATCATTTAGTCAAGAACAAGCATATAACTCGACAGAAAATAACGCAACAGGCTACTTCATACATGATACTATAATATTTATACCTTATCTACTCTTACACACACGCACCCTTAAGCTGAATGTACATTCATCGTGGGATCAGCGGCAAATCAAAGTAAGTCATCTCATTCCTTCCTGTACATAACATTGAACATTATAATTTGAAAAAACAACAAAAACATTATCAAAAATAACGGAGAATCATTTATATTTGTAGTCTTTTTATGTTTCTCGTGAGTTTGCTTTTGCGCAAGAGTTAAACTAAGTCCATATTTACACTATGCAAGTCTTATTGCTAAGCTGATTAGTTTGATGGAGAGAGAGACGAGGAGAACAGTAAAGTTTCTTTTCTCCTCGTCTCTCTTTCCTAACAAACTAATCAGCTTAGCAATAAGACTTGCATAGTGTAAATATGGACTAATTGTGTAAAAAGAAAAAAATAATTTGCAACAAAATTATCAGTCGTTGCTAAAAATTTAAATGTTATATTTTCATTACAATTGAACTACGATTTACCTTAAACAAGGGTAAGAAGTTTTTGATAATGTTTTAAATTGTATAGTGCATAAAAGAAAGTATTTCAATAAAACAAGAAGAAGAGATTTTGAATTTAAAAGAAAACAAAAGGAAAATCTAAAAGCTGCAAATCAAGTTACAAGAAAAATAAAATGTTTATTAGTGTGGCATTGTTAATGGTCTTCTACAAAGTTTAAGACATTTTATCATTAACAAATGCGAAGAGAAATTATATGCAACTATATTTTAATCGGTTGAAGCTCCCGCAGTATTTAGTGAAGGATAAAGTTAAACTTTTATTGCTAATCTATGGATTTAATTGTGTATATGAATACGTACAACAACATATTCTGGGAAACTTTTGTGTCGGTGTAATTCCCAATCCGATTCTATTGCAATTGTTATTAGAAAAGGAATCTCTCGATCTTCCTTTCATTGACTTACACAAGTTCAGCGAACTTTAACCTAGTTTTTTTATTCTCCCTTAAGATTCATTTGTGTAACAAATAACATTTTTATAAACATTGTATGGAATCTTGCGCGAAGACACAACATAAACCACAAATTTGTATATCATACACCGGTTTAATATGCCTAGGTGAGTTGTAATAAGTTTTTTTTTTGTATTATTATTATTAGTAAATAATTAAATCTCCCAGAATTATTTATTGTGTAATTTACGATAAGTTATGAAAAATTATTGGATTTAATTTGAAATCTTTATTTGGGAAATAAAATACCATAAATTTCTAAATTCGTAGAATTTGATTTCAATTGGTTAGTGATGTGAATTGGGATAATCGAATTTTGGTGAATGTCGGTAGGTAACGCTGATCATGGTTGGGCGAGCAGTATGTTGCAATGTTAATATCAGTTGTAACAAGAAAAAAAATTATTAATTTGAATTGTATCTTGAAACTTTTTTGTTATCACACATACAACTCATGTAATTTTATAATCCTGAATATATGTATGTAGTTATGTAGTTTCCGGTTTTTCAGTTCCGATTGCTTGTTATTTGACCATAGTTTCAATAGCAGAGATGTAAATTTTCCTTTCTTTCGCATGCATATTAAATATACGATTCTCGTGTGGCAGGTACCAGCACAGATTAGGTATTTTGACACCCCTCCTTTTTGCCGACGAGCTAGAGCCGGAACCATGCATGCATATATCTAATCACACCTTATAACAACCTGATTATTTTTTCCATATATGCTACATCATCATTATTATTAGCATCATTAAATAAGATGGTGTAATCAACTATCGTTCCTTCTACAAAATTTCGTTTTTGTACTTATATCTATCTTGGCTGATGGTTTCTGAGACTTTAAACTTTGATTATTTTCAACTTCTGTCATCATTTTACTTTCTTGTTTCTTGAGAATTGTTTTAATACATTTATAACAATTTATCAATTCTTTGAGAGGTTCTGTTATAGGTTTAAATGTATCTCTCAGTTGTTCACATATATATGTATCACCAGTTTTTATACAATGAAGCTTTTTCTTCAAGGCATTTCTTGTCGACACCAACTGCTTTAGAACTTTCTCATCCATGTTTGCTAACAGCAAGTAGCAGATCAGCTTATCAGGTATCAGATTAGTTTATTAGGTAGCTGGTCTGGCTGGCAGTCCTAGACGAGCTCAAACACCGAGCTTATTATCTTTAATGTTTGATAAAACATCAAAACAAGGAAAAGAAAAAAAAACTATGACAAATTTTAATTTGAAATCTACTAAAAAGTTATAACTTCCACTAATGTATACAGAATCATCCTATATTATCAATAAATTTTTCTACTCAAATCGAAAAAGTAAAGGACAAAAAGTTATAACTTCCACTGATGTAAGTAGTAGTGAACTGAGGGTTCTGCCCCACAGTGGGTCGATTCACTAATCTGGCAGGTCAAAAATATTTGATGGTCAGTGTAGCCTTTTTTGGGGCTGCTGAGTTTGACAAAAATAGCTAAAAAATTATAGATAATTTTTTTAGGAAATATGACAGATTTTTGCTATTGCGAACTTCGGTAGTATAAATTTTTCATGTAATATTTGCAAATTTTAATTTTTTATATTATATTATCAGTACTTTTAGAGCAAGTTCTTAGCTATCCAGAAATCCCTTTGTTTTCTTGATTATGAAAAGATAATATTTATGACTTTAGTTCATCTAGATTAAGGATTATTCCCACTGTGCACGCCAAATTGTTAAAATTTGGGTAATTAAAATTTTAAAATTCTTAGAAATTTGATACCTACGAGGGTGGTTCAATAAGTCCGTCTGTGTTTTCGGCGGCGCTTTGATGTTTTTTGTTTACATTAGAAGTTTTTTGTTTACATTAACTGTTTTTGTGTGTTTACATTAAGTGTATGTCTGTCTGTCCGTGTGTCTGTCTGTCTGTCCGTATGTATGTATGACCGTGGGAATTTGTATGTATGTATGTTTGTAGGAATACGTTAAGGGGCTTCATAGGTTGGAGGTTTTGTATGAGTGCATATGCTGACGGGAATATCATGAAAATTATTTTTCCTAATACCTATGGGAAATGAAGGGAAAATTGTGAAAATTAATTTTTGCTAATACCAATGAGGAAAATTGATTTGGGTGGGTGGGATGTTGTTGGTGTAATATGTAACCGTGGGAATTTGTGGGTGTGTCTGTCTGTGGGAATTTGTGCGATGCTATGATTGACAGGGAGCGGGGTGTAGTTGAGGTTGATCGATTGCGTGTATGTATTTATGTATGTCTGTAGAAGTTTAAGGCTTATAGTGATTTGGGGTAGGTGAGGGTCTTGTTGTACGAGTAATATGTATACGTAGGCGTTTAAGGCTGATCGTGATTTATGTTGTTGACCATGTTGTTTGTAGGCATGACCGTGAGACTTTTTGTATGTATATCTGTAGGAATTTAATTTTGGCCGTGATTTGTGACGAGCGGGGTGTTGTTAAAATAATTTGAATTTTTCTTAGATGAAATCTGGTATGAGTGTGTGTGTGAGTATGATTTTCTTACGCTTGTATTTTTATGCACGTAGAAATAAGTTGTTTTCAATATCAACATTTGGTGCGTTAAAATATTGTCATATATCTGAACTTCCCTAATCCTACTATATTTTTATACTTAAGATTGCTTTATGCTTTTGTCATGTTTAATTTTGTTCAGCGTTAAAGTCTGCCTGTGAGAAATTTGTTTATATTACAGATTTTGTTTATTTAACTACGTCCGGCTTCTTTTACTGAACTTCTTTTCATACGATCATGGGAATTTATAGTTTCTCTGACCATAATAAGTTTGTTTAGCTTTGGCATGTGCTCTAACTGAATGATTTGGTATGTTCATATATTTTCATGATGTAGATATGTTAGTTTGATTGTTAAGATCTAATAAATACTGAAGTATTGATAAGAAATTTTATATGTGTACATACATAACTACAAATTGATTTTATGTATGTATGTATGTACATACAAATAACTGTTGGGGTCCCTCTTTGAATACATTTTTTTTTTGTCATGTGCGGTCTTTTGTTGTTGTTGTAAATATTCGTCTGGTCTTTTGAGTATAGATGTGAAATATCTTCATATTTTTTTTTTAATTGAAATTAAAAAATGTTGCTTCAATTTTTTATCTGTATTTACTTAGAAGTTTGTGTGGATTTTCTGTTTTAAGTAAAACTGAATTCCTTAAGATACATGCTCCATAGTAATAGTAACTATAATATAGGGTGTTTTTTTAGAGGTATAGAACTTCGAATTGAAATAAAACACAAGAAAATCGTTTTAATGTCCATCAATTTGGCTTTATTGGAAGGATAATTTTATGCCATTAACGTTTAAATATGATTTCGGGCATGTGGCCGCCGCGGCTGGCTCGAATAAAGCCAATTCTACAGGTCCAATTTTCAACCACTTTTTCGAGCATATGGGGCCGTATGTTGGCAATAACGCCACGAATGTTGGCTTCCAAGTCCCCTAACGTTTCTGGTTTGTTGGCGTAGACGAGCGACTTCACATATCCCCAAAGAAAATAATCCAATGGTGTCAAATCACACGATCTTGGTGGCCAATTGATCGGTTAACCGAATTAATTGCTCTGATGGACGATTATGTCGACCATAAAATGGACAGAGCTTGCGGTATACTTCGCGAACTGAACCATTATTTTCGAAATAAATTTGCACGATTTGCAAGCGTTGTTCTTTTGTCAACCTGTTCATGATGAAATGGCAAACCAAACTAAATATTATTCACTTGACAGCTGACA
Source organism: Nowickia ferox (assembly GCA_936439885.1). Taxonomy (NCBI): domain Eukaryota; kingdom Metazoa; phylum Arthropoda; class Insecta; order Diptera; family Tachinidae; genus Nowickia; species Nowickia ferox. Next base: position 41,650,649 of record OW387026.1, on the reverse strand, counting down.
AAATGGCCGCCAGTTAAAAAAGTGATGCCAACTTAAAGTTCTATACCTCAATAAAAACACCCTATATATATATTTCCTATATTTAATTTACATTTGCTTAAAATTGATGCAGCCTATATAGTCATCGTTAGAAATTTTTTGGTGTATACAATTTTTTCTAACCACCGTGATTTTCAGCACCCTTACATTTATTTTAGAATATCTTGCATTGCCTTTTATAAATGTATAAACATTTTTAAATGAAACTGATCCGGTAGTCCAGTTTAGCTAACGATAGTTTTTTGTTAGCCAGTTTGCTTCTTTTTACTTTTTTTATTGATAAACATTTAAAATCAAAAGGGAGTTTTATAATAAAATGGTCATATTCTAATTGCTGAAAACAATCGCTACTTCGAAATCATTTGAATTACTTTTGAAACCTTATTAATTATTGTATTTTCCATATTACTCAATTTATAAGACTTTTCGAACTTGTCCTTTGATGGGAATATATTCTATTGTATGATCATGAATAAGAATGCAGTAAGCTGATGTCTTTGTTTACTGTTTCAAACTAAAATTTTATTCAATTGGGTCGCTATTGAATAAAAGGAGCTCTTATCTTAAACTTTAGTGCATTTGGAAGTTCTTGAGATTCATTCATGTAGCTTTGTTGGAATCTTAGATACGAGTTCATATAATATAGAATTGCATAACGTTTATTTTTAATTTTTATGTTAAGATCATCATCATTTGGATATGAGACTGAATTTAAATGTACTTTTAAATCAGTTAAATCATAATGAGGAAACTTGTTTTCTTCTTGAATATCGATCAACAGAAAACGAAATCGTTTTCTTACAATTTAGGTCTGGCCTCTCAACGGTTCCTCTAGTATACAAGATGACTTTCTATGTCAGCAATTCTGTCTACTCTTTGTCACCGTTCAGGGACAATTAAATTTTTAAATTTTAATTCCCCAAATTGTGTTACTTCATACTGATAATATGTTTACATTATTACATATACCTTATATGTTTATCTTCTGAAGGTTACTCGCCTATGGCTTTTATTTGATGTTCTAGATGATTTTTTTTCTCATTTTATTAAAGTTCAGCGTATTGTGCATATATATCTGATATGTTTAAGTGCGCTTTATTTACCTGTCAGACAGAGTGTACGTATGAGTTGATCACTCAGTCTCTCTTTTTAATAATTTTTTTCTTTTAATGTGTCACTACTATTTTTTCAGATTTTACTACTTGAAAATGAGAATATTTGTGTAGTTTTTAAATATATTCATATATATGTACATATAGGTAAATATATGTATGTATGTATAGAGAAATTACTTTATCTACAAAGAAATACATGTTTAATAATCAACTATTCTACAAATCAATTCACCGTAGGTGTTTTCATAGTGTCAGAAACATTAGAATATCTTTGTTTGAGAGAATTTTTACCTCGAGTTTTTCTACATGTGGTTTGCTGTTTGACCTCCTTGAAGTTATTGTTGACGTAGGCTGGGTTGTATCACATTCAGATGTAATCATTTCTTACTTAAAAAAGGTCCTCATCACCATCAACCATATCTGTATACATTTCATTCATGAGTTGGGTTGATCCAGATACAATTGCGGTCTACAGATTAATAAATAGAAACAAGTTTCTCATCACCTTCTAACATACATGCCTTAACATGCTTCTATCGATAGTGACGCGAGAGTCCGACATGTAGTGGTGTTTCAATTAAAAATCTATACTATTAGAATTTAAGAATTCACTCTTCTGAATTTTTTATAGAGTAGATACATTTGTATTTCATTTCCCACAAAGTGTTTTAATTTAATTTTGTGTGCTACTACTTTCGAAATGGAAAATGTACATCTTTTACTATAAGAAGTGATGTATTGCTGAATATTGCACTGTGTTAAACTTCATTTTGAACGCTTAAGATTTCACAATATTTCATACAGACCAACAAGTTTAGAGAATTCCAGTACATTAAATTAATTATCTTTTCTAAGACCTAACATTCCTAATCAATCCTTACAAAAAAAAAACAATGACAAACTAAATTTTTCATTTTTAATTTTATTTATATTGTCATTAAATTTCAACATTTTCTACATCTTCAAATTACTGTATACTGTATTTTCCACCTTTTCCACATTTGTTGAGTTAACTTTAATTGCAAACATTTTAATTGTGAGATGAGCTTTTCTATTTTAGGCACTAAGTAAATCTTTATATATATATATATATATAGTGGATTGATATATATATATATGTATCAATCCACTTATATGAACCATTAATGCTAACTTCTTAACACATAATTCCTTTGGATGATCTATTAAATTAATCTACTATTGATGCTTTCATATTAAGTAATGTTTAATATTCTACTTATGCATGAATTTTCCACTGTCTATTAAAAAATTCTTTACAATCACCCATTTAGAGGTAGAGCGTTGTTCACCACAATTTCAAAAATGTGTTTGGACGTCATTTCGAGTGGGCAGCCCACTTACTGGCCTACTGACATACAAAAAATTCCGGATGTTATAGATTTTGGCGTCATGAAAAATATTTCTAGAGATTTAGTTCATGTTGAAGCTTCTCTAGATCTCTCCTCCGATCACTCTCCCACTATCGTTACAATCTGTAATCCACTAAGAAGTGACTTACCTCATCCATATGTGAAGATGGTCAATCGTGTTAATTGGCTGAGATTCAAAAAATATCTTAGTAGTCATTGCACAGAAAACATAACGCTAAGTACATCCGATGATATTGAATCTAACATTGCGAATCTTAACGGAAATATTAAACAGGCTGCTGAACATGCTACTACCTCCCACCCGCAGACTGGGTTTAATAGAATTTATTCTACGGAAATTGAACGTCTTGTATGTGAAAAAAGGAGAGCTAGAAGAGAATGGCAACAACACAGATCATCCCTAAATAAAATCATACTTAAAGAATGTACTAAACGACTCAAAGAGCTGCTATCATCGGAAAAAATTTCATTACTGGAAATGTATTTAGAAGGTATTGATGTAACGTCAGCATCTAATTACTCTTTATGGCGCGCTACTAGAAATCTTAAAAGACCCGTTCACCTTAAATCACCACTGCGTACTTCTACCGGAGGCTGGGCGAGAAGCGATAGTGAGAAAGGTAACATATTTGCTGAGCATTTAAAAACCGTATTTACCCCAAACACATGTATGGGTGTTGCTGATTTGCCATGTGTAGTTGCTCTACCCCCTCGTCCCTAAAAGTTTAAGATGCGTGATGTACAAAAACTAATTGCTGAACTCAACCCAAAAAAAGCTCCGGGTATTGATGAAATTAGTAATAAGTTGCCTCGTATTGCAATTAGAATTCTGCTATTCATTTTTAATGCCATTTTAAGACTGGAGTATTATCCACATAGCTGGAAGCTTGCCAAGGTCAAAATGATTCCAAAGCCGGGCAAAGATCTTACCAAGGCTGAGTCATACAGGCCAATAAGTTTACTGCCAATAATGTCAAAGCTCTTCGAAAAGTTACTCATGATCAAATTGTCCCCAATTCTAACTGATAATGCGTGCATACCGGATCATCAATTTGGTTTTAGAAGTCAGCATAGCACCATTGAACAAACGCATAGATTGGTTCAATTTATAAGAAGAACACTCGAAGAGAGGAAGTATTGTTCTGCCCTCTTTATTGATGTTTCTCAAGCATTTGATAAAGTGTGGCATAGAGGTCTAATTTTAAAATTGAAGACATATCTACCAATAAACATTGTTAATCTTCTGCAAAGTTATATTCTTGCTCGAAAGTTCACTGTTGTGGAAGGAGACTTCATGAGTGCGTCCGAATCAATCTCATCCGGTGTGCCACAGGGGAGCATACTGGGCCCAGTCTTGTATTTGATTTATACTTGTGATATGCCTTTGAGCAGCAATATCCATACATCTACATTTGCTGATGATACAGCCTGCCTTAGTATGCACGTCACGAGGCTTCCCGATACCTACAAGAACATATTACACAGCTGGAATTATGGTTAAACTTATGGAGAATTAAGGTAAACGAACAAAAGTGTGCTCAGGTAACATTTACTCTGCGAAAAGATACCTGTTCACCCATTCGAATCAATAATCAAGTTGTTCCTCAACATTCACATGTAAAATACCTTGGTATACACCTTGACCGACGGATAACATGGAAACACCATATTGACTCTAAGCTAACACAAATGAAACTAAAATTAACTCAGTTACATTGGCTGATTGGTAGAAATTCAACCCTGAGTCTAGATTGCCAACTTTTGATATACATGTCGCTTTTGAAACCTATATGGTGCTACGGAATTCAGCTATGGGGCACTGCTTCAGCTTCAAATGTAGAGAAAATCCAACGAAGACAAAACAAAATTTTACGGTTAATAACATCGGCTCCATGGTACATAAGAAACTCAAATTTACATCGTTCAGTTCTCGCTGAACCTTCATAGTGAACAGACGTCTTAGCGGAGTTTTTTTTCCATATACATATTAAACAAACAAAAAATCATAAAAAAATATTCGTAATACATAATAACCGTAATACATACATATTAACTTTGATAAATAAGCAAAGCAAATATTGCTGATATTATTTTTACATAGCAAGAAACAAAAAAACAAAAACAAACAAAAACCGCAAACAAAGTGCCCTTGAGGAATACTCTACATGAGTACCTCAAAAACAAAAAATTGTGAAGTGAGTTCAAACGGCAGAAATGCATATTTTACTGTGAGTTCTGAAGCTCTCAATGTTAACAATAAAAATAAAAAATCTGATGATAGTCTTTTTCTAACGGCAAAGCCACTTTTTCGTCAGCGATCAACTTCGCTTTGTCCAATGCCAACTAGTGATTCGTTAACATTACAATTGCCTAGTACTTCTTCATTCAAGTCAGCGATATCATCCGATCCGGGCTCGTGTTCATCACTAAACCAAGTTATCACTACAGATAACAGTAACTCAAAACCAAAGGTACAAGTAGGAATGGACAGATATATAACCGTGGTAAAGCGTGGGCGAAGCCCAAATTCTTCTAAAATTTCATCAGCTCCAAAGATGTCTAGGGATAACAGTGCATCTTCTACCAATCGTCAAAATCGTTTTTCATTATTGCAAGACAAAAACGACAAGCCCGCTACATCATCGCAAAAGTCTTTTAAGCCACCACCTATTTATTTGAGAGAAAAAAATTCTAACGCGCTTCTAAAAAAACTACTGTCGACCATTGGAGAAAATACTTTTCACATCGTTCCAATTAAACGAGGTAATATTGATGAAACTAAAATCCAAATATATGATGAAAAACATTTTCGAAAAATTGTTAGTGAATTCGAAAAAAATAAAACAAATTTTTACACATACCAACTTAAGAGTGCTAAAGGCCTACAGATAGTATTAAAGGGCATAGATTCATATGTTGAGCCCGAAGAAGTGAAGTGTGCACTTGTCGACCAAGGATTTAAAGTAAAAAATGTTACCAACATAATTAACAGAGAAAAGGTCCCCCAACCCCTATTTCGGGTCGAACTGGAGCCGAATGACATAAAATTGAAAAAAATGAAACCCATCCAATTTATAGCGTAAAGTATCTCTTACACCGAAAAATCACAGTTGAAGAGCCACGTAAGCGTTCAGGTCCCGTACAGTGCCATAATTGCCAAGAATATGGCCATACAAAAACTTACTGCAAATTACCTACAGTTTGTGTTATCTGCGGTGAATTGCATGGTACTGCCAGCTGTACTAAGCCAAAAGATCAATCAGAAAAAAAATGCAGTAATTGTGGAGGTAATCACACCGCTAACTACAGAGGATGCCCTGTATATTCTTACGTTAAACAGGCTATGGGTCAAAAATCCAAATTAACTCCAGCTCAACCAGTAAACGCGAACTCCGCCACTTTTGCTCAAATAAGCCAACCAGTTACTTCACGAATATCGTATGCTGATGCTGCTAAGACTAGTTCTATTCGCACACAAATTGTTCCACCGCCAAATAATTCAACGAATGCAAACTCAAGCTTTAACTTTAGTCGCCTTGAAGCTACTATTGAGAATCTGGTGCTAACTATAAACAACTTTACTACAAATATGACTAATATGATGCAAGAAATGCTGCGAATGCAGAATACACTGCTTCAAGCATTAATTAACAAACCATGAACACGTTAAAAATATGTTTCTGGAACGCAAACGGCATTCGCCAACACAAAAATGAGCTCGAGCACTTCCTTACGGAAAAAGATATTGATATAATGTTGGTCTCTGAGACTCATTTGACTTCGAGAAGCCTTTTCAAAATCAATGGCTACAACTTATATGATACAAAAGACCCTAGAGGAAGAGCATGCGGTGGATCGGCAATTCTAATAAAGTCAAGACTCAAGCACTATATTCTTGACAACGTTTGTGAAGAATATATTCAAAAAACGAATATTTTCGTAGACAATTTTTGTTCGAACTTCGTGATATCATCAATTTACTCACCTCCTAGATTTTCAGTTACCGAAGATCAGTATGAGAAGTTCTACAAATCGCTTGGATCTTGTTTCCTGGCAGCTGGTGACTACAATGCAAAACATACGTACTGGGGCTCGCGTCTTGTTACACCTAGAGGTCGAGCGTTGTTTAATACAATTTCGAAAATGGGCTTAGATGTCATTTCGAGCGGGGAGCCTACTTACTGGCCTACTGACGTAAGAAAAATTCCAGATGTTATAGATTTTGGCGTTACGAAAAATATTCATAGAGACTTAATTCACGTAGAGGCCTCTCTAGATCTGTCCTCCGATCACTCTCCCACAATAGTAACAATTTTTAACCCACTAAGGAGTGATTTAACTAACTCATATGTGAAAATGATTAATGGGGTCAACTGGCTAGGATTCAAAAAGTATCTTAGTAGTCACTGCGTAGAAAACTTTCAGCTAAGATCATCTGATGATATTGAATTTAACATTGCCAATCTTAACGAAAATATTAAACAGGCTGCTGAACATGCCACTACCTCCTATCCGCAGACTGGCTTTAATAGAATTTATTCTACGGAAATTGAACGTCTTGTATGTGAAAAAAGGAGAGCTAGAAGAGAAAGGCAGCAACACAGATCACCCCTAAATAAAATCAGACTTAAAGAATGTACTAAACGACTCAAAGAGCTGCTATCGTCGGAAAAAACTGCATTACTGGAAAAGTATTTAGAAGGTCTTGATGTAACGTCAGCATCTAATTACTCTTTATGGCGCGCTACTAGAAATCTTAAAAGACCCGTTGACCTTAAATCACCACTGCGTACTTCGACCGGAGGCTGGGCGAGAAGCGATAGTGAGAAAGGTAATTTATTTTCTGAGCATTTAAAATCTGTATTTACTCCCAATTCATGTACGGGTGCTGCCGAATTACCGAGTGTAGTTTCTCTACCCCCTCGTCCCTTAAGGTTTAAGTTGCGTGAACTACAAAAAATAATTGCTGAACTCGACCCGAAGAAAGCTCCAGGTATTGATGGCATTAGTAACAAGATGCTGATGAATTTGCCTCTAATTGCAATAAAAATCCTGCTATTTATTTTTAATGCCATTTTAAGAATGCAGTATTTTCCACATAACTGGAAAATTGCCAAAATAAAAATGATTCCAAAGCCGGGAAAAGATCTTACCAAGACTGAGTCATATAGGCCTATAAGATTACTATCAACAATCTCAAAGCTTTTCGAAAAGCTGCTCATGACTAAATTGTCCAAAATTTTAGCTGATAATGGGTGCATCCCGGACCATCAATTTGGTTTTAGAAGTCAGCATAGCACCATTGAACAAACGCATAGATTGGTCCAAGTTGTAAGAAGAACATTTGAAGAAAAGAAGTATTGTTCTGCTCTCTTTATTGATGTTTCTCAGGCATTTGATAAAGTATGGCACGAAGGCCTAGTTTTAAAATTGAAGACGTACCTACCAATAAACATACAAAAGCTTTTGGAAAGTTATATTATTGATAGGAAGTTCACTGTTGTGGAAGGAGAGTTCACGAGTGTGCCCGAATCTATATCTTCCGGTGTGCCACAGGGCAGTATTCTGGGGCCAGTCTTGTATCTAATATATACTTGTGATATGCCTGTGAGCAATAACATCTTAACTTCTACATTTGCCGATGATACAGCCTGTATGAGTATACACCAAAACCCTGATGAGGCATCCCGCAATCTCCAAGAACACATTACCCAGCTTGAAATATGGTTGAACTTATGGAGAATTAAAGTAAATGAACAAAAGTGTGTCCACATAACGTTTACCCTAAGAAAAGATACTTGCTCTCCCATTCGAATCAACAATCAAAGTATTCCTCAACATTCTCAAGTGAAATACCTTGGCATACACCTTGATCGAAGGCTTACATGGAAATATCACATTGACTCTAAGTTAACTCAAATGAAACTTAAATTAACTCAAATATATTGGTTAATTGGCAGAAATTCAACACTCAGCCTAGACTGCAAACTTTTGATATACAAGTCGCTTTTGAAGCCAATATGGTGCTATGGAATTCAGCTATGGGGCACTGCTTCAGCTTCAAGTGTTGAGAGAATCCAACGAAGGCAAAACAAAATTTTACGTTTGATAACATCGGCTCCATGGTACATCAAAAATTCAAATATACATCGCGATTTAAATATGCCACTAGTGACTGAAGAAATTGCAAAATACGTAGGCAAATATTTAACAAAACTCGAGACACATCCTAATCCGCTCGCTCGTAATATCTTGAACTTTACTGGACATATCCGCTTAAAAAAGAGGGACACAAGGGCTCTTATTCTCAACACTCCAGATGGGACTTCTTGAAAATACGTTTATTTATTTTTTTTTCCTTTTTGATTATCACTACTTATGTATTATTTATAACTATCACTAAGTTTATGTCCGACACTGGTCGGGCCTAATAATTATATTTAGATTTAAGATTTGATTACTTATTGTTAGTTCATTTTTGAAGATACAATAAATAAATATATGAAAAAAAAAAAAAAAAAAAAAAAAAAAATTTACATCGTGATCTAAATATGCCACAAGTGACTGAAGAAATTGCAAAATACTCAGGCAAATATTTAACTAAACTCGAGTCACACCCTAATCCGCTTGCTCGAAATATCTTGAACTTTACCGGACACATCCGCTTAAAAAAGAGGGACACAAGGGCTCTAATACTTACCACACCAGATGAAACTGTTTGAAATTATTTTTTTATTTTTTGCTTTGAACAACTCTTATGTATTATGAATTACTATCACTAAGTTTATGTCCGACACTGGTGGGGCCTAATAATTATATTTAGATTTAAGATTTGAATACTTATTGTTAGTTCATTTTTGAAGATACAATAAATAAATATATGTATGCATAAAAAAAAATCACCCATTTGTAAGTTTTTTGGTACTCGTATCATTTCAAAAACATTTTCCACAGCGTAGGTTTTTTCGAGTGCAACTTTTATTTTCAACGGTATTGACCATAGAAACTTTGAGAATGAATCATTTACAGTCTACAATAATCAATAATTTCTATTTTCTGTAGAATAGTTTCCCATTTCACCTAAATCAGCTCCATAAAAGATCAACTATTCCTTTCATTACATATCTACAATGCACAAACAATTTTCGAGATTTATTATAGAGTTCGTTTACTAAATTTCTTTTTAAAGACATTGAGTTGTTTTAAAGATTTTTTGGAGAGTGCTGTGATCTACTTGATGCACTTTCAACTATTGATATAAACATGTAATTTTCCAATCTATAAATTTTCTCATTAAGCTGTTCAATTTGTTCTTCAAAGGATGTTTTAATTTGTAGAATATCTTTTTGAATTTTATAATTTTCTTCTATATCTAATTTTATTTCGCGTTGTAGCTCCTCAATTTGCATTTGAATATCTTCTCGAATTATAGTATTATCTTCCTTAAAGTATGTTAATAATTTCTCTTCTAATTTTTCGATTTGAGTTTGCAGAAACAATTTATTGATAACATCGTTTTCCTCCAGAGCTTTTGCAACATTTTTGATTCTTTTGTTTTGGACATCAATGTTGTTGTTCGTATCCATAAAGAACCCCAGCAGTTTAGGTGCATTTTTCAAAAAAATTATGCTGCTAGTATCGTTTAAATAATGTCCAAATTTATCAACAGACATACTTTATATACTTTATTAAAGTTAATGTATTATATTTGCTTCATGTAGTTCTTCAATAATTGATACAATCTCGTTATTGTGCTTAGTATGACCTGCACCTTGTGATGCAAGCAGTAGTCGAAGACGATCTACTAACTCATTTGGATCGTCCCAGTATATATAGTTTGGCTTATGGGCGTTAAATTTCATCATTCCATCACCTAAATAACTACTTTTGGCTTAGATCCTGTTGATTCGGCTAAATTCTTTTGATTTTTCTCGTCAATAAATTTCTTAATAATATGTTTGTATTTATATCCTCTAGTACCCTTAATTTGACCATCAGGTTTGTAGTCCCTTCTATATGCATTAATAGTAATTAAAATCTTTTTATAGATTTCGAGTTCAAATTTATCATAATTTTTTGGTATTTTATGAAACATTAGAGAAAATAGTCCTGGTGTTAGAGCCCATATTTGACCACCAACTTGTATTTTATCTTCATTAAGTTTGAGGTTACTATCACCAAATTTCCATTTATTATTGAAATCTTTATGTGAATCATAGTTTGTATCTAATTCATTTCTTCCTTCCAAGACTGATAGGTCAGTATAAGTATCTTCTGTATTGGAAGTCTGTGAGTAAAAATCATCATCATCATCGTCATCATCATTTCCATTATTAGCATAATTAAACAAGATGGTATTATCGAATATTGTTCCTTCTGCTAGTTTCTTTGGTGTACTTGCCTCTATCTTGACTGATGTTTTTTCAGGTTTAAACTTGTATTATTTTCAACTTCTGCCTTCATTTTACTTTCTTCTTTTATGGGAATTCTTTTAATAATTTTAAAACTATTTATGAATTCTTTGAGTGGTTCTCTTATAGGTTTAAATGTATCTCTTAGTTGTTCACGTGTATCTATTTCACCAGTTTTTATACTACGAAGTTTTGTCTTCAAGACATTTCTTGTGGAAACCAACTGTTTTAAAATTTTCTCATCCATGTTTAATAATAGTAAATAACAGGTATCAGCTATTAGATCAGGTATTAGCTTATCAGGACCTGGTCTGGTTTTCAGATCAGCTTATCAGGACCAGGTCTGGTTTTCAGACCAGCTTATCAGGAGCTGGTCTGGTTTTCAGATCAGCTTATTAGGACCTGGTCTGGTTTTTTAGATCAGCTTATCACGTATCAGATGAGCTTATAGCAAATAGATGTATCAAGTTTAAAGTTAGATTAATAACTAAGGGTAATTTTTTATGAGTAGTTGCTTATATAGTTATGAAATAGTGAAATTATTTTCTGTAGCGACCATCGTTTAATTCGTTATCTTTGCTTATCATCAAAAGTCCATATTTATTCTTCCAACATTCTCGACAAATTTCTTGAAACTTTTCATAGCTCATATCGCTGGCAACATGATCCTTATAAACATGTTTCATATTTGTCTCATCTTGCTTAAACATTATAATAACATTTGCATTGTCTTTTATTAAATGCTTGGGAATTCTGGTATAAGTTTGACACAGGTAGAATGAATCAACATCCCTATGTCGCCCCATACAAAAATATGTACGTATATTATTCTGCTTTTCACATGCAACGTCATTAAATATCATAATTGAATTAGTTTTAGCTTCGTCAGGTGGAATAACTGATTCATTATCGGTGAATGTATAATAACCCATACCTTTAGTTGGTGAAATTAGTTTCTTTAGGTATTCATATTTAGGTTGATAGAGAGATTTTGAGTATAAATAGATGTTTTCAAACTTGAGTCCATTAGGACTTTCTAGCAAGCCAATCATAACATTAGTCTTTCCACAATTTGATGGTCCCACTATTAGAGCACGAATAGAATTTGGTAAGAGAGGACTATGCTTTATTTTTGAACTGATGTTCGCTGAATCATCAATATTACGAACTAAAATATTTTTATGTTGTTTTACTAACTGCATTTTTGTAACTAAATGCATTTCATATATATTACCTCTTATATAGGAAAAATTAGATAATATGGTTATACGATATCAGAAAACTTTTAGTCATAAAAACACCGTCGTTGGAGGAGGTCTAGTAGACAAAATAATAAACTCTCTACCGGTTGAACTTCATCTTCCTGGATATCAGTACTGGAACAAATCTACAAAAACGTTTAAATCGAGGTGATAAAGGAATTAATTTATCGGACTCTGCGTGCAAAAATCACGATATTGCTTATTCCAAAAATAAGGATTTAAGTACCAGACATAAAGCTGATAAAATACTTGAAAACTTCGCTTGGGATCGAGTTTTATCAAAAGATAGTAGTCTTGCTGAAAAATGATTTGCATATATGGTTACTAACGCAATGAAAGCCAAAACAAAATTTGGTATGGGTGTGGAGAAAAAGAAAAATGTTAAAAAGAACAAACTAAATGTTAAAACACTATTTAGAACATCATTTTACCTCTAATACCGATTTTAACTGCTCTGGGTGCAATTGGTAGTCTAACAACTGGAGGTGCTGCCATAGCTAAAGCTGTAAATGCAACAAAGAATGCTAAAAATCAACTTGATGAAGCATCTAGACATAATAGAGCGATGGAATCTATAGCAGTTGGAAAAGGACTTTACTTAAAACCATATAAAATGGGTTATGGTTTAGTTCACAAAGAGGAATCAAAAAAGTCTTAGAGATGCTGCCCAACAGACCACTTTCTGATGTGGACCTAAACCGTTTCTATATAAATATTCCATATTTTAGAGGAGTTTTCATGTTGAATACTCTACCAAAACGAACAAAGAAAATTGAATGTGGAATAATCAATTTAGATGCATCAACAGGACCTGGTACACATTGGGTAGCATATTATAAAAACATCAATGAAAAAGAATATTTCGACAGTTTTGGAAACTTGCAACCTCCTTCGGAAGTAGTCAAATATCTTGGTACAAATATAAAATACAACTATAATCAACATCAGAATTTTAATACATTAACCTGTGGACATTTATGTCTTAAATTTCTTTATGAAATAACTGAAAATATTAAATAAAAACACAAACATTTATATTTTACAAAACTCTTTAATGTCTTTTTATTCATAATTTAAAAAACGTAATTAATATAATTTATTGCCAGACAGGATATTGGGAATTTTGAATTAGAAATTCACTCAGCTCATTCTCAACGATTAGGTTTTCTTCACCTTCTCTACTTAGGCAATATGATCCGCTCGAGAGATCTTTAATATCGTCATCTGTTAAAGTATTATATCGCTTAGGCAGGAACATTATATGTTTATCCATTTCAACTTTTAGTGTTGCTCCATATTTTGTTGTTACACGTTTCACATTTCGAATAGTATATTTCATGGACGTGTCAAGCTCCTTTACGTGGATTAAGGTTTTATTGTTTAGAGAATTAAATTTTGAAATTAGATTTGTTGTGGAGTCCATTTTTTTTTATTTAGTTCTTCTCACTTTGAATTTTTAACTGGAAATGATCTTAAAAGTAGCGATGATGACTTCAAGAAGGTTAATCGAAAATAATTATGGTGAAATATTGAATAAGTGGTGGATAGTGATAGAGAGAAAGAGATAGTTATAGAGAGAAAAGGGTTAGAGAGAGAGATAGAGTGCTAAAAAGAAATATGGAATAGAGATGATAGTATAGATATTTGAAAAATTTAAAGAACAAATTAGTCTTAAAAAAACTTCCAACATTCATCATCATTCATTTATCAGCAAATAAAATGAGCCAAATTAGACGTACTCTAAACCAATTTATAAGAGATTTTGAAAGCTTCAGGGTTTTTGATTATTGGGAGATGATAAAATTTTTCCAAAATATGCTGGATGAGAACGAAGAATATGGCATAATAGAAGATGAAGACAACACAGAAGGGCATTTTGGAAACTGCCCATGGTACGAACTGTGAGGAAGGACCTGATACTTGTAGATGTACAATATATTTTTTACGGAAAAGTATATTAGAACATCTAATAATTGGATACTATGAAATGTTTCCATCATTATAAATAAAGTATTTAAGAAATTAAATTAAATGGTATTATTAACAGAAATAAAATAAAATAAAATTGTATTATTAAAATATTCCTTGTTTTGTATTATTTTTTCTGAAGGAAAATTAGGAATCATCTGTTCGAATAGAAAATAACAGAAACTTCTATGTAGTGAAAAATATAAGGATTTATCCGATTATCTAAATTTTTGGTCGTAACGAAAATATCTAATGAAATTTAATGGAATTTCATATTGTGAAATTCAATTTTTCTTGTGCAGAACCTCTCAAAGAAAACAAGACTGTGCATGTTTAAGCGATATGAAAACAAGAATTTGCAAATAAACAAAAATAAAAATTTTTTTGATCCAACGAAGTAAAGCCAATAAAGAAATAAACACCATTCACATTTTCATTCTTTTTTCAATATTTTATTTAAAATTTTTTCTTATAAATTCATTTACATATGTACACAACAGTTTTTCTTAATAAATAAGTAGGATTTTATTTACAATAATTTTTCTTAATAACTAAGATTTTATGTACAATTTAAAAATTAACTAATTAACTAAAAATTAATTAATGTTAACCATTTTCTTGCATTCTAGCAATCTCATCTAGCAACATGTCAAGTTCGTATTCAGAGTTAGTTTCCTTAATACGAAAATGCACATGTGTTAATGTTATTTGATCTAATTTTTCTCTTATCGTCTCCATAACTTAAGACTACCTTACTTAATTCACTAGTGTATATTTGATGCAGCTTAGATTTAAATGTTAACATATTATAATATACATTAGTCTTATTGAATAAACAATTTTTATAAGTAGCTAAACTATATTTATCTAATATGGCTCTCTTTACCCCCTTCGATTTTTTGGTGTCATTTTGGTTCTGTACACTATTTTTGATCGCAGCCCAACAAACTCTGTCATTATCTTACCGCAATTCTCATCCTTCATTATACCAATTACTTTTTTATTTACTAGTGGAAAATTATAAATATTGTCTGTAGGGTAGTCCGATGTATCAAATTGATGTTCTATATCATTCTTTATGTCGGCGTAAAAGTCGTCCGTCTTTATGAATATATAAAAGAGTCCGTGTCCATATAATTTAATGAGAGTTTTGTCTTAAAGTTAGGTTGCATGTACCCGTAATGGAAATTATACATTTTCCATTTGGAAAGCTCCAGTACACAAAATCCTAAGTAAATTGGTAAATTGGTAAAAAGAAGCAAACTAGCTAACAAAAAAGCAATCATCAGCTAAGCTAGACTGCTAGATCAGTTTCATTTCAAAATGTTTGGCATCTTTTAAAAGACAATGCAAGACGTTCTAAAATAAATGTAAAAGGTAAAGAAAAAAGCCGATGGTTGGAAAAAAATATCAAAATATTTCTAACAATGACTATATAGGCTATATCAACTTTAAACAAATGGAAATTAAATATATTAAACTATTATAGTTACTACAACTGTATATTTTGTTTTACTTAAAACAGAATCTCCTCACAAACTTTTAAGTAAATACGTCTAAAAATTAAAAGAACGTTTTTTATTTTCAAATGAAAAAGCTATGGAGATATTTCACATCTATACACAAAAGACCAGGCGAATATTCACAACACAAGAAAAGACCGCACATGCCAAAAAATGTATTCAAACAGGGAGCCAAACACTTATTTGTATGTATATTGCATACATACATACATGAAATCAATTTGTAGATACGTATGTACACATATTATCAAATTTCTTACCCATATTCAAGTATTTATTAGATCTTAACAATCACACTTATATATCTACATATATCATGAAAATATACAAACTCTCACGCTTGAAAAGCCGTTCAGTCAAAGAAGACGAATGTACTTAAATAAACAAACTCATCACAGGCATACTTTAACACTGGATAAATTTAATCTTGGCAAAATATAAAGCAAACTCATCCTCCAATATAGAAAACATACTAGATTAGGGAAGTTTAGATATATGATAATATTTTATAGTACCAAAAGTCAATATGGAAAACAATTTATTTCTACGTACATATAAATACTGACAGCAGAAAATCACATACACACACACATACACAAATCTATCTATCTCAACAACACCCTCACCCACCTCAAATCACGATCAGCCTTAAACTCCTACAGACATACACACACACACACAGAGGAGATGACGTAATACACAATCACAAACATACTGACATAATGAAATTTCATAATATTATGAAATTCAAAGTCCTCTGTCATGAAACACGAAACAATATTTCTTAAATAAATAAACGAAGGTTTCATAACAACACCATTACTCCAAAAACATATACACACATTATCCAATACAGCGATCAGGGTTTCCACTCTCTGCAGCTATTAGATTATTTCCGCAGAAATCCCAAAAATAAATGTATACATAAAATAACTATACATACGCATAGCAACAACAACTCACAACGGCAAACCAAAGTCTATCAAATAACGATCACTACATGCACACAAATAAACAGATTCCTTGTCACTACCCTGCAGTCAGACTGGGACAAAGTGCCTTTGTGTCAACACTAAAATTCTAGTGACAATTGTAGTATAATAAGTTTTTTTCTATCCGGCAGTATAAAAGAAAGAGAAAAAACAGATATGACGTACATATTTGTGGTGGAATTGTCAACAACTTGTCAATATACATACATTTGTATGCACGTAAATTATAGAAATGTACCAGTAACTAACTGTCTGATTAGTATGTCTCCATTTCCCCTTATAGCACAAATCATTGCATGAATAATTATAGAATAATTATAGAGTAGTACTGGTTACAAAGTCAGAAGCGAGTTGGTACATTTTCACCATCGACATTTCCTACAGGGTATAATGTTTGTCTGCCACTGTAATAAAAGTAGTGGATACTGGCAAACATGCAAGTAAATAAAAAAACGCACATATATTCACACACACATACATACACATATACAAACACTCCCAGATACATCCATCTACAAGCACAACGTTTCTCTACAATAACAACAAAAGCTGTACACACAAGTACATATATACATTCATACATACATACATAGAAAGAATTAAACTCACACACACACACATAGCCAGCATTAAAATCCCCAAAATATCCCATTTGTAACAGGGTTGCCTCATTTTTGTTATTTCCCGGTTTTTAATTCCCAAACTTGGACTATCTCCGCCATTAACACTCTACTGTTTGAATTGAAATAAATTAATTTTTTTTAATTATTGCAAATTAAATATATTCGTTTTCCTCTAATTTTGGCGAGTACGAACACGAATATCTGAAAACGTACAAGTATTCGGGAGTTCGAATGTTCATTCGTACATCAATAAGTAAATTTTCTACAAACAGTTCGTGTATATTATACACTGTATATCCGTATAGTACAGAACTTTTATTTTTATTATTTTGTTGAATTAACTAGAATATATACATACTTTATATAGGTAGGCAAGGTTTGAACTGCGGTTTCCTTACTTTATTTTTTTTTTTAATTATTTTTTAATAAAAGTATAAAATCATAATGTACAGAATCATATAGGTGTATATGATTTACATATGTTTATGTGAAATACTCCGTTTTTGAATTAATTTAATACAAAAATGAGGTTTTGTTGCTATGTCTACTAGAGATGAGCGATTTTTTGAAAAATCACTAATCACAAATGCGACTAAATTTATCAAGTAACAGGTTTTGCAAATATCGTTCTTTTATACATACTGTGAATGTTCTTGTATGCTTACTTTACAGAAAATGAAGCTACCACATGAAATTTTTTATACCTTCATCGTTTGTGGAGAAAAAAATCGTCAAATCGTGTCAAATCATCTTTTCTGGCAACTATAGCTCTCACAGTTTTGTATTTGCAATTTTATTGTCTCTCTGCCTCTTATACGGCAATTCACAGTATTTGGATGGGGTTGAATGCTAATTGTTTGTTCTTGTCGCTCTTCTTATTAGTATTCATCAAAATACCAATACTAATAAATATTTTTAAAGCTGAAATGTGTTAAACCGTGATCACAGTCACTGTTTAATTTCACTGCTGCTCTTTTTATTAGAGTTTGTCAAAATAACAGAACTGTTACAAACAAAATACTGCGAAACTGTGATCACAGTCACAGTTTAAAAGAACAGCGATTTAGAAATCAATTTCACAAGGAGCAACATTTTTTTAATAACAATCGAAAAGAAATTCTTTGTATTAAATAAGAAACGTATATTTTGATATAATAATAATTACAATTAAATTATAAAAATTTAAAGAGTTTCATATTAATCAAACTAATACAATTTCTGATTCAAAACAATATTAAATTATTACTAACCTAATAATTTTTTTTAAATAAAAACTTTTGGTTTTTAATAATTAAAATAAATATTAAATTATTTACTAACGTAATTATATTTTTTTAAATAAAACTTTTGATTTATATGAGTTAATTTTATAATTTTTTTAATTGTAATTCCAATCAAATAATAAAAATAAATTTACTTATCAAAGTTTGAAGGTGTTTTCTTTGTTAACATTTTTCCTTCTTGAAAGATTTCTCTTTGGGTGGGTGATGTTATTTCTTCTGTATTATTTCATCTAGTTTCTGGCAGATTGTCTTGTTGAAGTTCACATATGTATGTAAATAAAAATAAAATAAAAAATTAGAATTTTTGTAATTATTAAAATTGTATAGTTAGTAGAAAATCAAAAACTGATCTCTTTTGGAAAATATTCTGTAGCCCTGAAAGGAGCTTTTTTATATGATTTTTTTTCGACCTTATCTGGTCTAGATCCATCATGTTCTGCTAAAAACAGCATCACCTCTTGTAGGATGTGGCTCTTCGCCACGCATGATGGTCTTGAGTAAGGAGAAGCTTTAAATGCATATGCATTATATGTTCGCTGCACTTACTCCTGTGTCATGGTTTATTATTTTACCAAGAAACACTCGATGCTATCCCAGCAAAAAAATAGGAAGCGTTTACTTTATTTCAGTGTTAGTTCTATTTGGTTGTTGGGATAATATAACAATAAACAAATAAATGAAAAATTAATGAATAATAAACAAAAAACAAGTTCAGGTACAAATAAATTCAGTTACAAATAAATTCAGGTACGTAACTGATAAGAAATATATAAAGCAATTTTTTTAAAAAGCGATGTTCGTCGCAATCCCAGCAAAAAAAAATTTAATATCAATATAAGTGCTATTTGGTTGCTGGGATATATAACAATTAATAAATAAATGAAAGTATAAAAAAATAAGGTATAAAATTTTCTGAATAATTTCACAATATGATTGAATGTTTGTATGTACAGTGTGCTTGTAATAAAATACAGTGGGAAATAAATATATACAATGAATAGATTTTGTATGAAAGTTTTAGACCAAATCAATTTTTAATCATAACGCATTAAAAACGAGTTTGAATTTAATTATCGTAAAGTATTAAAAACAAGTTTGAAATTAATTATTAAAAAAAATTAAAAATAAAAATATTACTTCCTACTAAATGAACAAGAGGTCGTTATTAAAAAATATTACTACAATGAACAAGAGGTCGTTATAAGGGCTCAAGATGGTCTGCAAAAAAATAAAATTCTATGGCCTATTTATGTTTGATACACAAAATTTTTTCCTTGAAGTTAGGATCCTTCATTTGTGTGTTGAAAAGCTTCAGAACAAAATATATCCTTATTCGTATGAAAAGGTTCAGAATTTGTTCATGAGTTATCTTATAGCAGTAAAGATAAGGCTTTTCATTAAGTAGGGCTTCAAAAATAATTTTTAGAATTCCGTTCCTGTGAGTTTTCGTTAAAAAGGGGATGGAATTGGGTCTCTAAGGCTTTAAAATAATCCACAAAGCCTTGGGGGGTTTGACTAAATGGCAATTCTCAAATTTTTTCACCGAGGTAAAGATGTAGTCATCTGAATCCAGTTCGTCGTCATCGAGTCGGGGGTTGCATACATGCGTTTGCTGCAGTTTGCGGTAGAAATAGCCACATATATATACAAAAGCATTTTTTTTTTCGAGGAATAGCCTTTGCTGACTATCATTTCCTCTTTCCAAATCCTCCGCAGCTTCTGCTTTGGGGCAAGGGTTGGGAAGAGAATGAAAACTATGGAAACTATACGCTAGTTCGACGATTGAAAAGCCTAAAATATTCTCTTCCGGCAAAATATTTTCACAATTTCCATTCACTACAACGTTTACATGATGTAAACCCCAACGCTTCTGGAAAGAGCTTGAAAAATTCCGTGGTGTTATGCGCACACAATTGCCAGATCCTTTCCGGATTTGTCCGAATAAATGCTCCTTGTTTTTAGTCCTGTAAAACCTTCTTGCATAAAGTTTTTTAACGACGATATATTTAGTTGCCAACCTGAAATAAACCTAAAATTATTTGTTAAATTGCTTCCCTTCTGATCGATGACCTGCAAAGTGGAAAGCTTTTTTCGTCGCCTGCCTAAGAATCTCCAGCTGTTCTGCGGAACAAGTAAAAGCAGAAAATCCGTCAGGACTGTTGAAAAGGTCAAACAGGTTGTTGAAAAATTCTAAATAATCAGCAGTATTTAAATATGTTGCAGATCTAAACGAATCCAGTTTTCCTGAAGCGTGCAAAGTCCTCATGCCTACAGCTACAGTACGATTTAACAGCTGGGCAGCTAAGTTAACCCGCATACGATGGAAATTATTTGGGTTGATATGATCCAAAGTTAGCTTAGATGCACATCGTACTGAATTTGAATCAACTTTGTAGAAATGTACAACGTCCTACCAAGTCACAGTCATGCCATTAAAATACACCTTGTGGTCTTTGGCCAATAAACAGTTCCTAGCACTTTTAAGAAGGTGGGGAGAATCATGCATGAAGTAAACTCTCTTGCCATTTACTTCAAAGTATGGACGTTGCTGACTAACTCCAACAATGTTACTGAAGCCAACAAAATTCGCTCCTGGCAAGGTTTCAGCCCTATTTTCTGTAACTTCGACACGGCTTCGTACACATATTTCTGCATGATATAGCCCTTACAACACCTTTGAACAAAGAAATAAGATACCGCTTGCGACCTACTATTTCCACCGATGCCGCTTGCCATAATCACCATAACACTGATCGCTATGTTCCGTAATCTATTTTCGTCTCCGTAATCCTTCAATCCTATTATTTTGTCTTTAAACCTAAGAAACTTTTCAAGGCCACTTCGTCACAAGACACACTAACGTATTTCTCCTCTTCACTGAAATCACGCGCGCGTATCTTCAAAGCCTGAAATGATCAATTTAAATTCCCGGGACTCTTTGGCTAATCCTTTACAAAGCGTTGTAAAGTTCTCACATCTGGCCAATCTAATATTTTAATTAAATAACGATAAACTAGGGGAGAAAGGAAATATACAGCTAATGCAATTAATTTCAAACCGATATCATAACGACGTTGTCTTCCTTCTCGCAAATGATTCATTAAACTATTATCTATGCAAACGGCTAATGACTTTGATATTTTGGAAGACATGTCATTTTTCTTCTTCAATTCAAGTTCTAATATTTTTATTCTATCCTTACATTTACCTAACTGTCTTCCCAGGCTTACATTATCCTTCCTCAACTTGGTGTTTACACGCCTTTGTGCTAAATATTGAGTCCTGTAATAATCTAGCGCAGCCTGGAGAGATTTCCGTTTGGAAAAAGAACTTTCCTTTTCATCCAAATGACTTTCAATCCCTACAATACCTATGGCAGCTACGCCAGTTGGCTGGTCTCCTATGGAAGGGCTTTCTACTTCAATATCTATTTCTATTTCTTGAACTTGAATTGAAGAAACAATGTTATCTACTGAAATTTCCTCACAATTAAAATTGAATTTGGTTCAACACTTTCGTTTTTTGGTACTGCGAACTTTGAAGTCCTGTTCCCAAAAATGTATTCCTTCAAAAAGTGCCGACTGCACGCATATATGCGTTTTACCCATGACTTCACGTCTAAATTCGAAGCCATTCGGAACGTCTAGAATAAAAAGAAAACCAGAAACAAAATAATTCCCAAATACCAAATCACAAAAGTAAATATAGTAAGCAAGAAATCCAATTTCCAAAAACTAAGAAAAATAACAAAAATTTCATTTAATTTTTTACAAATCTGCCTATTATTTTCAACAAGAAAAAAATTTATTTAAATTTTACAGAATTTCTTAACGCTAGGCGTTGCGTTTCACAAAATAAGGCCCTTAATTTTTTTCTTGTTAAAAATAATAGGCAGATTTTGTAAAAACAATTTCGTTTCTAAACGTTTCGAATTTGTATGAAAAAATAACAAAAATTCGTACAAATTTCAGAACGAAAGAAACGTCTGTATTTAAAAAATCTACCCATAATTTTAAAATGATTCATAAAACTACTGTACCAACAATTGCTATTTGCTTTACATATACACATGATCCAAAAATGTTCGATTTTGGATCAAGTGCTTGTAAAAGCTTAAGTAAAAAAATCACATTTTAATCCTAATTGGCTCGAACACTTGTTTTTCTCGCGACTTATTAAACCGTGTAATTGCACATTGGACAAGAACAGCATTGTTCCTTCCAATGTACAAAATTCCGCTCATGCAATTTGCTTTACATATACACATAACAAAATTTCGCACATGCAATTCCGTTTAGAGATGAACATGACCCAAAAAATTTCTATTTTTATGAAGCACCTTCAAAAAACAACATCAAAGTGCACACATTTGGATTCCAATTGTACTGAATGCTTTATATTCCATAAGTTTGTTAACCAACATATTTGTGCTTTGAATAAGAACATTGTTGTTCTTTCCAATGTACAAATTTAGCACATCAAATCAACTTTACGTTGGTACATACAAATTACTTAAGAATTTGTAAATAACACAAGAGAACATATCACTTGGAATCCAATGAGCACTTGATTTTTTCACTACTTATTAACATTTGTCATTGTACATTGGTGAGGAGCATCGGTGTCCATTGCAATGTACAAGATTCCACACTTACAATTAATGAATGCACTTCAACAAAAGCTTGTATTTTTTACGAATAATCTTCAAAAAATTAAAACAAAGTTTACATATTTGGATTCCAATTGATCTGAATATGTACTTTATTTTACCGCGACATGTTGACCAACGTATGTACATATGTATTTGTACATTGGAAAAGAACATCATTGTTCTTTCCAACATACAAAAGTTTACTCATAAAAAGGTTGCACGTTCACAATCATGCACATTGCGTATGAAGTATTCATACAAAGATCAATTGGAACCTTTTTTCCGCGATACATTAACCGATGTATACACATATGTATTTGTACATTGGAAAAGAACATCCTTGTCCCTTCCAATGTACAAAATTTCTAAATTTCACTTCACACATATATGAATTCACACTAATTACTAACCTTGGTTCAAATGTAGTTTATTTGTTCCCGAAAGAACATTTGTCCCCTTGAGGACATCCCAAAATGCATTTGTAGCTCCTGGAAAAACAAGAATATATTAGTAAAAACCCATAAATAACTAAAAATTACAAATACTTACATTTTCACTTTGCCTGTCTGCTGCTCCAAGAAAAATGCTTAGTTTCAACATTAGCAATTTTCTATTCGCTTTTTTCTCACTGTTGGTAATTAGTGGACAAACTAATCTATCAATTGTCCACAAATTACCAACTTTGGCTAGGATTTTGGCGCAATATCACTTTTTCTCCACTTTGCGCTAAATCCTGCCAAGAAATTTTATTTTTAGTAAACATTGAAAAAATTAAACGTCAAAACTTCATACTTGGTGTGATAGAGAGAAATATAGAAAAATTCTCCAATGTTGCTATCTCTATCGCAACATTTATGCAGTCGTGTCTAGTGTATTTTTTAGGCTATGGTCTTAAGTAGAACAAAAAATTAGCAGATTAACTAACATGTGCATAATTAGTAAAAAAAAACGACAATGGCAAGACTGTTGTAAATTTAGAGATGGTAAAAATGAGCTTTCATTACACACACAGCGGAGCAAACACAAAAGAACGCTGATGATGAAGGTTTAGTGGCCTTCGAAAAGAGCTAGTTGTTCCGTTCAACTATGTGTTTGTCAAAATATTTACAACTAACTTTGGTGTTATTTGTTCATTAATAATTATCACATGTAATTTGGCTAACTTTAGCTAAAATCTAGTTTGTATGGTTTATTTGAAGGATTAATATTAGGTATTAGGAAATATACACTATATATATAATAATATATAATATACTGGAAATTCTGTAAACTTGTTGGTCTGTATGAAATATTGTGAAAACTTAAGCGATCAAAATAAATTACAACACAGTGTAATACTCAGTAACACATCATATTATCACTTTTTATAGTGAAAGTTGTACATTTTCCGTTTCGAAAGCTCTAACAGGCGAAATTTTAAAATATGTAAATGGGTTATTATAATAGAGCTTCACTGTATTAATTTCTAAAGCTATAAGATCTTTAGAAAATATAGATAAACTACAGAAATAGGACTTTGATTTTCAATCTTTAATAATGTACATGTGTATGAATGAGTATCAAACAAACTTACGAAATAAATATGGACTTCAACCAGAATCATGCTGAAGCATACATAAATTGTAAAATGCAATGTAAACAGATCTTATTTTATATTTGCATCTGTATGAGAATCAAATCAATTTACAGAAAAAAAATTAAAGCATGCATGCAAGTTAATACTCTTTGTTCTTAGTTTATAAAAAATAATAATTCCAAGATACAGTGGTATCTTGGAACGTTATGTATTTATTATAAAAAGTTTCCTTATGAACTAATGAGTTTACTTATGAACTAATGTTTCTTATAATGAGTTTACTTACGAACTCATGATTCTTATAATGAGTTTACTTACGAACTAAGGAACGAAAGTATTTACATTTCTATTTATACTTTCGTTCTGTATGAAAATACATAAAATACTTAAAATATGTATTGTCTAGACTCAAGCCATGTTATCAGCGAAAACGATCATATCTTTAATTAGTTTGTTACATTTTATGATCGTGTTATTAGTCTGACCCTCAAAGGATCATTAGTTTATTACATTTTATGATTGTGTTATTTTTCATATAAGTCTGACCTTCAAGGGATCATTAGTTTATTACAATTTATGATTGTGTAATTTTTCACATTAGTCTAACTTTCTAAGGATCATTAGTTTATTACATTTTATGATTGTGTTGTTTTTCATATTAAATCTCCTAACTCTCCTCCTGCTTAAAATGAATCGTCCTGATTCGTATCTAGGCTGTAACTCTCCCCTCACAAAAATGAATCGACTCGATTCATATGTGATTAGTAATTAATTCCTGTCTTGCATTTTCTAATTTTTTGTTATATATTACCTGAAAATTTTCTCTAGCCCTGATTTCTCTTAGGGTTAAATAATATTTTGTTACTTTTAGAATACTATATGTAAGAATTATATTTGTTATTATTGCTAAAAGTGTATACAAAGCGTACCTGATGGGATGTTTTTCTACAGGTATTATGAATTTCCTAAAAGAGTCTATATTGCTAAATTCTAATTCTGAAGAGGATGTTAATACTCTTATTATTTCTAGATCCTCATCATGTTTGTTGTGTATGGCCTCTATTATTTTATCATGGATATTCGTATATGTAATATTATTAATCACTACTTTGTCTGTGTATTTTATTAATATGGTTCCAGTAATGTTTTTATTATCTACAGTGTTTACGCCGTCTAGGAGGATGAGTCCTTCGCCTATTTTCAATAATGGGTAATTATACTCTTGCAAAACTGTACATTTGGCTTTTCTGTTTTCTAAAAGAGGTCGGATGCAGTCATCATTTGTGGTGTTGGTTTTGCAAATGTTTTTGCTTAGGTAATTTTTACAATCACATACCCTGGTATACGTATTATTACAGAGGGCGATTTCCTTGTCAGTAGCAATTTTGCCATGTTTCATGCTAAGTGGTGGGTAATTGGGAAGTGTACACAAGGTACCTAACCAAATACAACAAAGAAATTAGGAAATCCAAAAGGGAGTCCTGGAGAAAATTCTGCGAGGATATCGAGAATACCCCAACAGCAGCGAGATTGCATAAGGCTCTCTCCCGCTCTAAAATCAGCCAAATCAGCCTTCTAAGGAAAGCTGATGGCAATTACACCAAGAACCAAAGAGAAACGCTGGGACATCTACTTAGTGTTCATTTTCCTGAGTCGATTCCCAAGGTTCAAAGTGTTAATGAACTGACGATTTGCTCCCCTGGTTCATACAGAACAGCTTTCAAATTGTCTAAAGTAATCTTTAATCCGGATAGGATAAAATGGGCTATTGCCTCTTTTCTGCCTTTTAAGGCTCCTGGCGGGGATGGTATATTTCCAGCGCTTTTGCGAAGGTGCATTGATATACTGCTTTGTGCCCTCGCCGCCCTATTTAGAGCTAGTTTTATCTTCGGACACATTCCCCTGTTGTGGAGGAAGGTTGACGTTGTATTTATACCTAAAATGGGCAATAGGCCAGAAAATTTGGCCAAATCATACAGACCAATTAGCCTAACATCGTTTTTGTTGAAAACTATGGAGAGACTAATTGATCTGCACATTAGATCGACGGTTTTGAATACCACCCCCTTGCATGCAAATCAATATGCATACGCTAAGGGTAAATCGACCGAGCATGCTCTGCATCATCTTGTTAAAAAGATCGAGAGGGCTCATGGGTCGGGTGAAATTGCGTTGTGTGCATTTTTAGACATAAATGGCGCATTTGATAATGCAGAATATAACTCAATAGAGCGCTCTCTTAGACAAAAAGGTCTTGATCACTGGTCTGTGAAATGGATTAGGTATATGCTCGAGAGCAGGGACATAACTGCTACTATGGGTAATGATATGGTTACCATTAGGGCAGTCAAAGGGTGTCCCCAAGGTGGTGTTTTATCACCACTCCTTTGGTCAGTGGTGATTGACGAACTTCTTCTCATTCTTAGTGAACAAGGACACGAAGTTATAGGTTATGCTGATGACCTGGTTGTGATGGCAACTGGAAACATTCTCTCAGACATCATGAACAATGCTCTGTGCACTGTAACGACATGGTGTGGGAGACATGGCCTGGCGTTCAACTCTGATAAGACTATTCTGGTACCTTTTTCTCTTAGAAGAAAACTCGGTATAGGGACAGTGTCGTTGAATGGATGTTGATTGCGTAACACAGAAAGCCACTAGAGCGATCTGGGCGGTGAAGAGTTGTGCTGGGTGCACCTGGGGCATGAGTCCGAAAATGGTTATGTGGATCTACACAATGATTGTTAGGCCAATTATAACGTACGGCGCGATAGTTTGGTGGCAAAAGACTAGCCAGGTTGTGGCGACAACTAAACTCTGTAAAGTTCAGAGATTGGCGTGTCTTCTTGCAACAGGCGCAATGAGGTCATGTCCAACCTTAGCTATTGAGGCCTTGATTGGACTACCACCCATACAAATCTTTATAAGATCATCTGCGGCAATGGCCGCTTATAGGATGGGTCTCGGGACATCTGCTCGTTGTGTTGGCAACGGGCACTCGTCGGTCTTGAGTACAATGCCCAGCTTTGGATTGCTAGGAATGCCTAGTGATAGGATACACTGTGAACTGAGGTTCGACAGGAGATTTAATATCACAATTCCACCCAGGGCAGTATGGGACGAGAACGGTCCTGTTGTGGATCCCAGAAGTTTATGTTGGTATACGGATGGTTCCAAAACGGAGGATGGAGTTGGTGCTGGAGTTTTTGGGCCCAACGTAAAAACCTCTTTGCCCATGGGCAAATGGCCTACGGTATTTCAGGCGGAAATACAAGCAATCACCAAATGTGTTGACATTAATTTAAAAAGGGGCATTAGAGGTGCACATATAGCTATCTTTTCCGATACTCAGGCAGCTCTTAAGTCTCTCCTTTCATGGGAATTCCGTTCCAGGTTAGTTTTAGAGTGCTTTGACTCATTACAAAAGCTATCCATAAGGAACAAGGTTTCCATTTATTTGATACCTGGCCACTGCGGTCATCCAGGGAATGAGGAAGCGGATGAACTGGCAAGTCGGTCGACTGTAATGTCTCTGATTAAAGAAGATGTCACTTCGACCGCTTAGGAGTTCTGGCTGTCTTCTTCTGGCTTAAGGTAGGCCAAAGCTTTGATGCAGCCATTTAAATATAATGGCATCCTGAATATAATGGC
This sequence comes from Nowickia ferox, assembly GCA_936439885.1. Lineage (NCBI taxonomy): Eukaryota > Metazoa > Arthropoda > Insecta > Diptera > Tachinidae > Nowickia > Nowickia ferox. The sequence goes on along the minus strand of OW387026.1, from coordinate 41,622,161 downwards.
AGGAATAATTTCTTTTACATCCTTTAAATCTAATGATTCAGCCAAGTATTCATTATTTTTGGCCGTATTTATTGTTCTTACCAATGTTAATAATTCATCGTGAATTTCTTTAATTATGATGTGACTTTCTGTTATTCCTCCTTGTATAGAGTCCAGTAATTTCTCGAATTTGGAATTAATTATTTTTTGCTTTTCGTTATTGTCAATTAGGGCATTAATTTCAGTTTCTATTTCGATTACATCGTCATGGTCTGGTATACCAGTAATGAACGTCAGAATCGAACCCAAGAAATTCAATCCTCGCTTTCTAATTTTGTGTTCGTTAAGTTGATTTATTAGAGTTTCTATTTTCTTCATTAGAATATGTTATTCAATAGTAGGATAAGAATTTTCATCAAATATTTGTTCATATAAATTGAGGATTTTTGTTACATTAGTGACGGGAAACTAAAATGTAAATTCATCAAATAAATATGAATCATCAATTTGGGTTAATATGTATTTTTGTCCCTCGATGTGCTTTATCTCAGTTATTGCTTTCGACGTCTGGAATAATATTGCCAGTACGGCTATAATCTGGTATACTTGCTTCATCATGTTTGAAAGTGATATTCTTTATGTTGCTTTTATGTACACTTTTTCCTTTTTTTTATGATTATGTCTCCTAAGTCTTCCTCGACAATTTCTTTTTTGTAACGTGGTAGATTTTTATTTCTGATGCCGACTATTTTTACTAATACCTGTGTGCCCTTTGTGAACGTTCTGTGTTTTGCGTTTTTGTTTAATCGGTTAAGCACTTTTTCAGACGCGTCCTTTAGATTTTTTATTATCTCTTCTTTGTTTGCATTAATTAAACCGAAATATATGTCCTTTGGTCGATATTTTACTACACTGTGCACTGTATTATTGAGCTCTTTAATGGCTCTGAATATTTCATCTCTGCTTGTGGAGTGGTTGTTAAATTTAAAAATTCTTGTTAGTTCACGAATTGAGTTGTGCGCTCTTTCAACTTGTCCGTTCGCTGCTGATCTATGAACTGGCGTTTCTAATTTTTGAATGCCGTATTTATGGCACATTTGTTGGCTGGTGTGACAAAAGATGCTTCGTTGTCAGTTATCAATCGTTTACATTCGGGAAAACTTGTAGTGATTATTTCTTCTAACTCGTTTTCAATTCCTGTTTTTGTTTTGATTTCGCGTGCTACTATGTATTTGGAAAATTTATCTATGGTTACGAGGTACATCATCTTATCATTGAAATAAATATCTGCGTGTATAAATTCTCTGGGTTGTGTTGGTATAGTCGAGTCGCGTAAGGGTTCTTTGATAGGGTTTCTTTCATATCTACCATATAAGCATGCTGAACAATTGTTATTATATTTTTTTACATCTCTTTTTATTTCTGGCCAATAGTATTTCTCGAGTATTTCATTTATAGTATTTTTGTAGCTTCTGTGAGCTCTGTCATGTGTTTCTTTAACAATGCGAATTTGCTCATTCTTATCTACTACGTCTTTTAATTTTTTAGGGGCATAGACAAAATTGGTCCCAATACATGTGTTTGTGATTGTTTTTCCATATTTATATATGTTTTTCTGTGTGTAATGATATAACTCTCTTTGGGGGTATGAATTTTTTTAACTCTGTTATTAAATTATCATGGTTAGTAAAATTAATAGTATATCGTATTTTCCCCGAAAAAATAGTTCGTGTTCTTGTTTCTACCAAATTATTCGTGGGTACCAATTCTATTTGTATGCCGTATGAATTAAATGGCTGTGAAACTGATTTAATAATATCACTACGTGAACTATCGGCTGAGTGTGCGGTGTCAATTGAAGACGTGTTTATAATCTGTCGGGATAGTGCGTCAGCTACTACATTTTCTGTACCTGGTTTGTATTTCATTTTTGCACCGTAATCTTCTATTATAGCTTTCCAGCGTTTTAATTTGGGGTTAGGGATGTTTTTTGAGATGGCGTATGTTAGGGATTGATGGTTTGTCAAGATTGTAAGGTCGGCTATGCCGTATATATAATTCCTAAGCTTTTGCAAGGCCCATATTATGGCTAATAATTCTTTCTCATTTGTACTATACCTTTGCTCTGTTTCACTCAAAGTTCTTGATAAAAAGTGAATGGGGTTCTTATTTTGGCTTAACACGGCTCCAATAGCTATGTTGGATGCATCCGTTGTTAATTCGAATGGTTTTTTTTTAAATCGGGTTGAAATAGTTCCACCTGTTCTTTTAATTTCAATTTTAATTTTTCTATAGCTGCTATGGCTATTTGATCCAATTCGATTTGCTTATTTGCACTTTTGTTTTTGCCTATATGTGCATTTTCACCCTTCAAATGTATGGTTAGAGGTTTTGTAATTTGAGCGTAGTCTTTTACAAATCTACGGTAATAACCTGTTAATCCTAAAAATCCTCTCAAATCCTTGAGAGTTTTGGGAATGGGAAAATTTTCAATTGCTCTTATTTTCTCTGGGTCTGTTGTTATTTTATTGTGTTTGATGATGATAAAGAATTTTGATTTTTCATCCGAGACTTTTAGGGTAGCTTTATTTAATGCATCAAAAATAATGTTTATGTGTTTCATGTGCTCTTCTGCTGTAGATGAATAGATCAAAACATCATCTATGTAGACGTACACGAATTTTCCTATGAATTCCCTTAAAATGTCGTCTACGCACCGTTGAAAAATGGAAGGTGCATTCTTCAATCCGAAAGGCATTCGTATGAATTCATACTTGCCTCCATTAACGCAAAAGGCTGTCTTTTCTCTGTCACTTTCTTTAATTTTAATTTGATGAAAGCCAGATTCCAAATCCAAGGTTGTGAAGAATTTAGCATTACCCAAATTTTGCAAAGTTGTGTTAACGTCAGGGATAATGTACCTATCTGTAATTGTATGCTCATTTAATTTGCGGAAATCTATTACCATTCTCCTTTTAGGTTTACCGTTTTCATCAACACCTTTTTTCTTCACTGTTAACATCGCAGAATTATATGGACTGAAACTCCTTTGGATTATTCCATCTTTTAATAACTTTTTTATTTCTTTATTGACGAATTCCATATCACTCATATTTCCAGGGTATTGTTTCGTCCGAATAGGATCCATATTAGTTGTTCTGATACTCGCTTCGATTGTTGTTGTGAAAGGCAAATGACCTATTTTATTGTTTTCCTGCATCAAACTATCTATTTCTACTTCAAATTGTTTTTCTCCTATAGAGTAATTTATTCTATGTGATAATTCTGGGACACTGAACAATTTTCCTTCCATGTCTATGACCGCGTTTAATTGTATCATTCCCTGAACTCCTAACATTAGATCAAAATCGATATCATTTTTTAATTCAAAAAATTCCAATTCTTTCTTAAATAGTTTTATCTTCTGTTTGAACGTTATGATCGATTCACCGTGCATGGTGGTCATTTTTAAAGGTTTGGTTCTAATTCTAGGTCCTAAGACTAAGTTTTTTTTAATATAATTGTGGGTTGCTCCACAGTCTATGAATATCTTATACTTTTTGTTGCCATCATCAGTCATAGCTATATAGAACAACCCGTCTATTAGTTTTAAATTTTTATAAATATGGTTAGAATTATATTGGGACTTACTACTTTTTTTAGATATAATGCTGCTATTGTCCTCTATAGGTTGAGTAGCCTCTATTCTATTGTTTCGTTGTATCTTTGACTGCTGATGATAATTCCCACTGTGTAATCTCTTCCAGGGTTGACTGTGGAATCCTTGAGTGTTGTAGTGGACTTGCTTGGTGTTACCAGAGGAGATGTCCATTGGTTCTGGCTTGGGGAAGTTATTTTGGTGCTGATGTTGATGTGATGAATGGTAAGACGGTCTTCTGAAATGCTGTTCATTTTTGAATGGTTGTCGTGGTTGTTTCTTCTGGTGCATTTTCTCATGATGACTTCTCTTTTCTTCACGATGGACATTGTTATAATGAAGACCTCTATGGTTATTGTCATGCTCTATGGTTTGTGCAATGGCATAGGCATGTTCTAAATCCCTGATTGGGTTCCGTAGAGTGTTGACCGAATAAAATCGTTATTTATGCCATTTTTAAACGTTCGAACTGCATCTTCCATTGCATGTCCCGTCATACACTTAATCGACTCTGGGGGATCTCCGGACATTGCAATTTTTGAAGTAACTACTGTCAGTGCTTTACTAACTTCATCGTGGAATTCTGACAGAGTTAATTTGACTTGGGTTAATCTTACTAATTCATCTTTAAGGACATACAGTGGTCGCTGATCACAGTAAGTGTAATCCAATCTGTTCAGAATTGCATCGAAGTTGAAAATAGTGTTGTGATTCAAAAGGATATTAGCTGCTGGCCCGATTATTTTGGATTTCACAATGGTCAGTGCTTCGATATATTTGTTGGAATTCGCATGACGGTTAATGCTATTCATTAAGCGTGTAGCATCCTCTCTCCATAATCGATAGTTGCTCTTTGTTCCGTCAAACGTGGATAATGACTTGAATATCTCAAGGTTGATCTCATTCGGGCTGTTATATGTAGCTACCTTGGGTTCTAGAGCTTCGGCATATGCTTGCTCTACGACCGGATTTATTAGGATCTGTTCTAGTCGGCTGCGTAGTGAAACATTTTCCTGCTGGACGCCTTGCAAAGCTACTTGTAGGTTTGCTATTTGTTGCATCAACTGGTTTAAAGTTTCTTGCTCCATGTTTCTGTTATTTTCGAAGATTTTTATTCTTGCGGCTTTTCTCATCAAGGCTTAATTACTGCATTTTATTTTTTGAGTTTTTTGTATCCTGTTCTATGCAGGATTTAGTTTTTAATTTGTTAAATATCCTATTTTATCTAGGATTTGTTGTTTAATTTCTTCCTATGAAGAATTTTTTTTTATGTCTTCTTTTTATAAAGAAGTTGTTATGGTTCCTTGCTGCGACAAGTATTCCAGTGGTCCGCTCTTCGAAGGATATAAATATAATATCCTCCTGGCAGGATCGCCAGTTAATACTCTTTGTTCTTAATTTATAAAAAATAATAATTCCAAGATACAGTTTCCTTATGAACTAATGAGTTTACTTATGAACTAATGTATCTTATAATGAGCTTACTTACGAACTAAGGAACAAAAGTATTTACATTTCTATTTATATTGGGTGTTTTTTATTGAGGTATAGAACTTTAAGTTGGCATCACTTTCTTAACTGGCGGCCATTTTGTCAGCTGTCAAGTGATTAATATTTAGTTTGGTTTGCCATTTCATCATGAACAGGTTGACAAAAGAACAACGCTTGCAAATTGTGCAAATTTATTTCGAAAATAATGGTTCAGTTCGCGAAGTTTACCGCAAGCTCCGTCCATTTTATGGTCGACATAATCGTCCATCAGAGCAATTAATTCGGTTAACCATGGATCGTTTTCGCACTACGTTTACTCTATGTGATAATACGCATCCGCAGAGACGTCGAACAGTGCGCACCGAAGAAACAATTGCCGCTGTAGAGCAAAGTGTTGAAGAGGACCCGAATGAATCGATTCGCCACCGTGCACAGCAATTGGAGCTTTGTCCATCAACTTTATGGAAGATTTTGCGCAAAGATCTTGGCTTGCGACCTTACAAGATCCAGCTTGTGCAAGAATTAAAGCCGCGAGACCATGCAATGCGTCGTGATTTTGGTGTATGGGCCGAAAATTAGATTGATCTCGATGCTGATTTTCATCGCAAAATTTTGTTCAGTGATGAGGCTCATTTTTGGTTGAATGGCTACGTCAACAAGCAAAATTGCCGCACTTGGAGTGAAGAGAATCCACATGAGACCCTTGAGACGCCATTACATCCACAAAAACTGACTGTTTGGAGTGCTCTATGGGCTGGTGGAGTCATTGGGCCATACTTCTTCCGAAATAATGCTGGAGAGTCAGTTACCGTTAATGGAGACCGGTATAGAGCCATGATAACCGACTATTTTGTTCCCGAATTGGATGGCATGAATGTGGATGAGTTGTGGTTCCAACAAGACGGCGCTACATGCCACACAGCGCACGTCACAATCGATTTATTGAAGGAAACATTCGATGAGCGCATAATTTCGCGGAATGGACCTGTCAATTGGCCACCAAGATCGTGTGATTTGACACCATTGGATTATTTTCTTTGGGGATATGTGAAGTCGCTCGTCTACGCCAACAAACCAGAAACGTTAGGGGACTTGGAAGACAACATTCGTGGCGTTATTGCCAACATACGGCCCCATATGCTCGAAAAAGTGGTTGAAAATTGGACCTGTAGAATTGGCTTTATTCGAGCCAGCCGCGGCGGCCACATGCCCGAAATCATATTTAAACGTTAATGGCATAAAATTATCCTTCCAATAAAGCCAAATTGATGGACATTAAAACGATTTTCTTGTGTTTTATTTCAATTCGAAGTTCTATACCTCTAAAAGACACCCTTTACTTTCGTTCTGTATGAAAATACATAAAATACTTAAAATATGTATTGTCTAGACTCAAGCCATGTTATCAGCGAAAACGATCATATCTTTAATTAGTTTGTTACATTTTATGATCGTGTTATTAGTCTGACCTTCAAAGGATCATTAGTTTATTACATTTTTTGATTGTGTTATTTTTCATATAAGTCTGACCTTCAAGGGATCATTAGTTTATTACAATTTATGATTGTGTAATTTTTCACATTAGTCTGACCTTCAAAAGATCATTAGTTTATTACATTTTATGATTGTGTTGTTTTTCATATTAGTCTGACCTTCAAAGGATCATTAGTTTATTACATTTTATGATTGTGTTATTTTTCATATTAAATCTCCTAACTTGCATGTATAATTCCTCACGTCATGCTAATTTGTAAGCAAAAAAAAGGGGACTTTGTGACAAATGAAATACATAAGAATGTATCCTCTTTGTAAAAAATTGCAAAGAGTAAATTCGTAAATTCTTATAGTATAGATTTTTAACTGTTACACCACTACATCGCGGACTCTCTCGTCACTATCGAGAGAAATATAAATGTTCTCTATTTCAAGTAGCAAAATCAAAAAAGTAGTGACACATCAGAAGAAAAGAAAATAATTTAGGTTTATCACAGGTTTATTTGACAAATTTCCCATATAAATATGTCAAATAAGCGCTTAATAAACCTGAAATATTTTTTATGAATAAGGCGGTAATAAAATAAGAGGCTAAGTGATCAACTGATACATAGAGCCTGTCTGACATGCATGTGCTTTGTCACTTAAACATAACAGAAATAAGTATGTATACAATACGCTGCGCTTTAATAAAATAAGAAAAAAATCATATCATCTAGAGTAAAGTATGAGTATCAAGTAACACAATTTGGGAAATTCAAAGTTTAAAATTTTATTACCCAAACGCCGACAAAGGACGGACAGAAACTTCAACATATAAAGTCATCTTGTATACTACAGGAACCGTCTAAAGTTCTCTGAAAATGACTTTGTTTTCTCTTGATCGCTTTTCAACAAGAAAATAAGTTTGTTCATTGTGATTTGACTAATTTAAAAGTACATTTAAATTCAGTCTCATATTCATATGATGATTTTAGCATAAAATTTAAAAATGAACTATATGATATGTATCTAAGATTCCAACAAAGCTACTATATGAAAGAATCCCAAGCGCTTGTAACTGCATCAGAGTTTAAAATAAAAGCTCCTATTCTTCAATTTAATTTAATTTAATTTGAAATAGCAAGAAAAAACCTCAGGAGCTGCATGTTTGTTGATAATCGAAAGTCTTATAAATTAAGTAATATGCAAGAAAAAATGGGTTTTAATAGACTTGAGAGGTTTCAAAACTATCTCGAATGACTTTATCGCAAAAGAAGTAGCGGATGTTTTCAACAATAATATATATATAAAAATTTCATCATAAAACTCCCCTTTGATTTTAAATGTTTATAAATAAAAAATAAAAAAAAGTAAAAAGAAGCAAACATGCTAACAAAAAAGCTATCATCAGCTAAGCTAGACTGCTAGATCAGTTTCATTTCAAAATGTTTGGCAACTTTTAAAAGTCAATGCAAGACGTTCTAAAATAAATGTAAAAGGTAAAGAAAAAAACCGATGGTTGGAAAAAAATATCAAAATATTTCTAACAATGACTATATAGGCTATATCAACTTTAAACAAATGGAAATTAAATATATTAAACTATTATAGTTACTACAACTGTATATTTTGTTTTACTTAAAACAGAATCTCCTCACAAACTTTTAAGTAAATACGTCTAAAAATTAAAAGAACGTTTTTTATTTTCAAATAAAAAAGCTATGGAGGTATTTCACATCTATACACAAAAGACCAGGCGAATATTTACAACACAAGAAAAGACCGAACATGCCTAAAAATGTATTCAAACATTGAGCCAAACACTTATTTGTATGTATATACATACATACATGAAATCAATATGTAGATATGTATGTACTCATATTATCAAATTTCTTACCCATTTTCAAGTATTTATTAGATCTTAACAATAACACTTACATATCTACATATATCATGAAAATATACAAACTGTCCACCAAGCCACGCTTGAAAAGCCGTTCAGTCAAAGAAGACGAATGTACTTAAATAAACAAACTTATCACAGGCATACTTTAAGACTGGATAAATTTAATCTTGACTAAATATAAAGAAAACTCATCCTCCAATATAGAAAACATACTAGATTAGGGAAGTTTAGATATATGATAATATTTTATAGTCCCAAAATGGAATATGGAAAACAATTTATTTCTACGTACATATAAATACTTACGGCAGAAAATCACATACACAAATCTATCTATCTCAACAACACCCTCACTCACCTCAAATCACGATCAGCCATAAATTCCAACCGACATATATAAACACACACAGAGGAGATAACGTAATACACAATCACAAACATACTGGCATAATGAAATTTCCTAATATTATGAAATTCAAATTCCTCTCTCATGAAACACGAAACAATTAAGGAATTCACAATGAGTATATTAAAATTTTAATGTGGCAACATTGAGCCATCTTAGATTTTTATTGTGAGCAGGCAACGATATAAATACACATACTGTGTATATCAAAGACAGGCAAACACACACACATCTTTATATTATTTACATATTAGTTTATAATATTTGAGAGTGAGAGTAAAATGCATGTTTGTACGAATGCTTATGAGAGACTGGATTATTTTCTTCCGTACGTACTAAAATAACAAAATTTGTTAAACTAGCAATTATAGTTGGATAAATTTTTCAAACTAACTTTTTTTCTGAGAAAAATACAAATATTTTTTCACCAACTACAGCTGCGCTGACAGTTTTAAGGTAGAGGTCCATAGCTCGCTTTTTGCGCGTTATGCTTTACACGCGTTTCATCCTCTTGTTTCATTCTATACTTTGTTCGCGTTGAGTTACATGCACTGCTTTTCATGCGCCATTTTCTTTTTGTTTTGATCAGCTGTGTGCGTTTGTTTATAAATACTTATAAAGAAAAAATGGAGAGTGAAATCGAGTTTTTAAAAGAATTTGTGGAGTTAGTCGAGGTTGTATATTTAATTTTATGTGCAAAAAATGCCTATGAACAATTTCGAAAAAGAAAAAGTTTTGGGTACGGCCGTTGTATTTAGAACGGAATTCAAGTGGATTTTTTGAAACCACATTTAAAAAATTAAAACTTCTGACCCTCAGCAATTTCGAACCGCGACAAGAATGTCTGCAGATGTCTTTGACTATTTATTCAGCATTTTAAAAGATAGTCTTGAGAAGAACTCGGCCAGGGCTATTCCAGCAGATTGTCGGTTGTTGTTGACTTTAATGTAAGTAAATTGAAAATTACATATAAATTTATGCACATATTGGCTTAAGCAATAACTTTTCTAAGCAGCTATTTAATACAGATTTAGCGGAGATGACACTCAGTAGGTAAAAGTAATCGATAACTAATATGCAAAATTTGTTACTCAGAAAAGTGTGGTGAAAAGTTAATTAAAATACATCGCATTAATGAAAATATTCACATATTTTATTAAACAAGTTTTTTTTACTAAGAAATTTTTTTTATTGAAAAAAAAAGAAAAATATTATCTACGGCAAAATAATATTTATCGATAACGTAAGAAATAAAGTATTATTTAACATCTTTAGCATTCAAGAACAGCTGACTTTCTTTCATGGTGCTTGTAACGCGTACAAAAGTAGAAAGTAAACCTACTTTCTGCTTTGAACGCGCCTACGCGTTCTGCGCTTTTTGCAATGTAACTTGTCACATACTATTACTTTGATTCTACTTTTTTGACAGATGCATAGAAAGCGTAACGCGCAAAAAGCGAGCTATGGAACTCTACCTTTAAAATGTTTAGTTTAACATTACCATATAGAAAATGACATGCTTTTTATACTTTTAAATTTGACACCTGGTAATAAATTTCATTTACACACAAACAAAAACAACAAACTTGCCAGACCATATTAAAGTATTAAATTTGAAACGTTGCAATATTAAGACTCATTTTCAAAAGCTATTGTGAACTCTCTAAATATTTCTTAAATAAATAAACGAAGGTTTCATAACAACACCTTCGTCCCCACCAAAACGAGCACGAACATTACTCCAAAAACATATACACACATTATCAAATACAGCTATCAGGGTTGCCACTCTCTGCAGCTATTAGATTACTTCCGCAGAGATCCCAAAAATAAATGTATACATAAAATAACCATACATACGCATAGCAACAACAACTCACAACAGCAAACCAAACACACACACACATAGCCAGCATGAAAATCTCCAAAATACCCCATTTGTAACAGGGTTGCCACCATTTTTGTTTTTTCCCGGTTTTTAATTCCCAAACTTGGACTATCTCCGTCATTATTCGTGTTGCTAATTTAAAAACAAAGAAAAGAAACTTCTTGTACAATTAAGGCCCAAATTCACAGTCATTAGTTAACTAATAGCAATAGCTTAACCAATAATATTTCATTCACAGCTCTTTGTTTGTCATTTGTTAAAGCGCCAAATGTCATTAGTTAACATATACTTAGGCAACAGCTGATTCTTTGTAAACTAGGGATACCAGTCCCGATAGACATCCCTATTGTAAAATTTATTAGTATTGTTGTTTGTGAAAAATTTCATACATACGTTATCAAGCCTATTCTTTGTATTTAGCTGTAAGGTTGAGTTTACATCTGGCATTTCTTGTGTGCCATTTGCCCATAAAAGCGTAACCACTAATTACTAATGAAAAACTGTGTGATCCAGATATGTATTTATTGATTTAAACTGTTTCCAATCATGTTGGATTCTATAAAATTTAAACTCTATGTATGAAAATGTATGAAACTGTTTAACTTAATAAATACGTGTCTGAATCAAAAAGTTTTCATCATGGCACACAGATTTAAACCCGGCCTAACACAATCTTTTATTTTGTTCTATTATATTTTGGTTTTCTCTAACCAATTTCAGCACTAATTCTATGTATGTACGGTAAAGAAAGAATATAACAAATGTGGAACTTAATAATTTGATAGGGTTACCAGTCTTTGCCCATATTAAGAACTTTAGTTAAACAATAAACTGTGAATATGAAGTATTAGTTAAACAATAGTTATCATTTTATCTTACTAATAATTAACTAATGGCTCTAAATTTGGCCCTAAGTGTGCAAACAAGACCAACACCATTGAATATTTGTTCGATCTTTAAGTTAATCTAAAATGTGAAGTGAAATCATTTAAAAAAATGCATATCATATTTTGGATCAATAAAGGTTGCCATGGTAAAAAATATTTTGGGACGGCCTTAAGCATGCTATATTGGGGTATATTGGGAGATCAAATGACACAAAATAATGTCCATTACCAAAAACAGGAATGTGATTTGTTGTTGTTGCTTAAAGTATCCCTACATGGTAGTACAAAGTATTACGACTTTGTAGAATCAAAATATTATGAAGGTATTTTTCATGTTTACACTGATACTTTAAGTAAAATGCAAGTAAAGATATTAAACTGTTGAGTTAATAACAAAAAATTGGTAAATTGCAAAATAAAATATGTGTACTAATAAAACTAAATATTGGAGAAAACATTTTATTATTTCAATGTAATTTTACTACAAGATATAATTTTTTATAAGCTTGTTTATTGTTTGCATATTTTTGCTATACCATCAGCTAATTGATGGTTGCAGTCGCACAATATTTATTAAAACAACATGAAAATTTCCTGAGTTGATTTTGGTTGTTTTTGTAAAAGTGCTAACGATTCATGCTGCCATTATTTACTTTAAAATGCACCTCTGGTGTGATGACAATACTTAAGTTTCTAAAATGGTTTAGAAAATAAACATTTCCGACCGCTTGTCAAATTGTCTATCCGTATTATCTAATTTTAGCGATATTTGAATCGGTATCGATATTTTTACGATACCTTTTGCAAACATTGCTTTTTACTGAATGAAGATATACTTTTTTGTACTTTCAGTGTTATTAACAGAAAAGTTGTGCTGTTTTAATATATTAATATGTAAGCAAGCTTATATGAAATCTTTTTTTTGTCATGCGTGGTCAGCTTAAGCATATCTTTCGAATAATTAATACGCCCTCGCATGATTATATTCCTCTGTCTGGAGGGATATGTAAATATAAATACATATATATTTATGTTTGTATGTGCAATGTACATATGTACATATATTAAAAAAAATTTCTTTTAAAATTTTTATATACATATGTACATATTTCAGAAAATTGTTTTAATCAAGAATTAATAGAAGTGATTGTATTAAAGTATTTATTTGGATCCGGTATTTATTAATGGATTAATTCATAAAAAATATTTTAGGTTTATTACAGGTTTATTTGACAAATTTCCCATAGAAATATGTATGGATTTCTTTAAACATATACAATTTTTCATTATGCCATTATAGTAATGTTTTATTTATTTTTTTTTAAATTAATTAATTTTGTTAAAACTTTTCTTGTAGTACTACCAGCAGAGGGCAACGACGAACATTCTGCAAAAAAGTTTATTTCTGAATTTCTTAGTTTTCGTTTTTGTACTTTAAAACACTGTTGCTTGGAGAAAATATTTCAGAGTGTGGGTATAAAATAATTGAATTCGTCTTTCATTAATCTAGTTTAACTAGATTAAGGAAGAATCACTGAACACACTTCTTTGTTTGTATGAAAAATTTGTATTTGAGACGAAACAAGTACTTAAACACACAAAAAATACGCTATAATACCATGAAATAAAGAATACAAGATAGCGCATTGCGCAGGTCCGTTAACTTTGTACACAAACCAGCTGGTATTGCTGACGTTAGTGTAATCAGAAATATTGCATTGTGAAAAAATTATTTGTGGTGTGTGTTATTTAAATAAAAAAATTTAGTGTTTAAAAGTTAAATTTATTAGAAAATATGTATAGGGTTATTAAAAATCAAGCGCACTGTTGTAAATTGCAATAAAATCAACGAATTTCTTTCCCTTCTACTGCTTCCTGGTTTTTTAATCTTTGCACTAGACTTCTAAAGAAATGGTTTAGCTTCTGCCACAAATTGAAAGACACTGCGACGAAGAGCACTGAGCTCCTTCATTTACATAGCACATGGGTGGACCATCTTATGGAAGCAGATTATCTAAGCCAGCGCAGACAACAATAACGTATGTTTGTATATAGCATACGAACGCCTTAGAAGTAGTTCTCGCAACAAATAATGAAAAAAATTTACTCATAGCAAAAAATTTCTTAATAATTCATCCCCACCAATCAAAAAAACTATAAACTTGTCCTTTTTCAACAGAATGTACTTCAAAGTGAGAAGTGTCAATGGAGAAATATTTGAAAATCTAATGAAATATTTGAAAATCTAATGAACCGAAAAAGAATAAAAACTGAATTAAAATCTATGTACATTAATACGTTAACCATTGTGTTCTATTTACTTATTTCATTTACTATATTCATTTATAATCAAATTCGTGTTTGATTTAAATTTTTAGAACTAAAACACACACTTTCAGAACACTCTTTTATACATATAACACAAAATTATGAAATTTAATAGGCATAACATAAATTATAATATAAAATTAACTATAATTTGTATAAAAGGTTGGAAAATAAATATAAAAAAAACAATTTCGTAGCAGCCACAAGAAAACAAATAACAAAATTACATTGAAATAAAAATGTAAACGAGATTGTCATATACCAAATACACATGTTTCTGTGATGGTGCTTATGCTAATTGACTACTGTGACGTAGATGCGCAGAAGCGAAAAATTTGTACAACTTGAATACGTTATCTTGTATTCTTTGATTCATGCTATAATACTACAAAATATTTAAAAATTTGTTATTTCGGTAAATCGTTAAGTAACTAATTTTTTATTATAAGCACATAGTATATAAATTATTTTTACATTTTGTGGCTTTATTTTATCATAAAAATAGTACATTTTAGTCTTTAAGATGCAAAACCTAATTTTTATTCTTAATGTTTTAAAAAATATTTGTTTAAATTTTTCTTACTTTTAAGGCTGCCCCTATTTTTCTTAAAATCCCCTTTTTTATGCCACTTTTTATTTAAATCCTGTTTTTGTGCCACTTTTGAAAATTTTACAACTGTAACGCTGATGGCAACAAGGCACATTCATAATAGGTAAAGTTGAAAACACAGCTGATCTACTTTCTTTGCCTAATTTATGGCGAATTCATATACCTGTTGGCTCGTATGTCAAAAGTTGTTTATGGAGAGACCTGCGCTGGGTGACTGTTTTGGCGGCGGTGACCATTGAGAAAATCGTCGGCGAAAGTTGAGAACAAATAACATGAAAATCAAATTTAATTAAAAATAAATTTATATTATACATGGAGAATCGGCGCCTGTTTTTCAGGCGACATAAGCCAAAGTTTTTTCGGTTGAAGCGTAGCTGACTAAAATTATCGACGGCTTGGCTCAGCCAGCTGTGAGCCATCATGGCGTAGGTCTCTACTTGAGTATCTTCATTTAACTGCCAAAAGGTCAAAATTAAAAGGTCTGAAAAAAGGGTTTCTCTAACAACACAAATCTCGTTATACAATCTGTTTTAGATAGTCGAAAACAAAAGCTTGATAAATTATCTACAAAACATTTTTATTTTTCTGTAATATTCGATTTCGTTTTATAGATAAGCCTGTTTGAATTTTAACGTAATTTATTTCATACATACATACGAGAACATACTATGTATAAATGAACTGAACAAATTTAAGCTTAGTTATATTTTGCTATGTTAATAGTATATTAGAGTATTATATAAAAAATTTAAAAAACAATGTAAATATTAGAGTTCGTTTGGCGGCCAGGTCACCTGATTTGTTTTTCGGGAATCATAATTTTTTTTAAGGGTTTTGCCTAAATAAAAATAATGGCGGTCTTTTTTTGGGAAAATTTTCAATCCTTGGTGTGGTTGAACCCACCTAAAAACGCGGATTTTGAGCTCGTTTTTCTGCAGAGCAAAAACGGTTAAATATATGTACAATCTATGGCAAATCTGATTTCACCAGTCGATTCTGCAGCAAAAATTAATACAATGTATGTTTTTTTGAACCCTTAAAAAATTTTCAAAACAAAAACAAATAATTGATAAAAAAAAGTTTAAAAATTTTTTTATTGTTTCAAATGATTTATTTAAAGTAATTTTAAACAATTTCAGTGTTATCTACTGCGGCTATAGCTAAACGATTTAAGCCATCTTTATTTTTCAGCAAACACGAATCGTTTAGTCTTGAAATTCGGCCAACTAGTTGTTCCGTATAAATGCTTGTAGATTTAATGTTATTGGCGATTTTGATTGCATTTACATAGCTTTTGTTAGTTGGCCAATCAATGGCATTATGACAAATAAAAGAAATATTTATACCAAAATTAACTAAACTTTTTAGGCTCTGAAGATTGACATAATCAAAAGGCGATTTAGAAGAAAAAGAATCATCATTTGGTAATTTGCTAGTTACATCGGTAGTTTTGTTTAATACATTTTCATTTTCTTCGACATCAACGAAAGCTTTTTCATAAAGTATTTGATTGATTGAATGGATCAATTTAACAAAATCTTCAGCTTCTTTATCCGGTGTACAATATGTAACAGTGTCGGTATCATATTCTTTGAAATCGTGTAAATTACAATTTGGATCAATTTCTAAAGGCCGTGATACACTAGCCTACACGATCGTGCGATTTTTGAGAAAATACAGCCCTGGTATGATGGAGTCTATGAACATTTTCAAAAGACAAAAACAATTCATCAGATCAGGGTTGTATTTTTTCGCAGATCGCGCGATTGTGTAGGATAGTGAATCATGGCCGTAACAACTTTTGAGTTTGATCTTTGATTTTACTTGGTAACAATTTTTTTCGTAGTTGTTCCTTTTCCTCTAATGAAATTCGTTCGTCAAAAATTTAAAGTACTGCGTTATCTTCACTTAGGTATTCCAAATGCCGTAGCTGAGTGGATTTAGCACTGTTTGCAATTAAAGAACAATATTTTCCTTCCATCTGCGAAAATTTCTCAAGCTCGGACAAAAAGTCTAGGTAATTTTTTGTAGCTTAAATTGTTGATTCGCACGTGAACCAATACTTTAGGTATATGGTTATAAAATAGAGAAGCATAGCTTTAAATTGCTCCAACAACGTTTCCGAAATGTAAAAATGATTTTTGTACATTATTTTAAAAATATATATTACTTTTGAGCGCCATTGGGCGTGGTGATCTGCTCCACAGGCTTTTAAAGTATAGCTAGGATTAAATGAACAAGTGCAAGTTCGGCCACTTCTCTGTGATCCGCCCTTCTGTGATTAATCTGGGTTTGTTTAACATAAAAATCTACCAACGATTGGCGATTTTGGTCCAGAATGCTTTTAGCTGCTTTTGAATTATATGCCGGTGTAATTTTTAAACCACGATTATGTATAAACCACTTTCTAAATTGACTAAAAATTGGAATTCCAGCACCAAAAGTTTTCATTACCACTTCTTTAAATGGATTTCCCACGAACAATTCTTTTTGATGAAGTCGACAAGATCGACGATTCAACTGATTTTTTTTTGTTTTTTCGAATAACACTGCTGCACCTCCTTTCACGCCTGAATTTGCAGCTGTTGTATCGTAAGATAGACCATATATATATGTATATAAAATTGCAGAGTGTGTTTGTTCCTAACGCATGATCTCTGGAACTATAAGACCTATGGAGCTGAAATTTTCAACACAGGTTCGGGTCAATGCCGGGTAGGTTTTGTTTTTGACCCAACAAGTCACAACTATGTGGAGTGATAATATGAAGTTAAAAAAATAATTGAGGGTTAGACAACGTTTGCCGGGCTCATCTAGATTTTTAATAAAATTGTATAACAAAAAAAAAACTCTTTTTTCGTGAAAATTTTATTTCAAAATGTCCAGCTTTTTTTAATAATCGCGCTTTTTTAATTCAAATGTCCAGCTTTTTGTTACTCTCAATTTGGCAAGCCTAATCCCAACGCATTTTTCTATTTATTTAATCTATGATATGAAACTATTTACTGCATATGTTTTATATTTATGAAAAACTAAATTTTTTTTAATACGACCATATGATGTTCATGTACATGTTTTTAATAAGCACACCCAAACATAAAAACATATGGTATGCTCGAACAATTTAAATAGAACTTTTATACGCAAGGTTGGGCATTTAAGTATTATTTAAATGTCTCTCAACTTTGCACTGAATAAATTAATTTGTTGCTTAAATGGCACTTAAAGATAAATGAAACATAATTGATAAGTCAATTATTGGGCCTTAATGTATTAGGCTAATTTTTTAAGCTTTGTGTAGAAACCGTTAACAGTATTTTGTCCCTCCTGTAAAATTTGCTGGAAGTGAGTTAGCAGGTTTACACTCTAAGCCGAAGATATAAGTGTTCGGATTGAGGTCCGTTTTAATAAATAAATAAAATTACTTTTTAATTAATTTTTGTTTATTTATTGTCCGGTATTTTGACCAACTTTATGAGATCAAAATTTTATACATACATATTCACATATTATGATATTTTGTTATTAAACCCAATTGAATTGTTTATTTTTTTACGGCCTTATGTATAAGAAAAAATTGGCATGAAGTTAGCATAAGTGACGAAATTGAATTAGGTGTTAACGAGTTCCTCCATACAATTTGATATTAAAAGTCCTAGCGTGATTTTTAATGTGAAGTTTTATGACAAAACCCCTTAAGATCATGTTCAAGTTTGCCACTTATGCTAACTTCATGCCAGTTTTTTCTTATACATAAGGCCCTTAATAGTTAATAGTATTTTTAAATAAAAACTAACGATCTGAGAAAAATTTTACTCATTTAAATTTATAGTTTTCTCTTGACCGGACAGCCCCCTTGTACCCAGTGTTGTCAGATTTATTTTCAGCCTCCTCGCCAAATTACTTGTCGAATATCGCCAAATATCGCCAATTTAATAAAACATTAAATTTTAGCTACAAAAATATTTTTATTTTGTAATTACATTACAAATATTGTTAAATTTTAAATTCAGTAGGTAACGTCTATTGTAAAATATAAAAATTATATATACATATATATATATAGCTTATTCCAAAAGATCAATCTAAATAGGATAAATTGAAATTTAACACCAAGACCAACATTAATATTTAAATCTTGTAATAAAACTGAAGTCGTAAGTACCAGCAGCATCGTCGTAATCATGCATTTTAGGCGAGAACTCGTGCAGGCTTTTTGGAGCTTCATTATCAAAATGTTGTTGGTTCCAATTGAAGTTTTCCCTATTGTGTTTCATAAACACCAACAAAGATTTTGTGGTCTATAATTTTGTTAAAAACTTCTTCAAGTTCAGAAAATTTTATTTGAGATAAAGAGCTTATAATCTTATAATCTTTTGCACGAAATAGTTTATATTGAAGAAAAAATTCCTTATCTAAAAATTTCATGTTTTGAACATTATTCTATTTTATTGAAATCGTAAAAATATAGCCAAAAATATCGCCAAGTATTTCAAATATCGCCAAGTAAATCCCCAATCGCCATTTCAAAATTTGCATCGCCAAAAACAAATTTTTGTCGCCACATTTGGCGAAATATCGCCATATCTGACAACACTGCTTGTACCATTTCAATCGTCCCTTCGGTGTCCGCTCAAGAGAGATTCCACAGTGATGAAAATTTAATCAATAAAATTTACAGAGAATAAAAGTAATTTTGGCTATTAGCCAATTTTATTTGAATCTAGCTATTTTTTAGCATTTTTTCCATACATGATTTTTTTAACTTTTCATGAAAAGTTTTATCCCACAACAAAGGAATTACCAAAAAATACAAAAGAGTAATATGTTATTATTAGAGACAAGGACTTCATGCACTTCAAAAAGGTATTTTAGGCGCCTAAAATATGACATTAAAAACGCAAAATATGCAATAAGAACAATGAAATATGCACATATTTAAAAAAAATTTTATTAAAAAGAAAAGGTATACATTTACATACAACTATTTAAAGATATAAAAATATTTTATTTTCTCAAGAGGTGCGTATACAAGCCTTTTATATTAAATTTTTACACAAGGTTAAATATGATATAAAGATTTTTTCTGCATTATTAACGCATTTTTCGAAATATGTTTATATTGCAGTAAGGGAGCAATACGTAAACAGAAAAACAAAAGTGTTAGTTATTTATTTTCATTTAAAAATTGTATTATCTATATATAAAATGGAATGTGTGTTTGTTTTTTGTTTGTTAGTACCTTATAGGAGACCAGACCTCGACCGATCTTCCTGAAATTCTCACAACATTTATCTGGGAATCTGGATTGAATTATAGGCTAATTTTTTCACCCACGCCCACTTTTGCGCCCACTTTTTAAATTATGTTACTCCTTCCACATAGTATTTAACAGGGTTGTTTTATCATATTAACGAGCATAACTCCGCCATGTTTTTTTTCGTATAAAAAAGTCCACTTATTTATTTTTTTTTGGGAGGGGAGGAGAGTGTCCCAGCTAATTGCCCGCCCCAGTAATTGATTCAAAATAACTTCGTCATCTATCGACCAATTTTCAAAGTGTTTTTCGCATATGGAATAGGTCCACTAATTTTTTTTAATGTTGGAAGGGGGAGAAGGAGATAAATGTGCCCGCCAAAAAAATGGATTACCAAATTGCTGTCGTTTGTGGACCAATTTTCAAAACCCTTTTGGCATATAGAAAATGTCCACTAGTTTTTTTTTTAATTGTAGGAAGGAGGAAGGACGGTGTCCGCCCCAAAAATGTATTATCAAATAACTCAAAATTTTAATGGCATATGGAAAAGTTTCACTGAAATAGGTTTTTTTTAGAAAATAGGGCGGAGTGTGTTTTGTTTATATAAAAAAAATAACTTCGGCATATGTCAACCAATTTCCAAAATTCATTTTTCATATGGAAGAGGTCTACTAAATTTTTCTTTTAGAAATTGGCGAAGGGGGGTGCAATATGCCCGCTTTAATAACTTATTATCGAATAACTTCGGCATTTGTCGACCAATTATAAAAATGCTTTTTGCACATGAAAGAGGTCTACTGAGTTTTTTTTAATATTAGGAGGGAGAGGATTGTGCAAATGTGTGAATATATATTATCATATATGTCCATATACCCTAATTTTTCGGATACGAACCGTATATGGGATATCATATATGCTCCATACATATTTTTTTAGCTGGGTTGTGTTAAATGAAACATTTGTTCGAACAAAATAATTCTAAACGAACTAAAATACATTTCATTCGTTATTTTAAGAGAAACGGTGAATCGATTATTAAAAAAACACAAAGCTCATGTCGTGCACAAAATATAATTTAAGAAATCAATTCAAAAACTAATGCAATTATAAAAGAAAACATAATCCTTTTTCTGTACTAACACTAGTTTTCAATATAATTTTTTGCAGTAATATGAACTTTGTGTCAACAATATCTAGAGTATTCCGTAATTTTCTAACAAATTAATGACTGGCTTATGCTTTTGATTATTTGATTTATTTAATAGAGTTAGAATGTATAAAATCCTTCAAGAATGGTTTTTTTTCGTTGAGGTTCTAGGCATATAAACTTTGCACACCGTTTGTATTTTCTAATAGATTTCCAATTCACCAGTGATAAAAAGAGAAAAATATCTAGTAAATAAAATGCAAGCTTTTTTGATTGTAAATACGGTTTTATGTGCGATATCATGTACGCATACATTTTTATGTGGATTCACATATGAAGAGTTTGTAATTAAATTTCCATATATGGGCTCATACATATATTATAATACATTTCATATAATAGTCCATATATCATTCATATATAATAGTTTTGCCATGTATAGTCCCATACATTTCCATACATGAATTCATACATACTCATATATAATGGGTGTTTTTTATTGAGGTATAGAACTTTAAGTTGGCATCACTTTTTTAACTGGCGGCCATTTTGTCAGCTGTCAAGTGATTAATATTTAGTTTGGTTTGCCATTTCATCATGAACAGGTTGACAAAAGAACAACGCTTGCAAATCGTGCAAATTTATTTCGAAAATAATGGTTCAGTTCGCGAAGTTTACCGCAAGCTCCGTCCATTTTATGGTCGACATAATCGTCCATCAGAGCAATTAATTCGGTTAACCATGGATCGTTTTCGCACTACGTTTACTCTATGTGATAATACGCATCCGCAGAGACGTCGAACAGTGCGCACCGAAGAAACAATTGCCGCTGTAGAGCAAAGTGTTGAAGAGGACCCGAATGAATCGATTCGCCACCGTGCACAGCAATAACCGACTATTTTGTTCCCGAATTGGATGGCATGAATGTGGATGAGTTGTGGTTCCAACAAGACGGCGATACATGCCACACAGCGCACGTCACAATCGATTTATTGAAGGAAACATTCGATGAGCGCATAATTTCGCGGAATGGACCTGTCAATTGGCCACCAAGATCGTGTGATTTGACACCATTGGATTATTTTCTTTGGGGATATGTGAAGTCGCTCGTCTACGCCAACAAACCAGAAACGTTAGGGGACTTGGAAGCCAACATTCGTGGCGTTATTGCCAACATACGGCCCCATATGCTCGAAAAAGTGGTTGAAAATTGGACCTGTAGAATTGGCTTTATTCGAGCCAGCCGCGGCGGCCACATGCCCGAAATCATATTTAAACGTTAATGGCATAAAATTATCCTTCCAATAAAGCCAAATTGATGGACATTAAAACGATTTTCTTGTGTTTTATTTCAATTCGAAGTTCTATACCTCTAAAAAAACACCCTGTATTTTTATACATTCATATATATATTAAAAATATATGGACCATACATATATTTTTTAGCTGGGTGGGAAAAGACATTTCTTTCATCATTTTAAGAGAAAAATTCGATTATATAAAAAACACAAAACTCATATTCGTACACAGAATTTACTTTAAGAAATTATATTAGCAACTAATGGAATTAATTATAAAAAAAATAATACGTTTTTATACTAACACTAGTAAGTACTTTTGATTATTTTATTTATTAAATAGGGCACAATGTATAAAATAAGAATATAAATATTTTAGTTATAAGTGTTTATCCTTTTATCCCCTTTCCCTGACCTGTGCATCACATATGATGAACAGCTAGTCCATTTCACACGCTCGTGCATGATATGTGATTCACAATTGATATTTTTTTAAGTTTAGTATCATGTGAATCATATATGATTGACAGGACGTCTGGCTGAAAGTGATGACAAAAAATGTCTGTGCATCATACATAATTTACACTTTTTTTCAAAGAAAAACTATTTATAAACTACTTAAATTTTCTAACATGATATAAGAAATATTATGTAAAGCACAAAAACCGTTGTAAGCAAAATTAAAATTTTGGACGTACGGCATAATATTTTTTTTTGTATGGGGACAGTCAAAGGGTTAAACGTTGACGTATACGTATATAAACTTTGCATACTGTATGTATTTTCTAATACATTTCCAATTCACCAGTGATAAAAAAGAAGAGAAAAAGATCGAGTTAATAAAATGCAAGCTTTTTTGCTTGCAAATACGATCTTATGTGAGATATCATGCATGCGTAAATTTTTATATGGCTCCATACATTACATCTTATTTCTATCCACACATAGAAAGAGCTTAATAATTAAATGTCTCATATATTATAATACATATCATATATTAGTCCATATATCAATTCATATATAATAGTTTTACAATGTATAATCAGATATATGAATTCATACATTTAATATATATTTACATACATTCATATATTAATGATATATGGACCATACATATTTTTTAGCTGGGTTCCTTCGATTTGGTTTCATTTAGAATTAGAAATATACTTTTCACGTATTTAAATTACTCTCGATCTCTGTTCATACCTTATACCAATCGTTTATTAAGCCTAATTTGATGCAACGTGCTGGCAAAATAATTTTTGCTGTTAACTAAAGGTTGGCTGGCAACGTTTTTACTTTCCATAGTCGCATGTGCTCTTAAGGACCAATTCACAAAATAGCAACACTTTTTTTGTATATCCGCTACCATAGTGATTTCTTTTTAATCGACACATACATATATTGCACAAATAACTATCGTACTGAATTCTATTGAGCAAAAATTTCATGTTTTCAAAGCTCTCATTCATTGGATACATACATATGTATATTCCTATTATTACTAAATTTCAGGAACCATAAAAAAAGACTGTCCGAAAACACAATTATCTTCCGTCTCGTGACATCTGTGTGCATCCTCTATGATATAACATGCAAGACGGAATGGACAGATATATTACAGAAGTAAAGCGCGGACGAAACCCAAATTCATTAAAAATCTCATCGGTTCCCAAGATATCCAGGGATAACGATGCCGCATCAATGAACTGTCAAACCCGCTGTATCATCGAACAAAACCTCCAAACCACTACCAATCTACCTGAGAGAAAAAAATTCGAACGCCCTTATTAAAAAATTAATCTCGATCGTTGGTGAATACATTTTATATTAATCCAATAAAATATGGTGAAATTG
This sequence comes from Nowickia ferox, assembly GCA_936439885.1. Taxonomy (NCBI): domain Eukaryota; kingdom Metazoa; phylum Arthropoda; class Insecta; order Diptera; family Tachinidae; genus Nowickia; species Nowickia ferox. The sequence goes on along the minus strand of OW387026.1, from coordinate 41,597,970 downwards.
CCGAAACAAAAATTCAAATATATGCAAACGATTTCCGCAAAATTGTTACTGAATAAAAAAAATGTTTCTATACATACCAGCCTAAGAGTGCTAAAGGCCTGCAGATCGTATTAAAGGGCATAACATAAGAGTTAAACCCAAAGAAGTAAAAGACGCTCTCATCCACCAAGAATTTAAAGTAAAAATCTCGCTAACATAATAAAGAAGGAGACGATACCCAAACCTCTATTTCGGGTTGAACTCGAACCGAATGATGTAAAGTTCAGAAAAAACGAGACCCATCCAATTCATAGCATAAAATATCTCTTATACTGTTTATGCTTAAATTTTTGTTCAGTTCTATTGGATGTTGTTTTTGGTAAAATAATGAAATTTTTGTCTTTTGATTGTTGTGTTGAATCAATTTCTGATATTTCAAAATCCTAATAAGAAATAAATAATATTTTTGTACGATTTTGTACAAAAATTCGGTTTATTTAGTAATGACTGGTGTTAAATACCTTAAATGTTTCATTAATATTTTGGACTTGTTTTTGAAAGATGGTACTTTAGGACGCGTTCCCGAAATGACTTTCTCTGCATGTATATTGGTTTAATTTAAAATTTACTTTTTTAATTAATTGTATTGTTTGATGTATACATAAAACAGATTAGTTGTAGTATTTTATTAATTTTCTTTTCTCAATAAAGTTAAGATTTAATACATTAAATTGTTTGTGAACCCAATTCTGCACCGAGGTCATTTTGAGTCACCTATTCTAGAATTTCTGTTTTAATATTAGAGCTTTTTTTTCAAAATTGATTGCATTATTATCAAAATTAAAAAAAATAAAATTTTAAAAGCTTTATGTTTGTTGAAAAAATATGAAATTCCTATGTTTTTAATATGGGGAGAGGATATATTTGATAACATGCTTATTCCTTTATATCTCGATGTTAGAGGTATGTTATAAGTTTTTAATTTGTATGGAATCATAAATAATATTACGTAATTGTAATTATATATTAACAGACCCACCTAAATTACGACGCAAAGCGCAACGTAATTTAGAGCTTAGCTTTTATGCTGAAATGAGTAACCTAAATTAGAGCTTTAAAGTTGCGCCAGAAACAGTAAAGGCGGTGTCAGATACACGAAGTTATGTCACTCTACCTAAGTATGTTTAACTATTCTTGCTTATCTTTTACGATCATCACATTAATTATTTTTACTTATTTTATTCTGGATATTATGTTACATTGTTTGTGATTGCCAAGTGAAGATATATTTGTCACGTGCCCATGATTATTTAAGTGACCTGACTAGCTAACCTGATACTTACTAATGTATTTACCAAAGGTAAATCAACAATTGTATACACAACATTTCTCATATTCCATTTCATTGAAAATTTGCGTTAAATAGCTGATGTTAATTACAATTTTTACCCCAGTAGATAGACTTGGGTCAAAGACTATAAATATATAAAGATGTTCCACGTAGAACATTAAATAAAAACTAAAATTTTTTGCGTTTAATGATGCTGCGGGGGAAGTAACAAGGGAAAATTATATTGTTTGTTATTTGAGCGAAACCACAAACAAAGAGAGCACAAAATTTTTGAGATTGTACACTTTATATAAGTATGTATGTAGTAATGTTGAATGGCATACAATGTATGCACACACATAAATGATGCTTATAGAGAAATTTGTGTGTGTGTACGAGTACGAGAAAAAATATGAAATTACTAAAAGAAGTTTCTTGTTTTGATATATTCATGTGCAAATAAATTACGTAAAGCCAATGCGACCGATTGTATTATTGTAGAGTAAAAATACGTGTTTTATTGTTGTAAAATTAAAAATAAGTTGATTCGCACCGAACTACATATAATTATTTGATTTAGACTTAGAAAAAAGATTTTCAAAAACTTTTATGTGAATCTTACACACTGCAAAAAATCAGTCTGATGGAACACACAAACTTCCAAAATCTGTTTCTTTATCATAATTTTTAGCGTGAAAAAACATTTCTGAAGGATATGACAAAACTTGCGCTGGTTTAATTACATCCACACGCCATTTTGCAAAAAGTTTTTTCGTTCGCTTTTATATTTAACTCATCAACTTCGGCTTCAATAGATTTCTTATTCATTATTTTGCTTTCTAATGTTTTTAACCTACTTTTTAAACTTTTGGATTTTTGCTTTAATTTAAGTTTGTCTTGCGAAACAATCTTAAAGTTTTTAAACATAGTAAAATATTTCTTTCTATAAAATTCTTAATTTTTACAACTTTTATAACAATTTGTGCAAAACGATGGTGATTCCGATCTTTTGCGCTTATGAGGCGGACTTCTAAATAAGGGTAAAGTAACATCTTCACTTAATAAACAGTTTAAAGTTGGTACTGCGTCTCGCTTCAAGTATTTCTTTCCTATATTTTCTGACGGAAAGTGTCTTTCACATATACATATGTATATAATGTCCGCGATCTTTCCAAAAAGCTTTCGTCAAAGTTGCACTTTTCTATCCACGCTTTAAGCAATATGTCATTGGAATATGGAAAACGAAAGATTTTAAAGTTTGGATCTGCCACAATGAGGCAAACAACACTTATTGCCTGCTATAAGCGATAACTTCTTTTGTTTAATTTCAGTTAGTTCGCTCATTATGACATTTTTTTACTTATTTAATTACTAAGACTTTTTTAATTTCACACTAGATTATAGTTTCAAGCACAATATATTCACTGTGAAGCAGTAGTACAGTCGAATTTTTGCCTAATCTTCAACGGGTTAAGATGTAGAATAAGAAAATTTCACTTCATACACAACGTTTTATGATTTATTTAGGTAAATAATTGTCATATGCAAATTTTTCCTTTACTAATTAAATATGTAAAAAAAATTTTTTATGACTTAATCAGGAAAAATAAACTAACAAGTGTCTTTCAATAAAAAATGCAGGTAATAAAATTAAAAAATGCTAACCAGAGATATTTTTTTTAAAGTATGTGGGTTTTTCCAATATACCTGCCTCAGCAAAATATATGTGCTTTAATCACAAAACTTGGGATATGCAGACAGCAGTACACACGTGCATTTTATTGCACCCGTTGTGGTAAAACCACAATTATGCTATTCTTATAAATAATTTTATGGTCTTTATTGCTAAAAACTTAATTCCTACATGCTAAAACATTTATTTTTAAGGGTTGCAAACAAGTCATGCAAGTGTGATTGTGAAAAAAACACACTGCACCAGGTAAATAAATCGCAATACCTTCATTAATCAAAGGAATAACATATTAATTGAAACTTTTACTTTTCTGCTGTCAGTTTTTGAACACTGATATTAAATTCAAATATCGGTAAATTTATATTCGGTGCGAATCCATGTATTTGCAAAAGTACAACAATAAAATACATATTTTTGCCATACAAATAAACAATCGGCAACATTAAGTTCTACGTAGCTTATGTCCATATACATATGCATATGTGCGAAACACACAAGTTCTTTTTGTTTGTGTATATTTTTTCTTTGCTTTAGGAAAAATACACAAATCCATTCATACTTATGCATGCAAAGGCACACATACATACATGTATGCATATGCAGATGAATAGCAAAGACATGAGAATAATAAGTGCTCTGAGAAAATAAAATACTCTCTTTGAAACACATGGATTTAGTCGAAAATCCACCAGCAAATTAAGCACTGACAGTACAATGTATGGTCGTAGAACATCTTTATATTTATAGTCTTTGCTTGGGTGTTGATGAAGTGCGTGGCTACACAGAAAAATATCGGTATTTCCCCCAACTAATAAAGTCTAATTTAATTTTTCTTCTCTTCTTTAGAAACTCACATTAATTAATAAATATTTCACTCAACAAGAATTGAATGATTGAACTTAAGCCCGACTAAGAAATTATTTCTGGTTAAAATTCTCTATATTTCAACTAAAAATTTGAAACTTCATATTTTCATGCGAGTTTGGCGAAACAAAATAAAATAGTTATACCAACTGATTGTCAAAGCACGCAAAAAGTTGAGAGTTGCCTAACTTTTCGCTTCGGTTTGCGTTAAAAGTACTTTATGTGACATATTTAATATAAGCATGTACATTTCATCTTAAATGTCAAAGCGAATCTTCAACACAACGCGAAGCAAAAGTTGTATCTGACATGATCTTAATGTTCACTCACTTTGATTAATAAAAACTCTAAATAGAAATAAGATGTACAAATGAAAACGCTAATTGACCTGAAAGTAGCTAAAGTTACATTACTTAACAAAGACAACAGTACTTTTGTAGCCAACTTCACTTCTTTATGCACTGTCAAAATTGGATTTTCCAATTGCAAAGCGTTGACGCCGCCTTATTTCGGATGGTTTCATACATTTTAGGTCTGTTCCGGATGCATAACAAAACAGTCCAACCTTGAACAAAGTTATCCCAAAGCGTTCTAGATAGCAATTTTTGTGCAATTTTGAGAGCGAATGAGAGAGTAATTTTTGTAATTTCCTGTACAAACTAGTTCGAATTTTTTTTTTCTGGGGAAGTTCGGACAAGAATTAAATAATCAGCTGTTTTTTGTTTACATATGAAAAAATGTAAAAATAAGGGTAATAATAATATTCCTGCTCGTATATATATCTTCTAAAATACTTGTATGGAATATATTTTGAAAATTTTGTTAAAAAAGGGTTAGATTAATTTTTGAAATGCCAATCAAATATTTTTTTTTCAATTAAACGCCATGCATATGAATGATTTCTATTGGATACTAAAAAATAGGTAATGTTTTCTAGATTTATCGGAAAATGTAAGTTTTTCTTTGCAGATTTTTTACAATAAATTATTGTTGTCTTGTGCTGCTGTGTAACATGATAACTATTATTATAAATTAATACAAAAATATCTTTTAGTTGAAATCTAGAATAGGTTTTTGTTTTTATTGTCACAAATTTTTTTACTATCACAAAAACTTTATTAGAACTGGTTCGAGAATAGCACTGCTAGTAATGCTTAGCATAAAATTCAACAAAAAAATAGTTGGTTTGACAAAATCTTTACGGTCTAATTCATAAAAAATATTTTAGGTTTATTACAGGTTTATTTGACAAATTTCCCATAGAAATATGTCAAATAGGAGCTTAATAAACCTGAAATATTTTTTTATGAATAAGGCAGTTAGTCTTTAGGATATTTTTGTTATTGGATAATAAAAAGAGAATAATTGACAAACCACTTTTATTTTATTCTTCAATATGATAAAAATCTTCATTGTCAAATACGAATTTTATTTTTATTTGTGAATGGTTCTAAACATTTAAATTCATTAAATTTTAATAAATTTCGATTGGAAATTTGTTTACTTTGTACACCCAAAAATGTATATTTGATTTTAACAAGGCCCAGATATTGTATTTAAAATATTGAAAAAGGGCAAAAATAATCGAAAGTGTCATGGTGCCTCACGCGATATATGTACTCGTATGTATGTATGTGTAATAAATGGCAGAATTGTGCATCATTAAATGAAATCTGGCCATTAGTATGAAAGCTTTTTCAGTACCTCTTTAAGATTTGTCTCGTTAAAATGTGTTGTTTCTCGATTCCTTATTTCAACGTATGTACATACATAAATACATACCATGTATGTAGTATGTATATACAAAATATTTAAACCATTTTGCAGATGTATTTAAGCAAATATTATAAAAATACATATGAACGTATGCAAGTGAAATGAACAATTTAATTTCGTTTTGAAGACAATGCAAACAAAAAGTTTTTATTTATGGAGTTGATTCACGAAAACTAAACAATAATAATAAAGCTACGTAATTCATAATGATGTAATAATATTGCAAAGCATACAAGTATGTAACTCATTGTATTTTAAAGTGCTTTCGTATAAAAGCTTTTGGTCTTGTAGCAACAGGTGGACAGATGGTTGCAAGCTAAACAATGGTGGCTATTCTGGAAAATGCGTCGAAGAAGTGAAACTTTCTATTAATAAAAATTTTCAAAAATTGTTTTTGCTTACCATACATTCCTAAAATTAAATAAACGTGAAAATATCAAAGAGTTTCTCTCTCTTTTAATAACGGTTAATTTTATATGATGAATGTTTACATTTACGCAGTTTTATTTTTGTTTTCCTTGTAACTTTCATCAAATCGATGCGTATTCCAGAATAGACACCAATATTTTTTTATGTTTGATAATAACATTACTAAAAAAATGTACAAAAAAAAGCCATATGTAAAGGGTCCGTCAGATAACTATTTTTTTGAAAACAGGGCGCAAAACATCGTGTGTAGATTCGTCTGTGTGGCACGTAGCGCCGTCCTGTTGAAACCAAATGTTGCCAATATCCTCCTCTTCAATTTTTGTGAACAAAAATTCGTTCATCATGGCCCGATAACGATCGCACTGCAACGGCCACTCCTTGCTCATTTTCGAATTATGCCTCTGGACCAAAATCCGCACCAAACAGTGACTCGTTTTGGGTGCGTCGGCTTTTCAATGTATGCGTGCGGGTTTTCTGTGCCCCAAATGCGACAATTTTGCTTGTTTACATACCCGCCAAGATCAAAATGAGCTTCATCAGAAAAGATGATTTTTTTTGGCAAAATCGGCATCTTCTGTAAGTCGATCGCAGGCAATATTTCCCAGCGTTGTATACACAACCATATTCGTTCAGCGGAAGGATAAAACTAATTATCTGTCAAATCAGACATGAGCTAAGTGTTACCAATCACGAAATAAGAACTAGTTAAAAAAAAACGTTAGATGGCGGACCCTATAGATACAAATGTATAAATACTATGTATATGGCTATACATGGACTAAAACATACTAAGGTTTGTTATTACGGACCAGATATTGGAGTTACATACATATGTATTAGGGATACCAATCGGGACTGGTTTTTACGATTCCGGGATTCGGGATTTGAAAAAATCAAGTCCCGGCATTTCGGAATTTTTCGGAACACCAAATATGTTGAGATTCAGGAATTATTCGGGACTCTGTGTTTTTGAACATTAAAAGACACATGGTTTTTATAAGATTTTACGAGGTTGGCAAACGGTATCGTAAAAATACCGATACCGATTCAAATACCGCTAATTGGATACCGGTATCGGTAACGATTGATTTCGGTTAGAAAATACCGGTATCCAGAATACCTTTTATGTCTGTTACCGGTATACCTATTCCCACCAATAATAAAATTGCAAAAATATATTTCTTTTATGAGCACGTTTTTGTTCTCTTTTAGGAACGAAAAACGTGTCCCTAGACATACATATAAATATTTTAAATTGGTGGAAAGACCAAAACTATTGTAAGCCAAAGTTATTTGAAATCGCGAAAGTTATATTGGCTGTTCTACCTGCATAAGTTTTTGTAGAAAGGGTGTAAGGTATATAGTGAACCCTTACCATAATAGACTTGAAGGTGATAGTCTAAATGCGAGCTAATGCGGAGATTTAAAATTTTGAAGAGTACTTCTTTACTGTCATACTAGTGATGCGCCGAATGCAAAATTTTGATGTTCGCGAGTACGAATACGAATATTATATGTGAAAGTTATAGATATTTAATTTGGGTTCTATTTACGTCTGCAAAATTAAATATGAAAATTTTTCTATGAAAAAGAACTGCACACCCATGTTCGCGTACATTAAAGTTAAGCATATACTAAAGGCTTTAGTAAAAACAAAAAACACAAATATAGTAAATTAAATGGATTCCTACACAGTATGATAAATTTTCATTTAACATTTTTTGCAGTAAAGTCACTTTTTTTGACAACAATGTGTCTCTATATACACATTGTGGTCAAAATGCTTACATGGTTTTCCTTTCCTCATCTCTTCTACTTTTACATATTTTAATTTTATAATATACACACAAAACTTATATTCATATCAAAATACAACATATATTACCAATAAATGCACCAAACACATAGAACGAAATGGTTCTGCAGAGCTTTATAAAATATTTCCTCCAATTCTCATAGACAAGAAAGTGTCCTTTCTAAAAATATATTCTTCCATGGATATGACAATAGCATATTATTAAGTTTTAACATTTTCGTTGGCCCACTTGAGGCTACAACGTATAATGGCTCGATTATGGATGGCAACCGAACTTCAGTTGACAAGTTAACTAGCAACGCAACTGAAATTAAAATTGGTATTATGTATGGCAACTTCCTTGAGTTGCCAAAAAGTTATCGAAAATATGATTATGACAGATTGACAACTGAAAATAATGTGAAAAAATTCTAAATATAAGAAATACAAGTGCTAAAAAGAAAATTATTAAGCGAAAGTGCTTAAATAACGTTACTGATCATAAAAATGAATAGTTAAGTCGAATAATTTTTTTATACGGCTCTTTAGAATTACCGCCTCTACTGTGAGTGTGTATATGTTATTGCCTAAAATAAGTTTTAACAATCTCTTTTTCGGCTTTAAATCATATTTTCTTTGAATATGCATAGAAGAAATTCAAAAATAAAAATAATATTGCAATTACTTTTTAATTTGTCCAATTTTTTGCTTTTAAAACTATGCAGCAACGACAAATTTGTGGTTGCCAATATGGCAACTGAAACTATCAGCTGTTAGTTGCCAGTTGCCATCCATAATATCATTTCGGCAACTAGCAACGCACCAAAGTTCGGTTGCCATCAATAATCGAGCCATAAGTTTTGAGCGATGTTTTCCTTCAAATATTACTTTATTTTTTATACAACCGAACCTAAGAAAATATTTATATAAAACAAGTATGAAATGTACATGGGAACTAGATCCAATTTTGATGTATGTACAAGAATATTCAATTATATTTTGATATGTTATTTTGTAACAAATATCGTACTAAAACCGCCAAAAAGCTTAAGCGACACTTTTTTTGGACGAAAATCGATTATTTACGATTGCAAATAATCGATTTTGGTAAAAAATTACGATTATTAATAAGCAGGAACAATAAATCACATTCCTGTTTTTGGTAATGGACATCATTTTGAGTCATTTGATCTCCCAATATACCCCATCATTGCATGCTTAAGGCCGTCCCAAAATATTTTTTACCATGGCAACCTTTATTGATCGAAAATATGATATGCATTTTTTTAAATGATTTCACTGCACATTTTATATTTACTTAAAGATCGAAAAAATGTTCAATGGTGTTGGTCTTGTTTACACACTTAATTGTACAAAAAGTTTGTTTTTAAGTTAGCAACAAGAATATATTTAATTCTTTGAATTAAAATAAATTAACTTTTTTAAATTATTGTAAATTTAAAAAAAAATAAAAATGTTCGTTTTCCTCTGAATTTGGCGAGTACGAGTACGAATATTTAAAAACGTACGAATATTCGGGAGTTCGAACACAAATGTTCATTCGTACATCACTAAGTACTTATATTTTCTACATACACTTCGTGTATATTATGTACTGTATATTAGAGCGATTCAAGTTGTATGGAAGCGAAATTCGTGCATGGTGTACCCCCCTCAAAATGAATATTGGTATTTTTTATGATGACATCTAAAATATTTCGGCTCTAGCTTTGACCCCTAGTGAGCTGGACCATTTTGTCTATTTTTGCATGTTTTGTCAATTTGAGAATCTGTTTCCTTACCACATATACAATATGGGTATCATAAGAAAGGTTTTTTTAAGGCGCGTCCAACTCTATATACAATTTTTCCAAGGACGATCATCCATGTACTTTTTTTAAGGATATTCTGTAAAAAAGAACGGGTTTTGAAAAATGTCAAATTAACATATTTTAATCTTTAGTCGATTTAATTAAATACGGGTCTTAGCTTTTTTTGAAATTCGTCATAGTTCGCGTTTTGACAAAATTTTTTCTTTTGCCATAATCTTTGCCAAAATATTTTAAATGTCATCTTAAACAAGTCCAAGGTTCATTTTAAGGAGGTTAAATCGAGCACTTTTTTTGGTGAGTCGCTCTACTGTATATCCGTATAGTACAAAACTTTTATTTGTATTATTTTGTTGAATTAACTAAAACATATACTTTATATAGGTATGCAGGGTTTGAACTGCGGTTTCCTTACTTTACTTTTTGTAAAAATTATTTTTTAATAAAAGTATAATATATAGAAACATATAAGTTTATATGTTTTTCATATGTTAATGTAAAATACTCCCTTTTTGAAGTAATGTAATAAAAAAATGATTTTTTGCTATGTCCACTGCCCGAATTAATAAAGTTAGCAGTAATATCGGTATACCGGTATTGTAGACTCTTTAACGGTATGTACCGGTAATACCGATACCGAAATAAAAAAAATACCGCTACCGATACCGAAATTTAAAAAATAATTGTACCGGTATCAATACCGATACCGTTATTCGTTTCGGTTTCCAACCCTGATTTAATTACATAATGTAGTATATATAGAATGTTTTTTCTTAATTTTATATAAAAACTTATAAAACTTTGTTCGCCATTAGTTTCTAAATCTTTTTTGATACAACTTTTTATTTATTCTAGTTTATAGAAAAATTAAATTTTTCTTTGTTATTGTTTATTTTTCAAACAGATGTTTTGTTTTGTCTGTAATCAAACTAGCGCCAAGAAAAGTACGAGATATTTAATGCCATAAAAAGAAGAACATTACTCTCCCAAACGCTCTCTCATTTAACCTCCACTCTCATTTGATAGTGCAATATTACAGAAAACAACAGTAACACATAAAAATTAAAAGATTGTTTATGATCGACAAAAAAATAAAAATGATCGATAACAAAAAGAAAACGGAAGCGAAAGAGTGAGTGATAAAAAGCTGCCACAAAATAAACTTCTGGTTATAACTTAATAAAAGCATAGAAATGGCAAAAAAGTGTAGCGTGCGCTCATTAAGTGACAGCGCTTTAGGTGAATTAGCGAATTTGATTGTTTCGACATTGGGATATGCAAAATATGCTCTTGATTTCGATATAAATATTGTTATGGTTGAAATAAATCTGTATCTAGAGATGGCTGGTGCTACATCAAATATTTATCAAGATTTGTTACGTGTTATTCTCATTTCGGATTATTTAGATGCTAGTATGCGTTTTACTTGTTTGCAAATGCTTTTAAACTGTGGTGTGTCATTCCTCATGACAGAGCTTTTTCCATTTTCGTATTATGACAAGATTCTACAAGTGATCGCTGCGCAAGGGTCAGGCTTACGTATTCTCAATTTGAAAGGAATATGGGTTAAGGATGATCATATGCAATACATGTTTGAAATCGTCAAGAAATGTCAACATCTTACACAACTCCATGTACCGTATATAGCAAATGATGATTTGCTTCGAGAGATTTCCAAGCATTGTGAACGTCTTCAAGTATTAGACATATCAGGTGACACAGATATAACGGAAATTGGAATTGAATATCTTAGTAATGGTTTATGTGCGCAGCGCTTAACTGTGATTGATATTGGCATGCCAGGCGAAGAAAATATTTGCTTTTCTGATATTTCCCTTATTTTGGAACATTGTCCAAACGTTGAGACGCTGTCAACGTATTCATTCGTTGGATCTGCCCTGAAGTGTATTTATGATGTCAACAAACGCTTTACTTGCAAACTAAAGTATCTTCATGACACAGGATCAGACGAGAGTATAGTGAAAATAATTGCCAAGACGTGCCCTAGTCTAGAGTCACTATATCTGGATACACCGAAGTTAGGATGTTTGCAGGCGCTGGCTGGTACTTTCCTGCAAAAGCTTAAAATATATAAGTTTTCTTCAATTGAATTACTCAAGTTGCTAGAAAGTATGGGACGAACTTTAATACATCTTACAATGATTAGGAGTAACGGTGGTTTGGACTTGAACTTTGTAGCTCGTATGTGCCCTGGGCTAATTGAGCTGGATTGCTACATGATGGACGACTTAAGTTACTCCAGTTCAAGTCATTCCCAGCTTACTTGCTTAGAGAGCCTGGAAATGCTAAGCAGCCCAATGACTAATACGGCTTTGAAATCATTAGTATGTGATAATACAAAACTCAAACGACTGGCGATCGATAATGTTTCCTTTAGTGATGAAGATATATTAAGGTAAGCTATTTTCTCAGTTTAGAGAAATTAACAATAAAAAATGTTAGACCCTTTTCCACACCAAACGTTTACTTTTAAAAGTCATGAGTTTGTTGGCGACTAGTGAAATGTGAAATTTATAAAAATTCTTTAAAATTTGTGTGAATTTCTAGAAATTCTTTAAAATTTGAGAATTTTTTGGTTTACATTAAGACTTTTTTTGTTTACATTAATTGTTTTTTTTTTGGTGCGACCGTAGGAATTTGTGCGTGGAATATTTTGTAGGAATACATTAAGGGGTTTCATATGTTTGACGTTTTATATGTGTATGATTTCCAAATGCCGAAAAGAGTTTGGCTGCTGTAATAAGTTGGTTATTTAAGTGTAACCGGCTGAACGGCTTTTCAAGCGTGATTGTTGAGATCTAACAAATACTTGAGCATAAGTAAGAAATTTGATAATATGTGTACATATGTACATATCTACAAATTGATTTTATGTATCTATGTATACAGGGTGGGCCAAAAGTTACCATGGGGTTTAAAAGTTTAATAACTTTTTCGTTTATTAATTTTTTTAAATTTTTTTTCTCAGATTATATAATATACAAAATGGAAATTTTTTTACACTAAGTATGAAAAATAATGTCTCTTAAATGACCACCGTTTTCAGCTTCGCACTGATGGGCGATTATGATTATGAGTGATGAAGCTCATTTTCATTTTAATGGCTTTGTTAACAAGCAGAACTGTAGGTTCTGGGGTTCTGAAAATTCAAGAGCCATTCATAAACGCCAATTGCACCCCATTAGGTGTACAATATGGTGTGGGATCACATCTGAAAATATCATTGGGCCTTACTTCTTCGAGAATGAAGATGGAAGTGCTGTAACCGTAAATGGAGAGCGGTATCGGTTTATGAAAATTTTTTACGTCTTGCTCTTGAAAACATACCTGGTATGTGGTTTCAGCAGGACGGAGCCACTGCCCGCACTGCCCGAGACACAATGGCACTTTTAAGTCAAATTTTTGAAGAGCGAATAATTTCCAGAAATTCGGAAATAATTTGGCCCAGCGCGATCGCCAGTTTTGACAGCACCCGACTATTTTCTTTGGGGTTATTTGAAGTAGCGAGTGTATGTGAACAAGCCAGAGACAATCCTTGAACTCAAGGCAAACATTGTTGCAGACATTTTGGAAGATATTATGGAAAATGCTTTAAAACGAGCCCATCAGTGCGAAGCTGAAAACAGTGGTAATTTAAGAGACATTATTTTTCATACTTAGTGTAAAAAATTTTCCATTTTATATATTATATAATCTGAGAAAAAAATAAAAAAAAAATTAATAAACGAAAAAGTTATTAAACTTTTAAACCCCAAGGTAACTTTTGGCCCACCCTGTACAAATAATTGTGTGGCTCCCTGTTTAAATACATTTTTGTCATGTGCGATTCGCTTTGTGTTTAGATGTGAAATATCTTCAAAGTTTTTTATTTGAAATTAAAAAACGTAGTTTTAATTTTTAGGTGTATCTACGTAAAAGTTTGTGAGGAGTTTATGTTTTAAGTAAAATAGAATTCCTCTCTAGTTGTAGTAACTATAATAGAAATATTTAATATATTTAATTTCCATTCGCTTAAAGTTGATGTAGCATACAAAGTCAACGTTGAAAATATTTTAATATAAAATTTTTTCCAATCATAGGCTTTTTTCTTTAACTTTACTTTTTTTTTGCATTGACTTTTAAAAGTTGCCAAAGATTTTTATCCAGTTTTATAAGCGCTTGAGATTCTTTCATATAGTACCTTTGTTGGAATCTTAGATACATATCATATAGAACTCCATAACGGTCATTTTTAAATTTTATGTTAAGGTCATCATATGGATATGAGACTGAATTTAAATGTACTTTTAAATAAGTCAAATCACAATGAACACACTTATTTTCTGAGAATTTCGGAATTTCTGTATGATTTGATACTTATACAGATACAGATATAAAATAAGATCTGTTTACATTGCATTTTACAATTTATGTATGCTTCAGCATGATTCTAGTTGAAGTCCATATTTAGTCCGTAAGTTTGTTTGATACTCATTCATATACATGTACATTCTTAAAGATTCAAAATCAAAGTCCAATTTCTGTAGTTTATCTATATTTTCTAAAGATTTGATAGCTTTAGAAATGAATAGAGTGAAGATCTATTATAATAACCCATTTATATATTTTAAAATTTCGCGTGTTAGAGCTTTCGAAATGGAAAATGTACAACTTTCACTATAAAAAGTGATAATATGATGTGTTACTGAGTATTACACTGTGTTGTAATTTATTTTGAACGCTTAAGTTTTCACAATATTTCATACAGACCAACAAATTTATACAATTTCCATTATATTAAGTTAATTATCTTTCCTAATACCTAATATTAATCCTTCAAATAAACCAGACAAACTAGGTTTTTCCTTTTTAATTTTATTTTTAAATTTCAACATTTTGTACATCTTCAAATTACTGTATACTATATTTAGCAGCTTTCTCTCATTTCTTGAGTTATCTTTAATCGGAAACATTTGAATAGTTACTTTAACTTTTATATTGTATACATTAAGTAAATCTTTTTATATTTCAATACACTTATATGAACCATCAATGCTAAATTCTTTCTACATCATTTTTTTTAATGATCTCTTATATCGTTCTACTATTGATGCTTTCATATTGAGTAATATTTATTCTTCTATTTATACATGAATTTTCCAAAGACTTTATTAAAAATTTCTCTACCATCATCTGTTTGTAAGTTTTTTGGTACTCGTTCCATTTCAGAAATATTTTCCATAGACTTGTTTTTTTCGAGTGCACCTTTTATTTTCAGCGGTAGTGACCATATAAACTTTGAGAATATGTAAATTTTCAGTCTACAAAAATCAAACAATTCTATTTTCTGCAGAATAGTTCCCCATTTCAACTAAATCAGCTCCATAAAAGATCATCTATTCCTTTCTTTACATCTCTATAATGCACAATCAATTTTTGAGATTTATTGGTTTACTAAATTTCTTTTTAAGGATATTGAGTTTTTTACAGATTTTTTCATAGAGTGTTGTAATCTACTTTATTTACTTTCAGCTATTTATACTAACATGTAGTTAATTTTCCAACCTATAAATTTTATCGTTCAGCTGTTCAATTTGTTTTTCAAAAAATGATTTAATTTTTAGAATATCTTTCTCAATTTTATAATTGTCTTCTATCTCTAATTTTATTTCACATTGTACTCAATCAGTTTACATTTGAATATATTCTCGAATTATATTATTGTCTGCCTTAAACTATATTACTAATTTATCCTTTACTTTTTCGATTTGAGTAGAAAAATTTATTGATAATATATGATGATTCTGTATACATACATTAGGGGAAGTTATAACTTTTTAGTAGATTTCAAATTAAGATTTAAAATAATGTCTCTACTCGCGCATAAAAGGAAAGTTGTCGACATTTCAACTAGTGCAATTGTCGCTATAAAAAGAGTTTTGACATAGAGACATATGGTTCTAGGCTGACTAGAGGGTATGTATGTACACATATTATCAAATTTCTTACCCATGTTTAAGTATTTATTAGATCTTAACAATCACACTTACATACCTACATATATCATGAAAATATACAAACCGTCCGCTAAGCCAAAAAAAAGCCGTTCAGTCAAAGAAGACGAATGTACTTAAATAAACAAACTTATCACAGGCATACTTTAAGACTGGATAAATTTAATCTTGACTAAATATAAAGCAAACTCATCCTCCAATATAGAAAACATACTAGATTAGGGAAGTTTAGATATATGATAATATTTTATAGTACCAAAAGTCAATATGGAAAACAATTTATTTCTACGTACATATAAATACTGACGGCAGAAAATCACATACACACACACATACACAAATCTATCTATCTCAACAACACCCTAACCCACCTCAAATCACGATCAACCTTAAACTCCTACAGACATACATACACACACACACAGAGGAGATGACGTAATACACAATCACAAACATACTGACATAATGAAATTTCATAATATTATGAAATTCAAAGTCCTCTGTCATGAAACACGAAACAATATTTCTTAAATAAATAAACGAAGGTTTCATAACAACACCTTCGTCCCCACCAAAACGATCACATACATTACTCCAACAACATACACACATTATCAAATACATTCCCTCTCCACTTCCATTCTGAACAGCTATCAGGGTTGCCACTCTCTGCAGCTATTAGATTATTTCCCCAGAGATCCCAAAAATAAATGTATACATACAATAACCGTACAAACGCATAGCAACAACAACTCACAACGGCAAAACAAAGTCTATCAAATAACGGTCACTATGTGTTGCTGAATATTACAATATATCATACAGACCAACAAGTTTAGAGAATTCCAGTACATTAAGTTAATTATATTTCCTAAGACCTAACATTCCTAATCAATCCTTTAAAAAAAAACAAAACAAACTAGATTTTTCCTTATTAATTTTATTTTTACTAGTACATAGTATAAATAGAAGGTTTTCAGATACGGTTTTCTATACAAAAGTTGGCTCATGACTACGCTACAGCCGGCATTGTTAGTTTGTCTTTAATATTTAGTTGGTTGCGATTCTATCCCTGGTTTGATGATACAATTGTTGATTACTTTGCGGGTAAGGATGATGATTACAGTGAATCCGCGAATATTTATACCCGTTAATTTCAAAATCTCAGAAATTCGAAATAAGCGGCTGGTGCCTTGAGAAAATTTTTTTATTTCAAAAACTCCTTTGATTTGTAAAAAAATTAAAACCAA
Source organism: Nowickia ferox (assembly GCA_936439885.1). Classification (NCBI taxonomy): domain Eukaryota; kingdom Metazoa; phylum Arthropoda; class Insecta; order Diptera; family Tachinidae; genus Nowickia; species Nowickia ferox. The sequence continues at coordinate 41,581,011 of OW387026.1, read as the reverse complement.
GCAGTTGGCCTCTCCGATCACGGATTATCTGGACTCTACTGTAGGTTAAATTATATATAGTTATAATGTGTAGCCTATTTTGCAGGTTTGAGGAATAAGTGTTGCCAGAGCGGGAGGAATGTTTTATACTTTGCGAATCTGGTTAGCTGTTTAAAAACTTGTAGTTGATGATGCTAGAAGAAAAAGTTGACTCATCCGGGGTTGGGAAAATGTATGTATATATTTTCTTAAGTTCAAAAATGTGTGACATAGTTGGATTTACATGGTTGTTATGATTTTGATGGAGAGAATTATACTGCCAGTGTGGGAAGAATTTTAAATACTTTGCATATCTAGTTTGCTGTTTACAAACTTATCGATTTGTATATTTGATAAGATGGTTTTTATGTTTTTGAATGGTTGTTGTGAATGGAGGAACAATTACTGTCAAATTTTTGTAACGTACATACACATTATTCTATTTTTACATAGTATTTTTTGCATGATTTGGTTATTTGCATGCTGTTCAATGGAAAATATGTAGCGTGCAAGCGTAGGATTTGGTGTTTTATATAATAGATGCCGAGTTGTTTTTTGTTGTGTGCGGTAAGAAGAGTGAGTTAGTTAGTTCTTTTTTATTTTAATGCTTGCTGAACTTTTAAGAATTAGATGATGCTGACATGTGGACATGTGGGGGGACAGGTGCAAATGCGTTTTTATTTTTCAATTTAACCCTTTTAGTATATTGTATCCATATGTGGATTAAAAGCGTCCGAATCTGACTCTGATTCAGAACTTATGGTGTCCACAGGCACGTTGCTTCCAGTTTTCCTTCCATCATGAGCTTCTTCAAATACTTCATTAACATCATACAGGGTGATCTTGTGTCTCCACCAACATGCCTGACATTAATTAGAAAAGAAATCAAAAAAGGAATGCACAACAATGCATCAATAAAATTGATATTACATCTGCAAGCAATGTGTCCAGTTTTTTGGTTTTGTACCGTTTTTCCATGGGCATTGTGGTTTGGTGAAACCATTCTCCTTGCTCATGGGATTCGGTATGTAGTAGAAAATGCAGCTTTAATGTCATCGATGTGCCGATTTTCCCAAAATAATACAGCATTTCTTTCACCCATTCTCTTGCTTCCCGTTCCGCGTCTCGATCCCCTTCCAAAACTCTGGTGCATAAACGCTGATGGTAAATCCGTGCCATTGAATGATTTTCATCAAGCGCTGAATAAAAGTTGCTATTGAATAGCTTTCAAATGTCAGGGCCATTCAGTACGCCTGTTAAGTGAAGACAAAAAATAAAGACAGAAAAGTTTAAGTAGCACAATGAGGTGAACAAAAATTCGTTTTAATTTTACTACAATACCTTTTGTTATTTTTGTCATCGCTTCTCTTTGGGAAAACGCTTTTCAAATAGTCGAATGCTTTTGGACAACAGCCAATCGACGAATTTTTTAACAATTCCCAATTTTATGTGGAGCGGTGGCAGCAAGATGTCTTGAATATTGTCAATTAAAGGTGCATTCTTCAGTCTATGTTGTTTCGTTTGCTCCTCCACACTTCCTCTTGGTCTTCACGAATTACATTGGAATTGATTCAGAGGTGAACGCGAATCCCAATTACAAAGAAAACAAAAGAATTTTGGAAAGCCGCCCTTATCGATGATCCCTTGCAAAATGTTGATGACTTTCAAATCACAGAAAATTTTACATTTATTTTCGTAGTATACGATTTTTTTCATTATACCTTTCAATGTTAACACCCATTGCTAGCGGAATGGAAGGTTTTCGGTTCGACACATACAACAACACTGCTTTCAAGCTTGAAACTGAACCATCAATAAATAATCTCCACTCACTAGCAATGTAGTTCATTCCCATTTTTTCCACCAACGCTTTTATATCGTTCCAGTAAGCGAACGAATTGCCATCATTTAGAGTGTAGAGACTCTGAAATTCAGCTTGCCGTTTTCGGTACGCCGTAGAGTTAACATCAACATGTGTGAGTTTTCTTTGCTTTAAAAACGCTGTCAAAAATATGGCAAATCGCTGCGATAGTCCCAATATGGCCACAATGAAATCTGTTTCCATTTGTGTTATTAGTTGTGGTCCATCTCTTCCCTGTTGGGGCTCATAATCGGTATCAAATGGATCTTCATAAGTAATACCACTTGCTGTAGCCATTCCTGTAAATTCTGTCCTACGGTTGGCGGCCTTAGTGATAAAAAATTTTCTAGTGCAATCACTGGTAGTGTGACTGTTGCAGTTGCTTTATAAATTTTGTTCTTCTCAGCATGTCGATTTAGACGACATGTAATTTACGCATGAACAGCAACTGGTTGCATCATGATCACCTGGGCTATTAATCCAGCTGACCGGCTTAGAATACTTCATACTATTTTTGCTTCCACTCAAGCAAGCCATGTTATAACATTGGCGACACACTGCATTAGGTGTGTAATTTTCACCGGTCAAGTCTACTTCGTCGAAAAAAAACTTATATGGTCTTTCGAATTCACTAGTTAAAAGATTCTTTTCCTTTTGAAATCTTGTACAACTTTCTCTCTGATTTGATGACCGCAAACGTAGCAAAATAAATCAATTTTTTCTCACTGTATATTGAGATTGTCAGTTGCTAATGTTGTGTGCGAATTATGCTTTACCACTTTCTCTAAAAAAGTGCTATTAGACACACATACTTGTCTGCAGACATGTACGATGGCATACCAAAACTCACTGTCTAAGAGCATGTATGTCGAGTACGTCAGACATGTATGCATGTTGGTTTTAAAGAATTTGTGATTTTCTGATGTCTGTCGCACGCAAACATACTCGTCTACTAACGTGTCAGCCATACTTCATACAAAAATTCAGTTCGTTTGTTGACGCTGCTGTGTGCGTTCCTTTCCATTCCTTTTATTCCTTTTTTTTTTTTTTATTTTTCTTTTCCTTTTATTTTCGTGTTCCTCCTCTTGTAATAATATTTCGTTAATAACCATAGCCGCTACAATTTTTCGCTTCATTACCATGCTTTCGCTTCAAAAATTTCTGTGTACTGAAGTATGCCGTCAGCGTTAGACAGTGTAATAGCAAGACCCAAAGTATGCCATCGTACATGGCTGCAGACAAGTATGCGTGTCTAATAGCCCTTTAACTTTCACAACTGGGCTCTCGTTGACGTCGCGCTGTGTAATGCCTGAACAGGGGAAAAAAGGTAAAAAAAATCGAATTTTTTTAAAGTTTTTGCGATTTTGATCTTGAAGATTAAGTTTTTTTATTTTATATGTTCACAATGTTTATCACAAGAGCTACAACTTTGCCTCAGATAGTAAATCAAAATTCCGAACGGTTTGCAAGATATGAGCCTGAGAAAATGATCAGTTTTTATGCAAAAATTACAAAGGCCCCAAATCTTTGGGGGCCCATAAAAAAAGTGCATGACTTGGGGTAAAACTGGGAGACACGTGCCTTCTGTTTTTTTTTTTGGTCTTTTATCATGTAGTGGTATCCGTATATGGTTATATATTTTTTCATGTTGCACTGTGTTACCTAACGTATACAAATATGTAGCTAAAAATTAAAAATTTTATTATACTTTCAGCATATTTATTGAACATGATTTTAATAAACTGGAGGATATATGGTTTACCCTAGCGCCAAATTTAAAGATTCAGTCAATGGAGGTAAGACAATATTTGGAACACTCTGTAATTTTGTTTTAATTTTAAAGTAAGGAGCTTCGAAATTAATGTAATATATAAGTGTACATATATATGTATGTACATACATATGTATCTGAGCCGTAGCTGAGTAGCTTAATTCGATATAACACAGAATTGAGTTATTATATTTAGAGCTTTTCAGAAGTCAATACGCTTAAATGCTTTTTATCCGTTTAGAGAAATCAGCTTTTTTAACAATGGTTTGGACATTTACTTCTTAGCTTAATTGCCTGTTTCTACATAGCAAATAAGATCCCAGGCAAACAAACTTCATATTATATAATTTGAGATTTTGGCTACTTTTTTCTATATTGGAATTATTAAAAAATTATACAAAATAAATAACTTATCTTTTCAAACAAAATCGAATAATTGAATAAATACTGACAGCCGTATTCATACAAATTTTAAACAGCATTTCAAATGTTATTTAAGCAATATTCGCTAAAATTGTATTCATAATAGAATTTTAGCTTAAAAAACGTTATTTAAGCCTTGTGTAAATCAACATATTTTAAAATTGACTGCACCCATGTTCAAACCAATTTTAAGATGACGTTGCTGTAATTTTGCTTCGGGTTTATCATTTTCAACTTTGCCGGTATGTATGTATGTATGTATGTACTTATGTATATGTCAGTGTTATTAAAAAAAAATTATAGGAAAGGAGCGATCCGCTTTCCATTACCAGTCATTGTTTTCTCATTTTATGTATTAAAACAAATAATAATAATTGTAGAAAAAAGCAAGTTAATAGATTTTTAGTTAAAATACTGATTATGAATACCAATATTTAAAAAACATTTTTTAGCCTTAAAATTTATTAGCTTTTTAAACCTTATCCAACTTTTTTTTATGAATATAGCTGTGAGTATTTTCGCTAGAAAGGCAATAAAAAATGTTTGGATAAATTGAAAAAAGGCTGCATCATAGATATTGAATTAATAACATCGATAGTATAGTTTGCAAATAATCTCAGATTTTCATAATCGTGATTCGGTTAAAAAATATGCGATTAATCGCGATTATTGGTTAATGGCGCTAATCAAAAAAATGTTTACTGCCTTATTCATAAAAAATATTTCAGGTTTATTAAGCTCTTATTTGACATATTTCTATGGGAAATTTGTCAAATAAACCTGTAATAAACCTAAAATATTTTTTATGAATTAGACCGTTATTAAATTATATGTCCAAAATGTTATTAACAGTATTAAAAAAAATTTTTTTTTTTACTGACTATAAGAGACTTACGCTTTTACGTAGGAAGTAGCAACGTGGTTGTCAACAAAATTCTACAAAAGAATAGCAAGATTATACGGTTATCCGTGGCAGATCAGTCAACCAATGCGAGGTTTTTTTTTGCTTTATTTCATCCTGAGTTTCGTGTAATTGGGCTTAATTTATATTGGATGTTTTTATTAAATTTTCTCTCGCCGAGTTTAGTCGAACTTTATGGGTTTAGCTAAAGGCCGTTATAAACTATCATACAAAGTCGTGCAATCCCTGATATGATGGAGTTTATGAAAATTTTCAAAAGACAATAACAATTCATCACACCAGGGTTGTACTTTTTCCGTAGATCGCACGAATTTGTATGATAGTGAGTCATGGCCTCAAGGAAACTTAATTATTTTGTCTTGAGTTCGCGTTTTAATTTAATTTTTCTTACACGCTTATTTTTATTTATTGTATCTGTAGGGTACCTACCTAATACTGTACTTAATGTTTAACTTAAAAAATATAATTTTTTAAGTTTATAATTTTTTAACGCACTAGTAATCCCAAATTATTATTTTACTTATTAAGTAAAATATTTTTAATTAAAAATACATTGAAATTGATTATTGAGGGGTTTAGCTGGATCCTATGCGCATTTCACTGTTGCTAATGCAGATCATCAGGGAACCTTTACCCAAAAATTTCTTAAAACAACTAGAGTTAATATGTTAAACTTTCATATAAGCAAATGAGAAGCTCAACAAATAACAAAGTTGAAACAAGAACTCAATAATCAACATGTTTTTTATTTTCTTACTTTATCATTTATTTTATATTTAGTCGGAACATATGCATAAACATTTTAAATTGTAAAAAATTTATAAAAAAATAAATTTCAACTCTTGAACTGTTTTATTAATTCATTCATTCATTTGCCTGATATTTATTAAGTTACATGAGGTCACGTATGAGCTGACGATATATTATAAAAATTCTTATTTTTCCAATTTCATTTCAATCTTTTATGAAAGCTAGTTTGAATTGAATAATTGAGTGATTGCACCTTAAAACTTTGCAATAATTTCATTGATTAGAAATTTTTTTCAAGAAATATTTGTTTATTGATATTGCATAAACTGGCAGTACCAATAATAATTTTTTTATTTCGATTGCAATAATAATTTTTATCAATAAATTTGTAGAAAAAATATTGCAATAAAAAGTTTTGCAATTTTATTGATTGTTATTGCAAACCTGATTTCAATAAATTTTTATTGAAATACCCCCACCTAAAAATATACATTTATAATGAAATATGCAAAAATATGTATTTATTTTAAAATATGTACTAACATCGATGCCATTTTGTAGCAAATTTTATTTACGTTGAACTACGACCAACGACATGAAACATGAAAACATGGAACATGAAAATTCATTCCCTACTCATATCCGTTTGAACTCCCCGGTATACACTTTTTAATAGTTTTCCTTTTCTTTGTAACCTATTTTGATCGTAAAAATTAATAAAACTAATTGGGGTATTCACACGAGTGTGTTAAGTGTCTTAAAGTCATAAAGTCCTAACATTTTAAACCAGTTTAATGTTATTTGTATTTTCTTTCATATAAAATGTGTACTATATTAATACAATTCTTCACAGTATGTATTTGTTATTGTCATAACTAATTATTTTGCTTTTCCTTTTGTTTTTCGACAAAATTACCATTTATGTTTGAATACATGGCGTTTTTCTTTAGCAAATTTCTGCTAAAATTATTATATATTGCAAAAAAATATAAAAATTCGCAAGGGATTGAAATAATAGAAAAAATCACCCAAAGCTGATTTTATAGACCTCAAAAAAAGCAACAACTCGAGAATATGCTTGAGGCATATAAATCGCGAAAACTTGCAAAAATGCGAATATCTCTAAAAATAAGTAAAATAATAATTTGGGATTACTAGTGCGTTAAAAAATTATAAACTTAAATTGTAACAATTCCCACAAAAAACACTAATTATTAACTTGACAGCACCCGGTAAAAAAAAATATTTGTGTGGCAACACTCTATTCTTGAATAGCTGTTGTTGTTATTTACATTTATTTTCTTTGCATACTCTTACAACTACAATTTGAAGCTGAAAAAAGTCAGCCAATTTAGTAATGATAAAGTAAGAAAATAAAAAACATGTTGATTATTGAGTTCTTGTTTCAACTTTGTTATTTGTTGAGCTTCTCATTTACTTAAATGAAAGTTTAACATATTAACTCTAGTTGTTCTAAGAAATTTTTGGGTAAAGGTTCCCTGCATTAGCAACAGTGAAATGCGCATAGGATCCAGCTAAATCCCTCAATAATCAATTTCAATGTATTTTTAATAAAAAATATTTTACTTAATAAGTAAAATAATAATTTGGGATTACTAGTGCGTTAAAAAATTATAAACTTAAATTGTAACAATTCCCACAAAAAACACTAATATAATTTTTTACTGAATCTAGTTTTTATGTTGTCTTATTTTAAAACTTGTAATTTTCATTATATATAAAAAATTTGTTGATTAATACACAAAGAATATTTTTGTCAAATAATAATAATTTTTTAAATAAATAAATTTTGTTATAAAATATTTAAAACGAATCCTCTAATTGGCGATCCTGTATCGAACTTGTATATTAAAATTTTAAGAATAATTTAATTGAATCAATAAAAACCAAAACCTTCAACATTTATTTTCAACAAAAATTTTTTTGAAGAAGAGAAACTTCTATAATAATAAAGAAGATACTTTTGGACTACTAATAAAGATATGATCCACGTTTATAAGGACTAAGAAATTTTCTTTTGGATTATTATTTATAATCTGCTTCATTTCATTTAAAAAAAAGCTTTAAAGGAAATACCAATTACTCCTTATATATTCATCAACATTTCTGAAGACATCACTGCTCTTTAAGAAACAACTGCATTGGATAAAAATCCTTTAACAAATATCTAAAGATAAGTTATTTTTATAATTTCTTTTACTATTATTTCTTTTTTTTTTGAATTAGTTTAGGTTTGATTCAAAGCTGTATAAATATTTTATTTATATATTGTAATCCGAGATATTAATGCTAAATCTGTTGCTAAATATTTTATTGAAAACTATGTACCACGTTTTGGGGTCCCTTTAAAAATTACTGCAGATCAAGGAGCTCAATTCACTTCGGCACTTTTTACTGAATTAACTTCATTACTTGGATCACGCAAGATTCATACCTAATCTTATCATCCACAAGGCAACGGACTAGATGAAAGATTTCATAGACAACTTAAATCAGCTCTAATGTCATCATCTAAAACGATTTGTTTTACTAGGTTTACGAACTTCAATTAAACTAGAACTAAAATGTTCTCCAGCTGAGCTTGTTTAAGGACAAACCCTTCGTTTACCAGGGGAATTAATTGTTGGAAATAGTTTTGAAAAACCGGTTGAGGAAACTTTACTAAAATTAAGAAAACATTTTGACCACGTGAGGTCGAAATTGATTTATCATAATATTGATAAGAACTATGTACCGAAACAGCTTTTAACATGTGAATATGTATATGTAAAAGTAAACACTAAATCCGGTCTAAGTCAAGGTTCATCGAAAATATGTATGTAAATGCCTTTTCTCACTTTTATTTCGTTTATAAACAATAACTTTCAAAAATTTGTGTTTCTAACAATATTTAAAGCGTTTTCAATTATTTATTCCGATTTTACGTAGAAAAAACTTTTTCGTAAACCAAAAACACACCCAATTAAAACGTTTTCGTTCGTTATTTTTAAGATCGTATGTATTTATTAATTTTCGAAAAACAGGCTTGAAGTTTTTACTTGTTTTTTTCAAACATTTCACAATTTGTTTGTTATTTTTAAGAAATTATTAAATTAAATATGACATGTATGTACGTGTATATTTGTAAATACATGTATTTATGTAAAAGTATGTACTTTTTATAGTATGTATTTACTTTTTATATTGTTATTTATATTGTATTGTCTTGATGTGACGTCGACGACGCCACATCAAGACGAAATATTGTCACTTGTCTACTCTTTATCGGCAATAATTGGATCTTACTGACAATCTCTTACTAATCTCGAAGACTTTGTAAATTAATGAAATATAGACAAGTAACAATTTTTACTGTCGTCTTGGTGTGACGTCGAAGACGGCATTCACAATAAGAGAGGATATGTATGAAAAACGAAAAATGCAAATAAAGGAATCATTAATTATTACATATTAAATACATGGTCAAATGAATATTCGTCATCAGATTCTGAATATTTGTTTAAATTATCGTTATAATACATAAACAATTTTTGCTTGTTTAGTTGGTTAACCACCATCTATAATATCGTCGGTTGGTTACTGGTTTGATGTATGGAACAAAAATGTGTTTTCGAGAAAATCGATGAAGAATGTTTAGTTCATTAGTTTTATAAAAATACACGATAGAATTTTTTGTTTAATAATAAAAGTAATAGATACATATGTTTTTTATTCTAACTTAAAGTTGATGAACTTTTTACATCCAATATGAAAAGTTATTAAGATTTAAAGAAAAAATTACAAAAATCTTTGTCAATGCATGTCACAATCATAACAACAATATTTTTCACTACTTGTTCAAGTAGGTTAAATTACTGTATATACTCGTATTTAAGTTGAAAATATCAATTTTATGCATGCAACATAACATTTAAAGAAAAAACAACGGAAGATATAAAAGGAAGTTTGAATATATTTAATAAAAGAAATTTTATTAATAAAAAATAAATATCAATTTCATTTGATTAAAACATAACCCAACAATAAAATTTTTGTATTTTGCTTTGAATCACGTTCGTTGAGTAGAATATGCATTGATATACTTTTACGTTGGAAAGTTGCCACAGATGCAAAAAATTGCTGATTGCTGAAAACAATTTCTAAGATATATAACAATTGTGGAAATGGCGCAATATTGCAGCTCTATATCTCCTGATATATTCAAGATATGGAAAACTGATAATGAATTTGGAAAGAGGACACATTATTCATATATAATCAATCAATAACTAAATTTTTTTAAAAATGTTCCATACATCAAACCAGTAACCAACCGACGATATATATCCCGTTTATACCCACTTGTTATTTGCAAATATAAGTCGAAAGCGTTGCCGTATAACTTTATTATTGTAAGTTAATAACTCACGAAAACTATTTGCAAATAACGCAGCTATTTGCAAATAAGTGTAAAATGCTGGCAATTAGTTTTGTTTTGTAAGAAATATGGACAGATAACAATGTGTGGCAATATAGTACACAGATAGTTGTGTATGCTATCTACATACGTATAAACGGTGAGTTCAGGGGGTTACTCTCTATTGCGATGCGAAAGCTAAATGCGATGAGATGCCAATTTGGTACTCTCTATTACTTTCGCAAATCCTTTCACAAAATTCTTTGATAAAGTGGCAGCACTGACTTTGCAAAAGGAAATTTGGCAAAGATTGACAGTAATGAAATGCCCAAATATGTAAAAAACGTCTTTTCAGAAATGAAAAGTTAGGAAAAAGTGAAGTGTAACAGTATTTAATTGAAAATAAAATAGTGTTTGATGAGGAAAACGACCGTGTAGGACGAGTCTTAAGAGATAAGTTCAATATACTCTCTTCAAAATTTTCGTTTGAAAAAGGAAGCGTTTCTCTATGCTCTAAACGCTATTCAACTCGAAATAAAAGTTTCAAGGAGATCCAGAGCAATTATTATTATAAAACTAGCCGCCACATTAAAATTCTTGGCCAAGGCGGATATCAACATCAAATTGGCTAGGACCATACCGTAGTTCTATCATTGCTCACATTGCTTAGAGGTCTGCTCGGCATTGAAAGAATACTACGTTCCAACCATTCAAATGTTATTTAAGCAATATTCGCTAAAATTGTATTCATAATAGAATTTTAGCTTAAAAAACGTTATTTAAGCCTTGTGTAAATCAACATATTTTAAAATTGACTGCACCCATGTTCAAACCAATTTTAAGATGGCGTTGCTGTAATTTTGCTTCGGGCTTATCATTTTCAACTTTGCCGGTATGTATGTATGTATGTATGTACTTATGTATATGTCAGTGTTATTAAAAAAAAAATTATAGGAAAGGAGCGATCCGCTTTCCATTACCAGTCATTGTTTTCTCATTTTATGTATTAAAACAAATAATAATAATTGTAGAAAAAAGCAAGTTAATAGATTTTTAGTTAAAATACTGATTATGAATACCAATATTTAAAAAACATTTTTTAGCCTTAAAATTTATTAGCTTTTTAAACCTTATCCAACTTTTTTTTATGAATATAGCTGTGAGTATTTTCGCTAGAAAGGCAATAAAAAATGTTTGGATAAATTGAAAAAAGGCTGCATCATAGATATTGAATTAATAACATCGATAGTATAGTTTGCAAATAATCTCAGATTTTCATAATCGTGATTGGGTTAAAAAATATGCGATTAATCGCGATTATTGGTTAATGGCGCTAATCAAAAAAATGTTTACTGCCTTATTCATAAAAAATATTTCAGGTTTATTAAGCTCTTATTTGACATATTTCTATGGGAAATTTGTCAAATAAACCTGTAATAAACCTAAAATATTTTTTATGAATTAGACCGTTATTAAATTATATGTCCAAAATGTTATTAACAGTATTAAAAAAAATTTTTTTTTTTACTGACTATAAGAGACTTACGCCTTTACATAGGAAGTAGCAACGTGGTTGTCAACAAAATTCCACAAAAGAATAGCAAGATTATACGGTTATCCGTGGCAGATCAGTCAACCAATGCGAGGTTTTTTTTGCTTTATTTCATCTTGAGTTTGGTTGGGCTTTATTTAATTTTTTTAGGATTTATTTCATCCTGAGTTTCGTGTAATTGGGCTTAATTTATATTGGATGTTTTTATTAAATTTTCTCTCGCCGAGTTTAGTCGAACTTTATGGGTTTAGCTAAAGGCCGTTATAAACTATCATACAAAGTCGTGCAATCCCTGATATGATGGAGTTTATGAAAATTTTCAAAAGACAATAACAATTCATCACACCAGGGTTGTACTTTTTCCGTAGATCGCACGAATTTGTATGATAGTGAGTCATGGCCTCAAGGAAACTTAATTATTTTGTCTTGAGTTCGCGTTTTAATTTAATTTTTCTTACACGCTTATTTTTATTTATTGTATCTGTAGGGTACCTACCTAATACTGTACTTAATGTTTAACTTAAAAAATATAATTTTTTAAGTTTATAATTTTTTAACGCACTAGTAATCCCAAATTATTATTTTACTTATTAAGTAAAATATTTTTAATTAAAAATACATTGAAATTGATTATTGAGGGGTTTAGCTGGATCCTATGCGCATTTCACTGTTGCTAATGCAGATCATCAGGGAACCTTTACCCAAAAATTTCTTAAAACAACTAGAGTTAATATGTTAAACTTTCATATAAGCAAATGAGAAGCTCAACAAATAACAAAGTTGAAACAAGAACTCAATAATCAACATGTTTTTTATTTTCTTACTTTATCATTTATTTTATATTTAGTCGGAACATATGCATAAACATTTTAAATTGTAAAAAATTTATAAAAAAATAAATTTCAACTCTTGAACTGTTTTATTAATTCATTCATTCATTTGCCTGATATTTATTAAGTTACATGAGGTCACGTATGAGCTGACGATATATTATAAAAATTCTTATTTTTCCAATTTCATTTCAATCTTTTATGAAAGCTAGTTTGAATTGAATAATTGAGTGATTGCACCTTAAAACTTTGCAATAATTTCATTGATTAGAAATTTTTTTCAAGAAATATTTGTTTATTGATATTGCATAAACTGGCAGTACCAATAATAATTTTTTTATTTCGATTGCAATAATAATTTTTATCAATAAATTTGTAGAAAAAATATTGCAATAAAAAGTTTTGCAATTTTATTGATTGTTATTGCAAACCTGATTTCAATAAATTTTTATTGAAATACCCCCACCTAAAAATATACATTTATAATGAAATATGCAAAAATATGTATTTATTTTAAAATATGTACTAACATCGATGCCATTTTGTAGCAAATTTTATTTACGTTGAACTACGACCAACGACATGAAACATGAAAACATGGAACATGAAAATTCATTCCCTACTCATATCCGTTTGAACTCCCCGGTATACACTTTTTAATAGTTTTCCTTTTCTTTGTAACCTATTTTGATCGTAAAAATTAATAAAACTAATTGGGGTATTCACACGAGTGTGTTAAGTGTCTTAAAGTCATAAAGTCCTAACATTTTAAACCAGTTTAATGTTATTTGTATTTTCTTTCATATAAAATGTGTACTATATTAATACAATTCTTCACAGTATGTATTTGTTATTGTCATAACTAATTATTTTGCTTTTCCTTTTGTTTTTCGACAAAATTACCATTTATGTTTGAATACATGGCGTTTTTCTTTAGCAAATTTCTGCTAAAATTATTATATATTGCAAAAAAATATAAAAATTCGCAAGGGATTGAAATAATAGAAAAAATCACCCAAAGCTGATTTTATAGACCTCAAAAAAAGCAACAACTCGAGAATATGCTTGAGGCATATAAATCGCGAAAACTTGCAAAAATGCGAATATCTCTAAAAATAAGTAAAATAATAATTTGGGATTACTAGTGCGTTAAAAAATTATAAACTTAAATTGTAACAATTCCCACAAAATACACTAATTATTAACTTGACAGCACCCGGTAAAAAAAATATTTGTGTGGCAACACTCTATTCTTGAATAGCTGTTGTTGTTATTTACATTTATTTTCTTTGCACACTCTTACAACTACAATTTGAAGCTGAAAAAAGTCAGCCAATTTAGTAATGATAAAGTAAGAAAATAAAAAACATGTTGATTATTGAGTTCTTGTTTCAACTTTGTTATTTGTTGAGCTTCTCATTTACTTAAATGAAAGTTTAACATATTAACTCTAGTTGTTCTAAGAAATTTTTGGGTAAAGGTTCCCTGATGATCTGCATTAGCAACAGTGAAATGCGCATAGGATCCAGCTAAATCCCTCAATAATCAATTTCAATGTATTTTTAATAAAAAATATTTTACTTAATAAGTAAAATAATAATTTGGGATTAATAGTGCGTTAAAAAATTATAAACTTAAATTGTAACAATTCCCACAAAAAACACTAATATAATTTTTTACTGAATCTAGTTTTTATGTTGTCTTATTTTAAAACTTGTAATTTTCATTATATATAAAAAATTTGTTGATTAATACACAAAGAATATTTTTGTCAAATAATAATAATTTTTTAAATAAATAAATTTTGTTATAAAATATTTAAAACGAATCCTCTAATTGGCGATCCTGTATCGAACTTGTATATTAAAATTTTAAGAATAATTTAATTGAATCAATAAAAACCAAAACCTTCAACATTTATTTTCAACAAAAATTTTTTTGAAGAAGAGAAACTTCTATAAGAATAAAGAAGATACTTTTGGACTACTAATAAAGATATGATCCACGTTTATAAGGACTAAGAAATTTTCTTTTGGATTATTATTTATAATCTGCTTCATTTCATTTAAAAAAAAGCTTTAAAGGAAATACCAATTACTCCTTATATATTCATCAACATTTCTGAAGACATCACTGCTCTTTAAGAAACAACTGCATTGGATAAAAATCCTTTAACAAATATCTAAAGATAAGTTATTTTTATAATTTCTTTTACTATTATTTCTTTTTTTTTTGAATTAGTTTAGGTTTGATTCAAAGCTGTATAAATATTTTATTTATATATTGTAATCCCACACCAGTAATTTAATTAGAAGAATGGTTATAACACGTCTGGCCGGAGGGTTATCCTCTCCGAGATTCATACCTAATCTTATCATCCACAAGGCAACGGACTAGATGAAAGATTTCATAGACAACTTAAATCAGCTCTAATGTCATCATCTAAAACGATTTGTTTTACTAGGTTTACGAACTTCAATTAAACTAGAACTAAAATGTTCTCCAGCTGAGCTTGTTTAAGGACAAACCCTTCGTTTACCAGGGGAATTAATTGTTGGAAATAGTTTTGAAAAACCGGTTGAGGAAACTTTACTAAAATTAAGAAAACATTTTGACCACGTGAGGTCGAAATTGATTTATCATAATATTGATAAGAACTATGTACCGAAACAGCTTTTAACATGTGAATATGTATATATAAAAGTAAACACTAAATCCGGTCTAAGTCAAGGTTCATCGAAAATATGTATGTAAATGCCTTTTCTCACTTTTATTTCGTTTATAAACAATAACGTTCAAAAATTTGTGTTTCTAACAATATTTAAAGCGTTTTCAATTATTTATTCCGATTTTACGTAGAAAAAACTTTTTCGTAAACCAAAAACACACCCAATTAAAACGTTTTCGTTCGTTATTTTTAAGATCGTATGTATTTATTAATTTTCGAAAAACAGGCTTGAAGTTTTTACTTGTTTTTTTCAAACATTTCACAATTTGTTTGTTATTTTTAAGAAATTATTAAATTAAATATGACATGTATGTACGTGTATATTTGTAAATACATGTATTTATGTAAAAGTATGTACTTTTTATAGTATGTATTTACTTTTTATATTGTTATTTATATTGTATTGTCTTGATGTGACGTCGACGACGCCACATCAAGACGAAATATTGTCACTTGTCTACTCTTTATCGGCAATAATTGGATCTTACTGACAATCTCTTACTAATCTCGAAGACTTTGTAAATTAATGAAATATAGACAAGTAACAATTTTTACTGTCGTCTTGGTGTGACGTCGAAGACGGCATTCACAATAAGAGAGGATATGTATGAAAAACGAAAAATGCAAATAAAGGAATCATTAATTATTACATATTAAATACATGGTCAAATGAATATTCGTCATCAGATTCTGAATATTTGTTTAAATTATCGTTATAATACATAAACAATTTTTGCTTGTTTAGTTGGTTAACCACCATCTATAATATCGTCGGTTGGTTACTGGTTTGATGTATGGAACAAAAATGTGTTTTCGAGAAAATCGATGAAGAATGTTTAGTTCATTAGTTTTATAAAAATACACGATAGAATTTTTTGTTTAATAATAAAAGTAATAGATACATATGTTTTTTATTCTAACTTAAAGTTGATGAACTTTTTACATCCAATATTAAAAGTTATTAAGATTTAAAGAAAAAATTACAAAAATCTTTGTCAACGCATGTCACAATCATAACAACAATATTTTTCACTACTTGTTCAAGTAGGTTAAATTACTGTATATACTCGTATTTATGTAGAAAATATCAATTTTATGCATGCAACATAACATTTAAAGAAAAAACAACGGAAGATATAAAAGGAAGTTTGAATATATTTAATAAAAGAAATTTTATTAATAAAAAATAAATATCAATTTCATTTGATTAAAACATAACCCAACAATAAAATTTTTGTATTTTGCTTTGAATCACGTTCGTTGAGTAGAATATGCATTGATATACTTTTACGTTGGAAAGTTGCCACAGATGCAAAAAATTGCTGATTGCTGAAAACAATTTCTAAGATATATAACAATTGTGGAAATGGCGCAATATTGCAGCTCTATATCTCCTGATATATTCAAGATATGGAAAACTGATAATGAATTTGGAAAGAGGACACATTATTCATATATAATCAATCAATAACTAAATTTTTTTAAAAATGTTCCATACATCAAACCAGTAACCAACCGACGATATATATCCCGTTTATACCCACTTGTTATTTGCAAATATAAGTCGAAAGCGTTGCCGTATAACTTTATTATTGTAAGTTAATAACTCACGAAAACTATTTGCAAATAACGCAGCTATTTGCAAATAAGTGTAAAATGCTGGCAATTAGTTTTGTTTTGTAAGAAATATGGACAGATAACAATGTGTGGCAATATAGTACACAGATAGTTGTGTATGCTATCTACATACGTATAAACGGTGAGTTCAGGGGGTTACTCTCTATTGCGATGCGAAAGCACTTACGATGCGAAAGCTAAATGCGATGAGATGCCAATTTGGTACTCTCTATTACTTTCGCAAATCCTTTCACAACATTCTTTGATAAAGTGGCAGCACTGACTTTGCAAAAGGAAATTTGGCAAAGATTGACAGTAATGAAATGCCAAAATATGTAAAAAACGTCTTTTCAGAAATGAAAAGTTAGGAAAAAGTGAAGTGTAACAGTATTTAATTGAAAATAAAATAGTGTTTGATGAGGAAAACGACCGTGTAGGACGAGTCTTAAGAGATAAGTTCAATATACTCTCTTCAAAATTTTCGTTTGAAAAAGGAAGCGTTTCTGTATGCTCTAAACGCTATTCAACTCGAAATAAAAGTTTCAAGGAGATCCAGAGCAATTATTATTATAAAACTAGCCGCCACATTAAAATTCTTGGCCAAGGCGGATATCAACATCAAATTGGCCAGGACCATACCGTAGTTCTATCATTGCTCACATTGCTTAGAGGTCTGCTCGGCATTGAAAGAATACTACGTTCCAACCATATCAAATTTGTTTTATGATGGTTTTGATGGTTAGATCGGCCAAAAACAAGCACTTACACTTCAACACAAAATGTCAGGACAGTATGAACGCTATGGTTTGGTTAATTATATTTCACCTTGATTTTACATTTTTAGATACATATATATGTGATCACAACATTTTTTCTCTAAAAATAACAATTTTAATATCAAATATATTTTTTCAACGTACTCACATGTTTTTTTCCCTTTGCGTTTGGTATTTACCTATCGCAAGATATTTGCGATAATCGGATGATTTTGACAGACGCTTTCGCATTACAGAGTGCGGTGATACCAGACTTGCGAAAGAAAAGAAAAATAGATGCGAAAAGCAAATGCTCAAACGCATTCGAGAGTACCAATCGATCGATTTCGTAGCATTTTTCTTTCGCATCGCAATAGAGAGTAACCCCTCAGTATTTACAAATAGTTTTATTTGCAAATAAGATTTGCGTATAAACGAGATAATAGACTCTATATGCATTTCGTTCATGCTTAGTAGATTTTAACACAACTGTTTTGAAATAAGCGAAAAAAATTCATATGTTTATCGTAAAATTTTTAATATGTTATTAAGGCCCAATAATTGACTTAACAATTATTTATTTATCTTTAATGGTTCGTTTTTTCTGTGCAAAGTTAAGAGACATTTAAATAATACTTAAATGCCCAACCTTGCCTATATAAGTTCTATTTAAGTTCTTCGAGCATACCATATGTTTTTATGCTTGTGTGTGTTTATTAAAAACATGAACATGAACATCATGTGGCCGTATTAAAAAAAATTCGTTTAATTTTCAAAAAAATAAAAAACATATGCAGTAAATAGTTTCATATCATGGAATAAATAAAAAGAAAAATGCGTTGGGATGCTCTTTTGGTTTCATAAATTCTGTTTTTATGCAACTTTAACTTTCTACATATTGATAACCTAACTTTGTCAGTAGTAGGGAACTGGGCATTCGGGGACAATTAAACTTGTTAAATTGTGGCTGAAATTGTTAAATTGTGGCTGAAATTTTAAAATTCTTGGAAATTTGTGAAATTTGATACCTACGTGTGTGTGTCCGTCCGTCCGTCTGTGTTTTTTGTTTACATTAGGAGTTTTTTGTTTATATTAACTTTTTTTATTTATATTAAGTATATGTATGTATGTATGTATGTATGTATGACCGTGGGAACTTGTGCGTGGAATATTTTGTGGGAATACATTAAGGGGGTTTATAGCTTTAAGATTTTTATATTTGTATGATTTTTCCTAATGCCGACGGGAAAACATCTTTATTTTTTCTAATGCCGACGGGAAAGTTATGATTGTTGTTAGACTGTGGAAATTTGTTGATGTCCGTGATTTGGGCAGGTGAGGCTTTTGTAACATGTAACCGTGGGAATTTGCGGGTGTATCTTTAAGGCAGCCTGTATTTGGTGGGGGCGGGTGTTGTTGTAATATGTATCCGTGGGAATTTGTGTGCGGAATATTTTGTAGGAATACATTAAGGGGTTTATAGGTTTGAGGCTTTTATATGTGTATGATTTCCTGATGCCAACGGGAAAACATATTTATTTTTTTCAAATGCCGACGGGAAAACATGTTTAATTTTTTCAAATGCCGACGGGAAAATCATGGAAATGATTTTTCCTAATGCCGACGGAAAATTTGAGGGTATGTCTAGCTGTAGGAATTGAAGTCTGGCTGTAATTGGTGGAGGGTGGGGTGTGTCTAGATTGTGAGACCTTAAGGCTTACCGTGATTTGGGTAGGTGAGGGTGTTTTGTAATATGTAACCATGAGAATTCGGTGACGTATATGCTTGTTGGAATTTAAATCAAACTGGGCTTCGTGGGGGGCGGGATGTATTTGAGGTAGATCGACTGGTGGAGGGCGGGGAGTTGTTGTAATATGTATCCGTGGGAATCTGTGTACATGTATGTATGTATATATGTATGTCTGTAAGAGTTTAAGGCTGTCTGTGATTTATCAAAGGTGAGGTGAGAGTGTTCATGTAATACGTATCCGTGGGAATCTGTGTATATGTATGTTCGTAGGAGTTTAAGACTGATTGTGATTTGAGGTGGGGGAGGGTCTTGTTGTGATAGATAGATAGAATGTGCCTATGTGTGTATGTGTATGAATGTATTTATATATAGCAGTTTAAGTCTGTCCTTGATTTGAGGTAGGCGGGGGGTGTTATTGTAATATGTATCTATAGGAATTTGGGAGTTTATATGTTTATAGAAATTTTTGTGTATGTATGTCTGTAGAAGTTTAAGGCTGATCGTGATTTGGATTGTTCAGATTGAGCGATTGTATGTGACCTTGAGAATTTGTGTGTATATCTGTAGGTAAGACTGATCATGATTAATGAGAGGTGAGGTGAAGGTGTTCATGTATATGTATACGTATCTGTGTGTATGTATGTCTATATGAGTTTAAGGCTGATCGTGATTTAGGTTGTGAGATTGATAGATTGTATGTTACCTTGAGATTTTGTGTATATATATCTGTAAGAACTTTAGGCTGACTGTGATTTGTGAGGGGAGGGGCGTTGTTGAAATAGGTTTAATTTTTCGTAGATGAATTTTAGTATGTGTGTGTGTGTGTATGTGATTTTCTCACCCTAGTATTTATATGTACGTTGAAATAAATTATTTCTCATATGAACATTTTTTGCTAGAAAATATTATCATATATCTGAACTTCCCTAATCCTAGTATGTTTTTCATATTGGAGGATGAGATTGCTTTATATTTTATCAAGCTTAAATTTGTCCAGTGTTAAAGTCTGTCGGTCAGAAATTTGTTTATATTTGTATAAATATTAATTTCAGATTTTGCAAAATTCTTGCGTACGATCGTGGTGATTTTGTGTATGTGTATGTGTGTATGCGCGATAGAGTTTGACTGGTCTGTGATAAGTTTGTTTATTTAAGTACATTTGTCTTCTTCGACTTTCGTCTTCAAGCGTCAATAGCTTGGAGAACGGTTTGTATGTTTTCATGATGTAGATATGTAAGTGTGATTGTTAAAATCCAATAAATACTTGAGCATGGGTAAGAAATTTGATAATATGTGTACATATGTACATATGGATCTACAAATTGATTTTATGTATGTATGTATGTACATACAAATAAGTCTGGGGCTCCCTGTTTAAATACATTTTTTTTGTCATGTGCTGTTGTTGCTGTTGTAAATATTCGCCTGGTCTTTTGTGTATAGATGTGAAATATCTAGATAGTTTTTTTATTTGAAATTAAAAAAACGTTCTTTTAATTTTTAGATGTATTTACTTAAAAGTTTGTGAGGAGTTTCTGTTTTAAGTAAAATTTAATTCCTCTCTAGTTGTAGTAAATATAGTATAAATATTTAATATATTTTATTTCCATTTGTTTAAAGTTGATGTAGCCTATATAGTCAACGTTAGAAATTTTTCGGTGTAAAATTTTTTCCAACTATCATATTTTTTCTTCACCTTTTTCATATATTTTAGAACATCTTGCATTGGCTTTAAAAAATGATAAACGCTTTGAAATGAAACTGATCCAGCAGTCTAGCTTTTTTTAACCACTTTGCTTCTCTTTCCTTTTTTATTGATAAACATTTAAAATCAAATGGTAGTTTTATAATGAAATTGTTATACTCATTATTGTTAAAAACATCCGCTACTTCTTTTTGTAATGAAAATCGTTCGAAATCTTACTCGTCTATTAAAACCATTTTTTTTTTTCATTCATATTACTTAATTTATAAGACTTTCAGGACTTTCTATTATTCGATCATTAATAAAAATGCAGTAGCTGAGGTCCTTGCTTACTGTTTCATATTAAATTTCTATGAATGATTTAATATGAATGATTTAATAGATGATCCAAAGGAATTATGTGATGATGGTTCATATAAATGAAATATACAAAGAATTACTTAATGTACTCGCATACAATATAAAAGTTTATCTCACTATTTAAATGTTTCCGATTAAAGTTAACTCAACAAATGAGAAAAAGCTGCTAAATATAATAATTTGAAGATGAACAAAATGTTGAAATTTAATGAAAGTAAAAAATAAAATTAAACAGGAAAAATCTAGTTTGGTTTGTATTTTTGAAGGAATGATAGGTCTTAAGAAAGATAATTAACTTAATATACTGGAAATTCTCTAAACTTGTTGGCCTGTATGAAATATTGTGAAAACTTAAGTGTTCAAAATAAATTACAACACAGTGTAATATTCAGTAACACCTAATATTATCACTTTTTATAGTGAAAATTGTACATTTTCCATTTCGAAAGCTCTAGCAAGCGAAATTTTAAAATATGCCCATGGGCTATTATAATAGATCTTTACTCTATTAATTTCTATAGCTATCAAATCCTTAGAAAATATAGATAAACTACATAAATTGGACTTAGATTTCCAATCTTTAAGAATGTATATGTGTATGAATTAGTATCAAACAAACTTACTGAATAAATATGGACATCAACTGGAATCATGCTGAAGCATACATAAATTGTAGAATGCATTATAAGCAGATCTTACTTTATATCTGTATCTGTATGAGTATTAAATAAATTTATAGAAAAAATATTGAAAGCATGCCGAAGCATGCAAATTTAAAAGAATTCCTCACGTCATATAATTTTGTAAGTAAAGAAATATTATGCTTGTATCTTAAATGAAATACATATGTATCTACTCTGTAAAAAATTCAGAAGAGTGAATTCTTAAATTATAATAGTGTAGATTTTTAACTGAAACACCACTACATGTCGGACTCTCACTTCACTATGAATAGAAGCATGCTAAGGCATGCATGCTAGCAAAATATATAAATCTGTTAGAAGGTGATGAGAAACTTGTTTCTAATTATTAATCTGTAGACAGCAATTGTATCTGGATCAAACCAACTCATGAATGAAATGTATACAGATATGGTTGATGGTGATGAGGATCTTTTTTAAGTAAGAAATGATTACATCTGAATGTGATACAACCCAGCCTACGTCAACAATAACTTCAAGGGGGTCAACCAGCAAACCTCATGTAGAAAAACTCGATGTAAAAATTCTCTCAAACATAGATATTCTAATGATTCTGATACTATGAAAACACAGACGGTGAATTGATGGTGGAGGTAACTGAATTATTTGAGAGAGATTTTCTAGAATAGTTGATTATTAAACATGTATTTCTTTGTAGATAAAGTAATTTCTCTATACATACATACATATATTTACCTATGTGTATATATGAATACATTTAAAAATTATACAAATATTCTCTTTTTCAAGTAGTAAAATCTGAAAAAATAGTAGTGATACATTAAAAGAAAAAAAAATATTAAAAAGAGAGACTGAGTGATCAACTGATACGTACACTTTGTCTGACAGGTATATAAAGCGCACTTAAAAATATCAGAAATATATACACAATACGCTGAAATTTAATAAAATGAGAAAAAAATCATCTAGAACATCAAATAAAAGCCATAGGCGAGTAACCTTCATAAGATAAACATATACCTTATTAATGAAAATATATTATCAGTGTTACTTCATACACAATTTGAGGAATTAAAATTTTAACATTTAATTGTCCCTTAACGCTGACAAAGAGTAGACAGATATGTTGACATAGAAAGTCATCTTGTATACTAGAGGAACCGTTGAGAGGCCAGACCTAAATTGTAAGAAAACGATTTCGTTTTCTGTTGATCGCTATTCAAGAAGAAAACAAGTTTCCTCATTATGATTTAACTAATTTAAAAGTACATTTAAATTTAGTCTCATATCTAAATGATGATGATCTTAACATAAAAATTAAAAATAAACGTTATGCAATTCTATATTATATGTACTCGTATCTAAGATTCCAACAAAGCTATTATATGAAAGAATCTCAAGCACTTCCAAATGCACTAAAGTTTAAGATAAAAGTTCCTTTTATTCAATAGCGGCCCAATTGATATAGAAATTTAATATGAAACAGTAAGCAAGGACCTCAGCTACTGCATTTTTACTGATGATCGAATAATAGAAAGTCCTGAAAGTCTTATAAATTAAGTAAGGTTTCGAATGATTTTCATTACAAAAAAAAAAGCAGCGGATGTTTTTAGCAATAATGAGTATAACAATTTCATTATAAAACCACCATTTGATTTTAAATTTTTATCAATAAAAAAGGAAAGTGAAGCAAAGTGGTTAAAAAAAGCTGGACTGCTGGATCAGTTTCATTTCAAAGCGTTTATCATTTTTTAAAGCCAATGCAAGATGTTCTAAAATATATGAAAAAGGTGAAGAAAAAATATGATAGTTGGAAAAAATTTTACACCGAAAAATTTCTAACGTTGACTATATAGGCTACATCAACTTTAAACAAATGGAAATAAAATATATTAAATATTTATACTATATTTACTACAACTAGAGAGGAATTAAATTTTACTTAAAACAGAAACTCCTCACAAACTTTTAAGTAAATACATCTAAAAATTAAAAGAACGTTTTTTTAATTTCAAATAAAAAAACTATATAGATATTTCACATCTATACACAAAAGACCAGGCGAATATTTACAACAGCAACAACAGCACATGACAAAAAAAATGTATTTAAACAGGGAGCCCCAGACTTATTTGTATGTACATACATACATACATAAAATCAATTTGTAGATCCATATGTACATATGTACACATATTATCAAATTTCTTACCCATGCTCAAGTATTTATTGGATTTTAACAATCACACTTACATATCTACATCATGAAAACATACAAACCGTTCTCCAAGCTATTGACGCTTGAAGACGA
The DNA here is from genome assembly GCA_936439885.1 of Nowickia ferox. NCBI lineage: Eukaryota > Metazoa > Arthropoda > Insecta > Diptera > Tachinidae > Nowickia > Nowickia ferox. The sequence continues at coordinate 41,556,579 of OW387026.1, read as the reverse complement.
AAGTCGAAGAAGACAAATGTACTTAAATAAACAAACTTATCACAGACCAGTCAAACTCTATCGCGCATACACACATGCACATACACATACACAAAATCACCACGATCGTACGCAAGAATTTTGCAAAATCTGAAATTAATATTTATACAAATATAAACAAATTTCTGACCGACAGACTTTAACACTGGACAAATTTAAGCTTGATAAAATATAAAGCAATCTCATCCTCCAATATGAAAAACATACTAGGATTAGGGAAGTTCAGATATATGATAATATTTTCTAGCAAAAAATGTTCATATGAGAAATAATTTATTTCAACGTACATATAAATACTAGGGTGAGAAAATCACATACACACACACACACACATACTAAAATTCATCTACGAAAAATTAAACCTATTTCAACAACGCCCCTCCCCTCACAAATCACAGTCAGCCTAAAGTTCTTACAGATATATATACACAAAATCTCAAGGTAACATACAATCTATCAATCTCACAACCTAAATCACGATCAGCCTTAAACTCATATAGACATACATACACACAGATACGTATACATATACATGAACACCTTCACCTCACCTCTCATTAATCATGATCAGTCTTACCTACAGATATACACACAAATTCTCAAGGTCACATACAATCGCTCAATCTGAACAATCCAAATCACGATCATACACAAAAATTTCTATAAACATATAAACTCCCAAATTCCTATAGATACATATTACAATAACACCCCCCGCCTACCTCAAATCAAGGACAGACTTAAACTGCTATATATAAATACATTCATACACATACACACATAGGCACATTCTATCTATCTATCACAACAAGACCCTCCCCCACCTCAAATCACAATCAGTCTTAAACTCCTACGAACATACATATACACAGATTCCCACGGATACGTATTACATGAACACTCTCACCTCACCTTTGATAAATCACAGACAGCCTTAAACTCTTACAGACATACATATATACATACATACATGTACACAGATTCCCACGGATACATATTACAACAACTCCCCGCCCTCCACCAGTCGATCTACCTCAAATACATCCCGCCCCCCACGAAGCCCAGTTTGATTTAAATTCCAACAAGCATATACGTCACCGAATTCTCATGGTTACATATTACAAAACACCCTCACCTACCCAAATCACGGTAAGCCTTAAGGTCTCACAATCTAGACACACCCCACCCTCCACCAATTACAGCCAGACTTCAATTCCTACAGCTAGACATACCCTCAAATTTTCCGTCGGCATTAGGAAAAATCATTTCCATGATTTTCCCGTCGGCATTTGAAAAAACTAAACATGTTTTCCCGTCGGCATTTGAAAAAAATAAATATGTTTTCCCGTTGGCATCAGGAAATCATACACATATAAAAGCCTCAAACCTATAAACCCCTTAATGTATTCCTACAAAATATTCCGCACACAAATTCCCACGGATACATATTACAACAACACCCGCCCCCACCAAATACAGGCTGCCTTAAAGATACACCCGCAAATTCCCACGGTTACATGTTACAAAAGCCTCACCTGCCCAAATCACGGACATCAACAAATTTCCACAGTCTAACAACAATCATAACTTTCCCGTCGGCATTAGAAAAAATAAAGATGTTTTCCCGTCGGCATTAGGAAAAATCATACAAATATAAAAATCTTAAAGCTATAAACCCCCTTAATGTATTCCCACAAAATATTCCACGCACAAGTTCCCACGGTCATACATACATACATACATACATACATATACTTAATATAAATAAAAAAAGTTAATATAAACAAAAAACTCCTAATGTAAACAAAAAACACAGACGGACGGACGGACACACACACGTAGGTATCAAATTTCACAAATTTCCAAGAATTTTAAAATTTCAGCCAAAATTTAACAATTTCAGCCACAATTTAACAATTTCAGCCACAATTTAACAAGTTTAATTGTCCCCGAATGCCCAGTTCCCTAATACTTTTGTCATTTACATTAAACATCTGTTTTTGTTTAGAACTGTCGACATTTCACAGTGCTACCATACTTTCATAAAATTTAAGAGAGCATTTAATTTTATGCAACTTAAATTTAAGTGGCAATTAGCTAAATGATATATAACTGAATACTCAATTATTGGGCCTAAGAATGACATGTACAAACATAATAAGGCCGGGTTTATATCTGTGTGCCATGTGCCACACATGCGTAAAAAAGCGTAACCACTAATTACTAATAAAAACTGTTTGATTCCCGCACGTAGTTATTAAGTTAAACAGTTTCATACATAACTAATAGACAATTTTATAGAACCCAATATGATTGGAAACAGTTTACATCAATAAATACTTGTCTGAATCAAACAGCTTTCATTAGTAATTAGTGGTTACGTTTTTTGGGCACATGGCAGACAAGAAATTCCAAATGTAAAATCAGCCTAAGTTTAAAGGGCTCAACAAAAATCTTTACAAAACAAGCAACTTAATTTCTTAGAAAATGTAAAATAGTTGTAAAAATATATTATTTATATGAAAATAATGTACTTGCACAACTATTTTACTTGTATTACAATATTTGTAGGTCTAGAGAAACATTATTGCTCGTGAAAATTACTAATACGAGGTCTGATCAAAAAATAACCGTTATTTTAAATTTTTGGTATCGCCAACAGCTCCTGTTTCCATTTTTCTTTTATCTCCTCAATCGTAGCAAAACGCTTTCCTTTCATCGGTGTCTTCAGTTTTGGGAAGAGGAAAAAGTCAGCGGGGGCCAAAAACTCACGCACAAGCATCGATGTGTGAGGTAGTGCGTTATCATGGTGCAAAATCCATGATTGTTTTTTCCAAAATTCTGTAGTATTCCTTATTGACCGTACGACCTTGTGGCAAGAATTCATGATGCATCACGCCATTGAAGTCGAAGAAAACAGTGAGCAAAACCTTCATATTTGACCGAACTTGACGACCAGGACGAGCATCGTCATTGACATCTTCTCGGCCTTCCTTAAACCGGTTATACCACAATTGAACTTGTGTTCTGCTCATAGTAGACTCCTCAAACGCCACAGTCAACATTTCAAATGTCCTTGCGCATTTAATGTAATTTTTTACAGAAATCTTAATACAGTTTCTGTGATCCATTTTTTCGAATAGTAAAAAACCGAAGAGCACACCAAAACACGACTAATCTTTTTATCTGTCAAAAACAAACTGACAATCCAAAATGGTTGATATTGCCAACATATATAACATGTGTACAAACATAACAGAAAAAATATGCGAAAAGCGAACATACGTAACTCCGAAATTTTAAAATAACGGTTATTTTTTTATCTATGCCAAAATGGCATAGATTATATTATTAAAAATTTAATAGATTATTTATTTAAAAAAACGCTAGAAAATGTTAAATAAATAACTGAAATACGCTAAAGAAAATGCTAACTGTTAAATCGAAAATTTTACAGCTAAATCAACGAAAAAAAAAGCTAAATTTAGCTGCAAAAATGCTAAAATGGTCACGCTGACAAACATGCAAAACAAAAACCATGAGACCGATTGCTTAATTTTTTGTTTGTTTTGATTAAGCTACGGTAACACTTGTCAAACATTTGCCCAAAAAAGCGTAACCACTAAATGCTAATGAAAAATCTTTCAATTCAGACAAAAGTTTGTCAAGTTAAAGAGTAGCCATTAGTTGTGTTTGAAACTGTTTAATATGATAAACAAGTGTCTGGATCAAAACTTTTTTCATTAGTGTTTGTTGGTTACGCTTTTTTGGGCAAATGTTTGACAAGTGGGACTGTACCTTTACTTTGTACTTTTGTTTTCTGTATTTTTTAGATATTTTATGGATTATATCAGTGGTTTTAAAAAGTTCCTTATTGAAGAGCAAACACCAATACGTGTAAAGAAAAACTAATTTATATTCAATATTTCTTGTTGTAAAAACCAATACGAGTAAATACAAAGAAAAAGTGTTGTTGCTTTGCACTTGCGCATATACAGTGAATAATGACAAAAAAACTAATAATACAAAGTTGTTAGTGCATTTCGTATTGCTACCCTGCAGAAAATGCGAATAGTGAAAATGTAGTGATTTACTAGTGACATTGTCAGCAGCACTACTGACCAGGTGTACCCCAGCCAATGTAATCGCCTGTTGACATTTAACATTAGCTTGTCATTGAAAATCCACCACTAGACTGTAGCACTACTGACTAAGTAGTTTTTTTGGGAGCACATGGAGACATTGGCACCTAACATTCAGTAGTAAATTTTAGGGACTCTAGTCTACAATATTGCCATTTCCTCTCTCGATGTCCGTAGTAAAACTGTACTGATTCACTACAGACACTGTCACCACCTGCAGGAAATTGTTTGTCATTTCTATTAAATACATATGTATGTATGTATATTAAAATTAAAAATTGTATGTTTCGCTGAATTAGTAAAGTCAAACACTTACGTATGGATCTTAAAATGTGACAAATCTTTACCTGATGGCAGAAAATCTTCCACAGGGTAAAAATTTCCATAATTGGCACCTTTCACTTAAAACTCTTCAATTTTCATATTTTATATTTTTATACAATATTGATTGTTATTTTATTTGTTTTTTTTTATATTTTTGTGTATTATGTTTTTAATTATTGTTAAATACATTTATATATATTAACCTTATAATTCTATTTCTTAAGATAATTTTTATACACTTAAATTTTGCTTGACGTCACGTTTATTTTCAACAAACCAATAAAACATTAAGAAGAAGCATAGTTGTGTGTATCTGAAAAAATGTTTTCTACGCATTAAAACCATTATTAATAGACGCTCTGTTGACAATGTCACCAAAATAGTCGACAAAAATGGTGACTTGTGGACACTTAACCCCATGTTTTCTGCAGAGTAGTTCTGAGTGCTGCATGTGTGGATGTGTGTTTCGTATTGCTAGTGCTGAGTGTGTGATTTGAGTATTGAAACACACAGTCAATAGATAAGCGCTTTTACAAAAACAAATGAGCACCAAGCGCATAGTGCTTGGGCACCCTTGGATTATATTATATTATAATATACATATACATATTTATAAACTTATATACTTTGTGGCGGAAACCTTATTAATAAGCCTTGCTATTTAACCAGTGTTGACGGAATCGAAATTCAATTTTACACAGACAAACCTTTAAAATTATCCAAAATGTTATAAATTACACAAAACAAATTTTGTGTTTGATAATAAGTACTGCTTTTTATAAAATAATATATATCGAGTAATTTTTGTACCATTTGTTTTTTCAGTGTAAATTTTTTTATTGCAAAAAAAAAGAGATTCGTAACTTAAGGCAATTCCAAAAATGCTCAGTAAGGTTTGCTATTTCACCATGAATACACTTACAAGCGAACAACACTTTCAAATCATTTAATTTTATTATAAAAATTCGTGCTGTGTTAGAAATGTGTTTCGTAAATTATGTCCATTTTATGGTCGTCATAATCGATCGACCTTTTCAAGCTATTGTGACTTTAATTTCGCACCAGTTTCACTTTTTTGAACATTAATCCACCAATACGTATGCAAAGAGTGCGCACTGAGGATAATATTGCTGTTGTCTCGGCCAGTGTCAATAAAGATACCGATATGTCAACAACGAAACTTTTTATAGCTTTGCTTTTTATTGGGCGATACAGGAGTTAGGACGTAATTTTCACAACAAAAATAATAGATACTATTACAAATTAATTTTTGTTTTGATTTATTTGTATATACTTAAAAGCCGAGTACGAAAATAAATGAAACAAATTGTTTGATTTTGTTGCGCTCTTTGAAGTGAGAGAAACAAAAACAATGAGAACGATTGCTCAATTTGTTTTTGTTTTGTTTCTGCACATGAGCACAAGCCAGAGAACACAGCCGACAGGCTGTAAGCCGGCTAACAGCCGCCACTGGCCACAAACAATACATTAATTTAATCGTACGCTGCTAGAAAAGAAAATAATGGGAAATAAATAGAAACGTTTTGAAATATTTGCAGAGAATTTGATATCATCATATAATATAATTTTGTAGCATTGTTATTTCACACATGAAATTTGTTTTATATAACTAAGCAGCAAAGCTATAACCGGGTGTCCTAAGACACCTCTCTTTTTTATATAATTTAATTACTACAAGCACGTATAATAAAAAAAAACACAGTCGTAAAGCAGCTCTGGGCGAGTCAACATCAAGCGTCGTTGGCAATTATCTCTTAAGTGCAACCAGGCCACTGTTGTTTATTGGCCTTCGAGAGTTTTGCGTCTCACTCGCACTGGTTGACTGATCTGCCACGGATAACCGTATATTCTTGCGGTTCTTTTGTGGAATTTCTTTAACAACCACGTTGCTACTTCCTATGTGAAGGCATAGGTCGTGTACAGTCAGTCACAAAACCTTTTTAAAATACTGTTAATAACATCTTGGGCATATGGTCTAGTTACTCCGCCCATATTTGTGCAACCATATTATGCAAATTTACTTTGTATAATATGTATAAATAAATAAATAAATAAATAAATAAATAAAAAAAACATAACTTTAGGTTCGTCGAGTTGAAACTTTTAAACTTATTGCATTTTTTTAGTGTCAGGTCATATGAAAATACGTGGTTGGAAGATGTTGCACAAAAATTAAAAAATATGTAGAAATTCGATTGGGAGTAAAATTAAGAGATATATGTGACCAAAAAATTAGGCGGTTAAAAAAGTTCGTAACCCTGATGAGAATAAGTTGATAGAAAAAGGCGTTCCTCAAGAAATTCTAATATATTCGAGTTTAACATAACACATTAATTTCAACAAAAATGTTACAAAAAAGTTTTAAGGAACATAATATATAGGCAGGTACTCAAATATGCCTAGTCCGAGCCGTAGAAGGGTTATTAATCAAAAATAATTTGTGAGCAGTGCAAATTAGAATTAAAGAAGAAAAAGAACTTAACATAGAATGTAATAAATGCGGGAAAATCTTCCATGTAATATGCACAGTGTTATACAAAAGGCAGTACGAAAGTTTGTTAAAAAGCAATGAAGAAGAATTAATTTGCCATGTATGTGATGGTAGTGGAAATAACATTGCAATAGTTAGAGAAGAACTGCTAGTCATAAAAGCATAGCTAAAAAAAACTTGATCAGCTGAAATGCAAATCACAATGAACTTCATGTCTTCAAAATTTCATGAGACTTTGAAAAGCATAAATGATAATAAGAAAAAATACAAGTTATAGAAAAAGAAAATTCTAAACTTAAAAACGAAATTACTGCCCCTATCACGGTTCTCAAATAAATTCAGTTGGTCGTCTAAGAGTAGACCAAACTAACACACGACCAAACTGTGTATTATGAACAATAACTGCTTTTCAGTTGAAATTGTCATCGCGTTGCCAACTTAAAATATCAAGTTTGACAGCAAACAATTAATTTGTGTGAAAATTTAAAAAACACAAATTTTTATTAAAAAAAAATGTTTTTAGTGTTTTAGTTCAAAGAAATCATACCAAGTGGATACAAATATGTGTAGTTATTTAATGATGAACGAAAATGAAGTCGCAAATATAGATGTTCTACGTATCAAAAGAAAAATTCGTGACGATTCCAACCCCCTTGAACTACCTAATGCAAGGCAAGGAATAATCAAAATAGCGAAGGAATTTCTTAAAAAATAATTTTGGAAGGTTTTTTTAGTTATTTCCGGTATAATCATATTTAAAGAAATCTTTGCATCTGCCCGGTATACCGCCGATACTGAAACTTTTAACAAAATTATGTTATTAAGCATAACAAATATTTCTTGTTACGATTTTTCCATTTTTTCTGCTTTTTATATCGCACCAACTAACTAGAAAAACCCAACTACTTAAAAGCAGTTGTGTATGCTCAACCTTTTTCTCAACCAAACTTACGCAGATTTCTAAATGATAATACCAAAAGAAAACTGAAAAGTCAACTGTTAATTTAGTGGAGCATGGCAATGCAAATTCATCAATCCCAACCAAATTATTTTACAAGTTGAAACCCGTAATAGGGGCATATTACATTAAAAAATCACGTAAAATGTTGAAAGATCAGCGCGTAAGAAATGATTGTTTAATTAGCGGAGTTAATGTTGAAAAGGGAACTAGTGCTACTGAAGCGGTCATCAGTTTATATAAAAACATTGGCGTAGACTTGCAGGAAGCAGCTTACTTTCTAAAAAAGTGGAATTTCAATTCCAAAATGGCAAAAGACAAACTTATGGCCGTCAGGTTTAAGTTTAAAGACAATGAAAATACAGAAAAAATGTATGTTAATGATTTCTTGGGTAGAGAATCACTTGATTTATATAACTATAAAAAATTAAGATCCTCAATTCATGCTGTCTACCTAAATTATATATTAAAACCTTTCCGAGTAATTATATTCTTTTTATTTTATTTTATTTTATTTATTTTATTTCTGTGAACATAAGAAGCATTTCGTTAATTGAAAAATTCATGAAATTTAAAGCTTTAATTGCCGATTTTAATACTTTGCCCAACGTTATAGCAGTTATACCTACAATGTAATATGCCTACAATGTAATTTATTGCCGCAAAAACGACGTATATGGCGGAACCTCGCTTTATATAAGAGAAATCTACTATAAATGTTGTGGATTCAAGTATCTTTACAAAATTTTAAAGTAAATGGTAAATTCCTAAAGAAATTTACATTTTATCGATCGCAAAAGTGTGATACAAATACATTTTATGGTTTTATCGACAACATTTTAAATATTAACTCTCGCGTACCTGCTATTATAATTGGAGACTCGAATAGAGATTCTTTTAATGAAATCGTGAATACAGATCTCTTAAACACTCTGTCACATTATGACTATATAAATTGTCTTGGTGTGATTACTCGCCCAGCAAGTGGAAAATGAATTCATCACATATACAGTAATATATCAAACAATCTTCTAATTGACGCTATTGGATGTGACACAATATGCTTTCATGCAAAGTAACAGGTAGCCTCGAAAGATCAGAATGTACTGAAAAATTATACAAAATATGCGACTATAGTCTGTTGCAGACATGCCTACAAGATCAACTCAATTCATTGCATTACACAGGGAACTCATCCAATGATACTTATGTCGAGATTAATAAGCACAATGTCTACTTGTATTAAAGAATCTTCTGTTGAAAAGGTATAAAAAGTCTAAACAAAATATCGAACAACGCATTGGATAAATGAAAGCCTTCGCTCTCTTATAAAATTACAACTAACTTTGGTTTTATTTGTTCATTAATAATTAATTTGGCTTATAAAGCGACACGAATTTAGCCTGATCAAATCATAAATATAGAAACAAATGAAGTTCGAACAATTATAATTGAAATTAATAGCCATAAGCCTGTGGCAAAAAATAAATAAATATATATGTACTTAATAGTATCAAACCAAAAAATTTTGTCTTAAGTAGAACAAAAATAAGCAAATTAACCAACATCTGCATAATTAGTAAGGAACAAATGGCAATGGCAAGACTGTTGTAAATTTAGAGATGGTAAAAATGAGTTTGAATTACAAAAAAACCGTGCAACAAAGTGTAATACGATGAATCAAAACAATTCACATATTCCATTTGCAATAAAAGTTGCGTATATAAAGCAGAAATCTACATCAACTGACACCACACACAGTGGACCAAACACAAAGAACGCTGATGATGAAGGTGTAATAGCCTTCGAAAACAGCTAGTTGTTCCGATCTACTACCTGTTTGTCAGAATATTTACAACTAACTTTGGTGTTATTTGTTCATTAATAATTATCACATGTAATTTGGCTTACAAAGCGATACGAACTTTAGCCAGATCAAATCATAAATATACAAACAAATGAAGTTGGAACAATAATAACTAAAATAAAAAAATTCCTTGAAGCAAGGAAAAAAAGCAAGATACACATCTATTGAAAATAAATTAAGACGTTTGAGCAAAATAAAAAAAAACGTTAGTAAAATATGCATGAATAAGTATTATCAAAACAGTCTGAACAATCTTCAAAACAATCCCAAAAAGTGCTGCAAATTTTATAAATGAAAACATAGGAAGGAACCTAAAACAAACCTTGCAATTGAAGCATAACGGTGATGTCATTATTGATGATATCCAAAAATGTAACGTATTCAACAGATATTTTATTGAAGCACTGAAACTCTTGAACGAAGAAATAATAAAAATTGCTGGCGATAATTGTAATTAATTATTTTAATACTTTACGTCAGAGTATAAATGATATTTCTTTTAACTACACAAGTAATGATGAGATTTTAGAAATAATTTCAAGCCTACAATTTGGTAAGAGCCCTAGCTATGATGGTATATCGAGCAAAGTTCTATATATTTTCAATGATATTATAAGTTCATCGGTATATCCCTCAACTTTAAAAATTGCAAAAGTTATACCTATTCCAAAAGATAATAAAAGCGTATACAGTGGATTAGTTTAGACCCATACCATTGTTGTGTATGGTTGATAAAGTTTTTGAAAACGTTTTATATAAATAACTGTCAGACCTAAACAACCTCTTATATAAATTACAATTTGGTTTCAGTTTTAAATGTTGTAAATTATATATTTGGCAGCCTGGATCATGATAACGGTGGTGTGAGTGCTATTTTCTATGACTTTTCAAAGGCGTTTGAGCTTGTTGATCATAATATACCACTACAAAAACTTCCCTACTATGGGTTTCAAGAGAGTGCATTCAACTTAATTAAAAGCTACCTAGATAATAAATTACAATATGTGGAAATAAATAGTGCGGAAAGCAACATGGAGACCGTTAAATATGGTGTGCCACAGGGAAGCGTATTGGGCCCGTTACTGTTTACGATATTTCTGAACGATATATCAAATCTTAAACTATATGGAAAGCTGATAATGTATGCTGACGAGATGGGTCTTTTAACAGGCTTAACAGGTTATCACTGAATAAACCCAAAACAAAGCTGATTAGATTTCGGTCTTACTTTTCGAGAAATACACCAGCTTTCAATATTTCTGTAGGTGGTATAGAAATTCATGAATGTGATACTTTAAAATACCTAGGTATTCATTTCCAAAGCAAAATAATACTAACCTTTTATTATATAACGCTTTAATACACAGCCGTTTGTCTTACCTAACAATGATTTATGTGAAAAAAAAAACTTATTCTATTTTTTTTGCTATTCAACAATTCTGTGGCGGATATTATTCACGTTCTTGCTCCGAATCAATTTAAATGCACATCAAGCTTGTTATATGTATATATGTGTATGAAATTTAATTAAGACTTTTTAAACTTTTTTTGATTTTTTGGAACAAAGACGATTTTCTCATATTTTGATAAAACTTGGCCAAAACTTTTACCCCCATATTCATAAAAAAATAAAATGAATTTGAAATCGATTTTAGGAAAATTTTGTATGAAAAATTTTAAATAAAATACATTTAAAATTCATTTTAAATTTCATGAATATGGGGGTTAGTGTATAAAATTCAATAAATATACAAAGTTTCATGAAGCTCGAACTTTTTTCCTATACTTAATGACATTTTTTCATTTCATGATATATGGGAAGGATGCGAATACTTTCACAGACATTTTTTAAATTTTATATTTGGTTACCAAATCAGCCAATTCTCAACTTTTTACATTGTTTTTTTACATACATTTAAATTGTTGGCCGTTCGTTATAAGAAAACGCGACACTGTGGGCCCTAGTGTTCCTCTTTTTAAAGCAGATGTGTCCGGTAAAGTTCAAGATATTACGGGCAAGTAAATTAGAATGTGACTGGAGTTTTCCTATATATTTGCCTGCGTATATTGCAATTTCAGCAGCCACAAGTGGTATATCTCGATGTCAATTTGAATTGTTTATGTAACATGGAGCCGATGTTATTAGCCTTAAAATCTTGTTTTGCTTTCATTAGATTCTCTGTATATTGAAAGCTGAAGCAGTGCCCCATAGCTGAATTTCGTAGGACCATATTGGTGTCAAAAGCAACTTATATATTAAAAGCTTACAATCTAGACTGAGGGTTGAATTTCTACCTATCAGGCAATGTATCTGAGTTAATTGAAATTTAATTTGTGTTAACTTTGAGTTAACATGGTGTTTCTATGTAAGTCGTCGATCAAGCTGTTTCACTTGTAAATGTTGATCAACAACTTGATTGTTGATTCGAATAGGGGAACAAGTATCTCTTCGCAGAGTAAATGTTACCTGAACACACTATTTTTCGTTTACTTTCATTCTCCATAAGTTAAACTATAGTTCCAGCTGGGTAGTAAGTTCCTGAAGATATCGGGAAGCCTCGTGATGGTTTTCGTGCATACTAAGGCAGGCTGTATCATCGGCAAATGTAGATGTGTGGATATTACTGCTAAAATGCATATCACAAGTATAAATCAAATACAAAACTGGCCCCAGTATACTCCCTTGTGGCACACTCATGAAGTCTCCTTCCATAACATTGAACTTTCGGACAATAATGTAACTTTCCAATAGCTTCAGACAATTTATTGGTATATATGATTTCAATTTTAAAATTAGGCTTTCATGCAACACTTTATCAAATGTCTGAGAAACATCAATAAACTGGGCAGAACAATACTTCCTTTCTTCAAATGTTCTTTTTATAAATTGAACCAATCTGTGCGTTTGTTCAATGGTGCTATGCTGACTCCTAAAACCAAACTGATGGTCCGGGATGCACCCACTACCAATTATAAGTGGGGACAATTTTGTCAAGAGCAGTTTTTCGAAAAGTTTTGACATTGTTGATAGTAGACTTATTGGCCTGTATGATTCATCCTTGGTAATGTCTTTGACTGGCTTTGTAATAATTTTTACCTTGGTAAGCTTCCAGTGGTGTGGATAATACTCTAGTCGTAATATGGAATTAAAACTAAATAAAAGGATTCTAATTGCAATACGTGGCAAATTCATCAGCATCTTGTTACTAATTCCATCAATACCTGGAGATTTCTTCGGGTTAAGTTCAGTAAATAGTTTCTGTACGTCAAGCATCTTAAACTTTAAGGGTCGAGGGGGTAGAGCAACTACACTCGACAAATCAACAACAATAGTCCATGTTTTTTGGGTAAATACGTTATTTAAATGATCAGGAAATATTTTGCCTTTCAGAATCGCTTCTTGTTGAGGTTTAAACTCAACGTGTTTTCTAGCACGTCACAAATAGTAATAACTCAGTGGGAAAAGGTAATGAATAGTAAAAAAGAAGGTAATGCACAGCATGTATAATTTGTAATGCCAGAATTCATTACTATCAACACAGAACACGTCCTAGGAAAGTAATCAATTATTTGAATACGTCCGAGGAATAAAATCTATAATTCATAACACTCGTCACATTCTTCTTCCGCAGATGTGGTAATGCACGTGGTAATCAATGTATAATTATTGTGTTTGATCAAATTACCCTCACGTTTCTAAGGGAATGCATTGTAATTTATGCCTACTTTCCAGCTGTGTAGATGCTGGTGTGACATGGAGACCTTCCAGATAGTTTTTAAGAGAGGCAGTTTTTTCAGATGCAAGCAACTCTTGCAGTCTTTTAGTGCATTTTTTAATTTAGTGCATTTTTTAATCTGATTTTATGTTAGGGGGATCTGGGCTGTTGCCATTCCCTTCTAGGTCTTCTTTATTTCACATACGATATGTTTAATATCCGTACAATAAATTCTATTAAACGCAGTCTGCTGATGGGAGGTAGTGACATGCTTAGCAACCTGTTTAATATTTTCGTTAAGATTGGCAATGTTAAATTCAATATAATCGGATGTTCTTATATGTCTACTGAGATATTTTTTGAACCCCAGGAAATTAACACGGTTGATCATCTTCACATGTGGGTGAGGTAAGTCACTTCTTAGTGTCGTACAAATTGTAACGATCGTGTTAGAGTGATCGGAGGAGAGATCTAGAGAAGCTTCCACATAAATTAACCTACCATGTACATGTACACATAAAACTAATTGCATGAAAATCGTACTACATTCACATTTTTTCACTACCACACTCACATTCTTTTAATTTTCCACTCAGATTTCAACGATATTTTCAAGAAAGTAATTTTTTGACGTTATCAGAAAGTAAAATGAAAAAAGGTTAACAGTGTTACAACCTTTAAAGAGTTGTACAAAAATACAGGATATTTAATACCTAAATAATTATAATATATTATCTTCAAATATATGTACATGAAGCACAAATCAGAATATTAGTAAAATAATACTTATTCCCAACTTATTGTCCTATAAATTTGTGTATGCGAATATTCTGGGTAACTCTAATTAAGTTGTAAAAAAACAATTTCTAGCAACTTTATGTTTCGACGACATTTTTAAAATGAGCTTTCACTTTCCTATGAAAACGAACAAGAAATTTTCATGAAAGTCCTTTATTTCATCAAAATTTTTATTCATAATACGTATACAGAAATTTCAAGAAAGTTCTTTCCTGTATACATGTTTCGTTAATTTTTATATATATTTTTCATGACGCCCAAATCTATAACATCCGGGTTTTTTTTAATGTTACTAGGCCAGTAAGTGTCCCCACTCGAAATGATATCCAAGCCCATTTTTGAAATTGTACTAAACAATGCTATACCTATAGGTGTAATACGATGCGAACCCTAGAACGTATATTTTGCATTGTAGTCCTCAGCTTCTACGAAACAAGGTCCAAGCGATTTGCAGAAGTCCTTTTATTGATCCTCGGTGATTGCAAATCTAGGAGGGGAGTAAATTGATGATGTAACGAAATTTGTAAATAAAAATATTAATATTTAATGAATGATATTAAAATAACGTGTTTCTAACGTGTTTTGTGCATTGTATAAAAAGAGGTCAAATATAAATATCTGTGATATATCCATAGATTAAAATTTTTTCAGGTACTAATATTTAGTTTTGAATTATGGTTAAAGTTTCTCATAAATCCAAAATAAAAAAATCTAAAAGTCAGATATTGGGAAAAATCTCTCATTATATAATACTTAGCGTAAGGGTTTTATGATAGCTAATTATATTTTAAATATTAACAGGTAATTTGTGCTTTAAGTTATACTTAATTATTTTAGACTAGTTTTATGATTCTTATAAGTAGTGTTTAAGTAATTTTTTTTAATACACTGTCTTGCAGATATTCATCTAGTAGAAACGGTTCAGTTATTTATGTCTGCACATGTCTTACATACTTACATATGTATATAGATATTCAAATAACCAAGAGTCTATAAGCTATTTATGACTGAAAAAACTAGGCATATGTGTTAAATTTTCAAAAACTTACTTTGTTGTTTTTATAAAAATTATTTAAGTTTCATTATAAGGCCTTTTTCAATAAAGATAAAAAATAAAAAGCGCGCATTTACCTTAACCTTAAATTTCTCCACAACCACTGTACTGATTTTAATGAAAAAAAATGGATAAAAGCTTAAGATGTTATCTATCTACGAAAAAACATTTTTTAAAAAATCTTCATTGCTTCAAAAGTTACAGAGTATTGGACGATGAAAAACAATTTTGAACCACTGTGCGCTGATAGCTCATGCATGCAGGAGACCAGTTTCATGTGTCTTTGAAACCAGCCTGAGTCCATAAATTGTGGCGAAGGCCCTTGGCTCACGTCGGTATTTTGTAGGTAGATATCCAATAACTTTTGACAAATCAATCCCCATTTTTCATAATTGATTGCTCCGTCACAGTTACTACGGTTAAGAACAGCTCTTACCAGTGGGTTTCTTCTAACCTCACTGTAAGGTTTACTTATAATGGAATGTTTCACATGATCGGGAGTTTCCTTATGTGGGTACCTCACCTATGGTACTCTCAACCCTGACATCCCCTGTTCAGAGTACGTTACTGTTGATAAGATACCAGCGGTATATTTACACTAGCACGCAGCGTGATTATGACAACGATCCTGCGAGTTGCGAGTTGAGATCTCGCAGGTTCGTACCAGACACGAGACATGACAGCGACACAACTAGCCGCTTGTGCAGTGTATGAGGAGCGTTGCTGATGATGTCTCTCCCCTATCGGCTGAGGACGCGCCCGACAGGAGACTACTACTCCTTCAACACAGCTAAGCTACACCTCTGGTCCGGTACTAGTGACCTCTGGTGAATCAATACTGATTCACTAGTGACATTTCCTACAGGGATGTATCAAAATTTAAATATATGTACATATGTATGTACGTATTTGTTTGAAAATGTACTCGAGAAAATAAAAATTTATGTCTTAAATTTTTTAACGCACTAATATTCCCAAATTATTATTTAAATTATTCAGTAAAATATTTTTTTATTAAAATTACACTGAAATTGATTATTGAGGGGCTTAACTGGATCCTATGCGCATTTCACAGTTGCTAATACCACAGAAATTTTTGGGTAAAGGCTCCCGGATGATCTGCATTAACAGCAGTGAAACGCGCATAAAATTCAGCCAAACCCCTAAATAATCATTTTCAATGTATTTTTTATAAAAATAAATATTTTACTAAATAATAGTTTGGGATTATTAGTGCGTTAAAAAATTTTTAACCTAAATTGTAACAATTCCCAAAAAACACTAATTAATAAAATTTTATGTTTTTGATATTTTATTATTATGTTGGCTCTCATAACGAGAGATTATTGAAACTCGGTTCTACCTAAGTAAACCTTGCTCATGTCTGATGTATACCATCATTATAACATTCGTTACATAGTAGACTTTCAGAAAAAATTTGTTAAATTACTGCTTTTTTTTACAGACATTAATCGAAAGATGCCCTGAATTACAATCCGTTGGCCAATTAAGTGGATGGTCATTAACGCCTGATGATGTCGCTCTTATACGAGGACTTTTGAAGAGCGGAAACTCTAGTCTTGTACTTACACCCAATGGTTTTTTTCCTTAAGCATTATTAATTCAATATTTTAAACTAACTAATCATTCTGCGTAATTGAAAATCGAATGCGACCACAGATCAATCAATTATTTTTGTTTTATTTTCAGCGCCTGCAGTGACTCCTGATAATGCTACAGCATAGTTTATATTGCTTTGTACGGATGGAATTTGCAAGTTCAAAAAACTTTTCAACAAAGGGATAAATTAAATATAAATACATAAATGAGTTTGAAATTTATTTTATTTAAAATTTTTCATATAAAATTTTCATAAAATATATTTTAAATACATTACTTTTTATGAACATAAGCCATAATATATAGTTGTTTGTACATACATACATATCTACTCAAATATTGTTCGATATTTGTTTCTTTTATTTATTTTTCATTAATTAATAAATAAACACTATTATAAACGAATTTATTTTTCTCCCATCACAATTTTCTGACGCAGTGCATCTACGAATATTTTCTTAATAGAATCGCCTGATGAGTAACAGTTGTTGTGAATCACAATTTAACAACCCTCGTACCCGTATATTGCACTAATTTGTTGGCGCAGCAGCAAAGAGTTCATTCACTTGGTTGCTTGTTATTTTCATTGCGCTGACAAATTGTGCAATATCGATGTGTCGTAATTGGGTCAAAAGCTAAATAATATTTAAGAAATAAGTTATTTTCTTGTTAGCATAATAAAATTAATTGTAAGTATAAATAGCTAATCTAATGGAACAAAAGGGGCAGTTGGAATAAGTCAGTTGCAAGAGTTAATAATAATAATAAAGAATACCTGCGATTCCCAAGGGACCCTCCAGGTTATAAGCAATATAATAAAAATACACTTAACATAATTTATATTTTATACATAAAAAAAAACAAAATATATAGACAAAAAAACTAAGCATTAACACCTGAGTAAGCATAAGATAAATACGATATGTATGTATGCGTGTACATACATGTCAGTGTTGAATATGCAATTTATCATAACAATATAAATGCAATTTTTTATTAAGTAATTTAAGTTTCCAAGGTTAAAAAATCTTAGGATAGGTCAATAAATTTTACACTGCACGAAAACAAATAGGAAAAAAGAGTTCAGTAAGTGTTTGGGAAACAAGGGAAAATAAAAATATCTGTATGTTTATATTTATATATATATGTATACAAATATATATAACAATAATAATATTGAAATAAAAATAAAAGATCTATAAATATGTTGTTGAAAGCCCAACTATTTTGCAAATCGGATGGTAGCGAGGGTAACTAATATTAATTAAACCCTTATGGGATCTGTAATTTTATTTTAATTTAACCACTAGCTAACAATTGTTGCTATGTGAAACAAACAAAAATGGATAGATTTTCTACCATTGTTTCACATAGTAACAATTGTTAGCTAGTGGTTAAATTAAAAGAAAATTACAGATATGAATGTATGTGTATGTATCTTGTATTTGAAGATGTGACAATTTAAGTCTACATAATATACATACATATAATAATAAAACTATAAACAGCAAAGGAAGAGGAATTCAAGCACTGTACGAAGATAAAACTAATTTTTTTTAAAATCGCGATAATACAGAGAACTTGTATGTTGGTGTTCACAGTAATACGTAAATGATTGTCTTACATTATATTAGAAAAAGAAGTTACAATGATTTTCATAGAGAACATTAAACTTTCATTTAATTTAATGAATGTCTTGCATTATTATAAAAAAAAGAGTTACAATGATTTAATAGAGAGCATTAAACTTGCATTGCTTCATTGACATTTAATTTTTGTTAATTTAAAAAAAAAATAAGTAAATAAATAAAATCAAAGGGAAACAAGTTTTCTTTCGTCATATGTAAAAGTAGAACATTTTATTGCAACTACTGCAAACTTACGGGCACTAAAATAAAAACAAACCAAAAGAGTGAATATACCTTAACATACAGAGACAGTAACATATATGTATTTGCAAAAAAAAACAAAATATATAAAGACAAAAAAACTAAGCATTAAAACCTGAGTAAGCATAAGATAAATACAATATGTATGTATTATGTAGCATAGTAGATGTTCTACTGTCTCCAATACTCTGGGTTCCTTACATTTCCCGCAAGTACTGTCAAGTATCTGTCCTATTTTGACGGCATACAAAGCCGTCCAGCAGTGTCCAGTGAATACCCCCACTAGAAGTCTACAGTTGCTTCTGGTTAGTGATAAAAAGAATTTAGTCGATTTAGGATCATAGGAGCTCCACATGATTTTAGAAGTTTAGCAAGTTTTCGTCGCACGCCAACTTTGAATTGGTTTCCGGGCATATACCGTTTCTTCCACCGGTAATTGGGTCCCCCTTTTAGCCAGTATATCGGCCATTTCGTTTCTTTCAATCCGCATGTGTCCTCTGACCCAATAAACATGTACTTGTCTGCCAGCACATAAAATATTTAGGGCCTCTTTACACATGAAAACAACCGAGGAGTAGTTGCAGTCTGCTGATATTGCCTTAATTGCTGCTTGACTATCTATACATATATTCACACGCGCATTCATGGTTTGAGGGGTGAAAGCTAATTCTCCAGCCATTTTGGCTGCATAGATTTCCGCCTGGAAGATGCAATAGTAATCAGGAAGTTTATAAGATTCCTCTATACTGAGCTCCGCGCAGTAAACCGCAGCTCCCACTCCTACATCCATCTTTGAGCCGTCAGTAAAGAAATTAAAACTATACCTACTACAGTTAAGACCTTCGAGATAGCCTTCTTCCCTTATAGTGATCTGTGGTTTGGCAAGGAATTTAATTTCTGGAATGATGTAGTCCAAGCTACACTCCATGTGTTCCAGCAATTTACCGTGACCAAATGGTTTGTACGACATCTGTCCTGTTGTCCTGAGTCGGAATACGGACTTGCATGCAGCATTCAGAGCGGTTAGTTTTATTGGTTTAAGGTATAACATAACGTCCAAAGCTGCATTAGGTGTGCTTTTTAGAGCTCCAGTGATGCAGAGTTCTGCTAGTCTCTGGATATTTTCTAACTTTTTTAGGTATGCTTTTGTCTCAGTCGCCCTCCACCATACAAGTATTCCGTAGAGTAGAATTGGTTTAGCTATCGCTGTGTAGGTCCAATATGTAAGATTAACTGAAAGACCCCATGTCTTGCCCAGCATCTTTTTACATGCGTATAGAGTAGTGGTGGCCTTGTTGACTCTATCCTCTATATTGGGTTTCCACGTCAGTTTACTATCCAAAATAACTCCCAGATACTTTGTATGTGTTTTGGGCGAGAGCGATATACCATTTAATTTTGGTGTTTTCCATTCCCTGACTTTCCTTCTAGTAAAAAGTACAAGGTCTGTTTTTTCAGGGTTCAAGTTTAGACCTACCCTGGCTGTCCACCTATAAATATCCTTTAAAGAGGACTCCATAATGGAGCTAATTGTGTCGAGGAACTTCCAAGTTATGATAATGGCTACGTCGTCTGCATATGCCGTAATCCTAGCTGCTTTACTCTCGAATTCCATGAGAATGTCATTTACGACCAGCGTCCAAAGAAGAGGTGAAAGAACTCCTCCTTGGGGAGTTCCTCTATGAGCTTCCTTATTTATAGTGGCATTGCCTAATTCTGCAGATACTATTCTACACTTTAAGAGATTGCCAACCCATTTTTTAATAGTATGTGAGCACCGGACCGATTAACGCTTTCCATAATTGCATCCGTATAGACATTATTGAAGGTGCCTCCAATGTCCAGGAAAACCCCCATAGCATAGCGTTTATAATGTAACGATTTCTCAATCAGTTCGACAACATTATGGAGTACTGTCTGTACTGATTTACCCTTTGTGTATGCATGTTGCCTAGAAGACAGAATATTTGGGTATACATTTTCTTTATGTGTATATCCAAGATTCTCTCTAGTGTTTTTAGTAGAAGGATGTCAGACTTATAGTCTTTTGGATACGTATGATTACTTCTACATGCTTTTGGTATGAACACAACCTTAGCTATCCTATATGACTTTGGCGCATAATTTAGTCGACGACAGCTATTAAATATTCCCGTTTGACATTGTAGTAGAGCCGGAAAGATACCGTCTGGCCTTGAAGATTTATAAAGGCTCAAAAGAATTAATAGCCCATTCCACTTTACTAATGGAAATAACTTCACAATTCTCAGTATCCAGTACATTTGTAGTTTCAGAACGAGAGATCTCCGTGCAGCCTGGGAAATGTGTGTCCAGGAGAACCTCTAATGTTTCGCGGCTGCAGCTAGTTCAATCACCGTTCCCTTTACAAATCGTGCTAGGCACTGATGGGTTGCTAGCAAGCAGCTTCCTCATTCTGGCCGTATCCGTAGTTTTTTCTATGTTACCACAAAAATTCTTCCATGAGTTTTTCTTGGCCTTTCTCACCTCTTTCTTAAAAGATTTCAGTGCTTTTTTGTAGTCTCTCCAGCACTCAGTTTGGTCTAGGTATCTAGCCAATCTGAAGAACTCACGCAGTTCACGTCTTCGAACGTCTAGCTTTTTACTCCACCATGGAGGTCTAGACTTACGTTTTGTGCGTGAAAGGGGACAAGCTGATTCATATGATTTGGTTATTACTTTCGTTAAGCAATTAACAGACCTTTCAATATCAAATTCACTCCTAATGGGTTTAGCATGATATAAATTGTTTTCAATGTTCCTATAGCAACATTCCCACTTGGTATTACGTGGGTTCCTACATAATTTCCTAAGCTTTGAAACTTCATACAAAATATTAAACGCTATGTAGTAATGATCAGAGAAGGACGGTTGTCTAAGCATCATCCAATCATTTACAACAATATCTTCATTATTACCAAGTGTTAAGTCCAAGACGTTGGATGAGGTAGGACCTATATAAATAGGCTCCTCCGCTCTGTTCACAATTATAAGGTTAGTTTGTAGTATGAATTGAATAAGTGACTCACTTCTATCATTGAAGTCTTTACTTCCGCATACTGCGAGTTTGCATCTGTGCCTATCACCAGTTTTAGCTTCTTACGGCAGGCTTCTTTAACGATCAGTTGGAACTCCGGTGGGGGTGCATCATCAGCGTGTAGCATGTAGCATGATGCAAGGAGTATAAGCTCATCCTTGCTCCCATCTACTGTCATAACCACTAGATCGTCAGTACTGTAATTATACAAAATATATGAATTAACGCTCTTCTTAACTAGGATAGCTAATCGTATCTTGCTTACAATTTTTGAGAAGTATGTGTGGTAATTCCGTGACCTTAGCCCAGCAACCCTGTTTCCCGAAGAGATCTATGGCTCCTGGACTAACGGAACGTCATAGTTGCCCTCCTCTCGAGTGAGGAGAAGCTCATTGGACGCTATTTTACTGTGTTGGAGGTTTACCTGCAGGATCTTTAGCTCCATTGTGTAATTTCTCCTTTCTTGAGTCTATATCCAGGTATGGAACCTCTCTCATCGATTCCTCTAACTTTAAGCCGGCTATAGCAACTGCCAATTCGCTCTCCAATTCTTCGGCTTCTATAGTGTTCTCATGGTCTTGTGGATGTCTTTTCTTCAAAGGGAGAAAAACACTACCCACGCCCCATGACATTTTGCCATTCCGCTTGTAAAGAATGTCCTCGGCATTCTTGTTTATTTGCAGAATATAGCTTTGGCCCTCTGGTTTCGGTTTCGCAACATGTAACACCCTCCAGTCCTTCGTCGGAATATCAGGGCTTTGATTCTGCAAAAAGCGAAGAGTGACCTCCGGCTAGACCACACGCGGAATTATGACCTTCGGTTTTGGTATGATGGGTATATTGTCCCTGTTCACAATCTCAAGTTGTGCACCAGGCTACAGGTTTTTGATTGTCGGAACAACTCTTTCAACCAATTCATCGACTGTATGTCCCTGCACTTGATGAGTTTCGCACCATTGAACCAGCTTGATCCTTCAAAGGAAGTCAGTGGTTTCTCCTGTTCCGTCTCCATCAGTGCAACAATTGCGTTGAAGCTAGCCGTTTCCGCAATCTTCCACTGGTAAATTGTCATTTCTCCAAAAGGTGCACTTCTGTCGAGGAGTCCGCATTAGATATGACTGTCTTGGTGATCACACTTTTCGAAGTCTTGAACTTGTAATGGAAATGTATAAACTGCTAAGGTTTGTTAAATCTGTGTGGGAGTCATTCAATGCAAGCACCACGAACTAGGTTCACGTACTTACTGGTTTCTTGTCATCTGCTGGTATCGCTAAGGATCAATACTGGTCTATGCGAGGTCCCTGACCAACCAGACTAACCTAACTTAACCTACCTCGCTATATTTACCGTATAGTGGAGATCGCTTCAGTATTATCTGCACAAATCTCTTACCATGTCCTTAAACAGCGGTCATGATTTTAGTTGATCTACGTATAGGAATTTAGAGAAATCGTCAAAAAATGTTATTATACACTTGTTGCCCCTAGCAGATTCTGGCAACGGCCCAAAATCAACAATATCCATATAAAGTCTCAAATGGTCTATTCGGTGTTTTCGTTAAAATCATCTGCATCCTTTCTACTTTTGAACTTTTGTTTCGTTGGAAAATTTTACACGTGACAACATAGTTTTTAATTTGTCCCTGCATGCCATACCACTTGTACTGATTCTTAATGCGGTGGTATGTTTTTAGTGACCCTTGGTGTCCTCCCAAAGGTGTATCGTAAAATGCCTTTATTACAAAATTTTATTATACACTTGTTGCCCCTAGCAGATTCTGCCAACGGCCCAAAATCAACAATATCCATATAAAGTCTCAAATGGTCTATTCGGTGTTTTCGTTAAAATCATCTGCATCCTTTCTACTTTTGAACTGTTGTTTCGTTGGAAAATTTTACACGTGACAGCATAGTTTTTAATTTGTAGCTGCATGCCATACCACTTGTACTGATTCCTAATGCGGTGGTATGTTTTTAGTGACCCTTGGTGTCTTCCCAAAGGTGTATCGTAAAATGCCTTTATTACAATTTTAATATCTTTCTTATTAGTGAAATACTCTGCGCTATCTTCATGTTCTGTATCTTCGTTCGCATCTAATTCATCGGATAGCCCTTCGTTCCTCTTACGCGGTTTTTCTTGTAGATACCTGGCTTTCGCTCTAGTTACTGCCCCTATGTTCACTTCTTCTACCGGGAGACGACTAAGAGCATCCGCATTCTTATTGGTTTTCCCCGGCTTATAACGTATCTCAAAATCGTATTCCAATAGTTTGCGTCTCAGGCGGCCTAATCTGCCTTCTTGAGTTTTTAGGTTAGCAATGCCTTTTAAGGGCTTATGGTCTGTGAAGACCGTAAAGTGTCGGCCCAACAAATAAGGTCTAAATGTCTTTGATCCCCATGGCGAGTAGTTCCTTCTATATTGTAGAGTATCGCTTTTCTGTGGCGCTAAGCACTCTGCTCGCGAAGTAAATAGGTAAATCACTACCCGGCTCTCCTTGAGAAAGAATAGCTCCTAGGGTTTCATTACTGGCATCAGTGGTAAGAATAAAGGGTTTTGTAAAATCAGGGTATTGCAGTAGAGGGAGACTTGCGACTGCGTCCTTCACTTTGTCCATGGCTTGTTAGCACTCCTCAGTCCATTCCAATTTGACGTCTTTTCTTAATAATTTGTTAAGTGGTAGTGCTATGTCTGAGGAGTTTGGTGTAAACTTCCTATAGTAGTTCACCAGTTCCAGAAATGCTTGTAGTTTTTTTATATTTCTGGGCGGTGGTATATCCTTAACAGCTCTTGTCTTACTGAGATCCGGTAATACTCCCTTTTCCCAACATTTTTGGCCCAGATAAACTACCTCCCTTTGAAGGAAATTACATTTTTCAGGATGTAACTTTAGATTATACCTTCTTAATACGTCTAGGACAGCTTTAATCGTTTTTGGTGGTCCTCTAGATTTTTTTCATAGATTACTATGTCGTCCAGATATTCAAAACAATCGATTCCCCGCAGACCGGTTAATATCGAATTCTAATAAGAATTCTGTAATTCTTTGGAAGGTGGCTGGAGCTCCTGTTAAGCCAAAAGGCATACGATTGAACTCGAAATGACCCAAATTTGTACTGAAAGCAGTTTTCTGTTTGTCACTTGGGTCTATTAAACTTGATGGTACCCACTTGCTAAATCAAAAGTAGAAAAATATCTGCTGTATCCCAGTTGGTTCAGAATCTCATCAATCCGTGGTATGGGGAAAACTTGTTTTATTGTTGCGTCATTCAATTTCCTGAAATCGACTACTAAACGCCATTTTTTCTTTCCATCCTTTCCCGCATTTTTGGGTACTAGAAGGATTGGAGAATTCCAAGCGGAAATACTGGGAGAGATGATTCCATCTTTGACCAACTGACCTACTTGTCTATTAATCTCATTTCGATGGACCTCAGGTAACCTATATTGTTTAGTATTTATTAGAGGTTGGCAGGGATTAGTTGGTATTTTGTGTTTAAGTACACCGGTGTACGTTAGACTGTCTTCGGGTAGTTGAAACACATCGTCGTACGATTTCAAAATATTTTCAATTGAAATCCGCTCTTCCTGGCTTAAATCTGGGCTCAATGGTACTGTTGCCATAAGTAATTTACTTCTCACGGTTTTGTCTGTAGCTCCTATTGCATTTATGACTGATGTCGCTTCTAGTCTGTAATTTCTCGGGTTCTCATAACCCAAACCTATTTTTTCATTCGTATTTATTGCAGAATCATGGTGTTTAAAACGGGCACAAATGCGGTTCCTTCTTTGACTGATGTTAAAATTCCACCCACAAAAACCCCTTGCAAAATTTCTAATTTATTTATTATAATTTCTTTAGCTGTTGTAACTGTGACCGGTATTACTGCCTGGGAACGCCCCTTGATAGATAAATTTTCGGCTATACACCTGGGGGTTTCTCCTTCTCTAGTAAGGGGTAAGGAAGCTATTTCTTGCTTATTGTCAAAAAATTTAATATTTTTGTTAATTGTATCAGTAACAGTTCTGTTCCATAATACGTCTCTACTGAGTAATCCATCTGCTGGAATTCGGCTACCTTCTGTTACTACATGCATCTGTAATGCAAGTGTTTTTATGCATGCATGTTGTGCAATTATTGTTCCTTTCGTTGTAATATTTTCCCCAAATGTGCCTGACAAATCTATTTGTGTGCTTAGATCTATCTCCACAGGTGGTGCTAAGGTGTCTGCTCCTGTGTCTACCAGTAAGGATAAGTTTTTACCTAGTGCTTCATTACATGGAAAATCAATAAATTCATCATTTTTCTCTACTATTCTACCGTTTTTACTTTGTATTTTCTGTTCTTTTTGCGACTCATACCTGTAGTTAGAACAGTTTTTTTCTTTACAATTTTCTGGTCTGTAGGTGTGCATGTTTTTACTCCAATGTATTTTTTTTGCTAGGCTTTTTGTGTTTTACGTGCACTTTGATTATCTAATTTATCTTTGCTGTCAATTCTATCGTGTGTCCATAAGTTTTCGGCATCCCAACCCATTAGTTTGGGCTGGGCCGCCGCGAGTTTCCCGAATTTCTTGCTGGGCAGTTAGTTCTTAGATGTCCCATTTCATTACAATTATAGCATTTCGGTGGGTCGTTTCTCACAGGCCCATGACGTATTTGATTCATGTTGGCTTTAATGGACTTTTGGGCTGTAGACTGATGACCACTTTGCATGTTACTGTGTTGTTGCCTTTGGTCATTGTCATTTCTTCTAAAGTAATTACCGTCAGATGTTTGCCAATTTGTGTTCTGCGTGTCCGGACGTTCTGCATATACTACAGAATAATGCTTTTAATCGTTTTCTGCATTCCACTTCCTTATGTTCCTTATTGCTGCAGTAATCACACTTGTCAGTTCCAGTGTCTAGATTTGATTTACATGCTGGGCCAATTTCATGTCCATATTCTCCGCAGTTTATGCAATATAGTGTGTTAAGCCTTTGCTCACAATTTGTTCTGTTGTGTCCTTGTTGCTTACAGTAACTGCATTCAGTCGTCAGTGTAATAATGTTTATTGTAATTTGGTTTTCTCCAAAAGTTGTTCCGCTTCTTCTACTATTTGAGTTAGTTTCTGTAAACCTTCGCTTTCTTGGCCAATAAACCTACCCTAAGACCTTTAATAAAGCTTCTTACTTCTATTCTTTTGAAGTCATCCAGTTTCGTTTTCCTTCTACCTTCTTCGCTCCATTCGTTTGTTACTATACTCTCTGCTTCATTTAGTAAGGCCTCAAGTCCACTACCAAATCTGCCCGCGGATTCCTTGCACGAAGCTATGAGTTCTCTTATTTGATCCAGAGTTTTCCTCTTCAAATACACCTTTTTAATTGAATCGCACAAGGCACCTATAGTGCCGAATGTTTGTGATGCTGTTTGAACGTAAGCTGGTCGTATTAAACGCAGTTTCAGGCATTCAATAATATCTGGTGTTGTGACTGCATTTTCTTCTTAGGCCAGCTCTCGTTCTACTAGTTTACATCCTTGAATGAAACGAAAAACTTCCGATGTTAAATCTGGTCTTTCGGTGGCAAAAAATGTGGGGACTATATTGTTTACTATTTTGGTAATTGTTGAGATTGCAGGCATCTTGTATGCTTTTGTATTTGTACTACTGGAATCTCCTTCGGTGGTTATAGGGTATGATGGGCACTTCCTGAGAGAGTCCTTGCAGGTATTTATCGAATTCCTTTTTAAACTGAACTTCTAGTCCTAGTCTGAATTCCTTCTCGTATTCTGCTAAGTCTACGAATTTCCTTTTTAAAGTTTCTGCTGTGTACCCTCTGCTTACTGTTTGTTTTTGCGTTTAATAGTAAATTCTTCACTTTATTCAATAATCTATTTCCTTCTTACTCCTTGAGAAATTTTTATTACGCTCTGTTGTATTTGTGTCTTCTTGTTATATAATTTCTTGTTGTGTCTGAATTATTACTGATGGAATTTGTTGCGTGGTGTGTGATAAGTCCGTTGCTATGAATTTTTCTGACAAACTAATTGAAGGAGTTGTAGGCAATGTTTAGTTTTCTCTTCGCGTTTGATATTGCTACCGATAATCTTTGTATCGACTCGTCATTCTCGCTAATCAAATATTTTAACTGTAACTCTTTTTCAATCTCATTTTCACTCAGCCATTTCTGTCGTAAATCTAATCTTAGTTCTTCGTTCTCTTTCACCTGTTTTTCTAACAACTCATTTGTGTAATCTATATCACTTTTCAATTTTTTGCTAAATTTCTCCAAACCTAATTTCGACTTTTCTAGTTCTTCGATACGTTTTCCGAGTTCCTTTGACTTATTCCCGTTTAATTCACTTATCACTCCCAATATATACACTACTTCTTCTAACTTAGTAAATTTATTATTTCTTACAATTTCTTTATGAGTATTGCTAAATGTTCTATCAGAATTAAAGGCTTTCAACTCTGACCATACATGTACTTGCAGACTACCAAAGTTAATGTTGTAGTCATTTAATTGTAGTATGAGTTTGTCCGTTTGTTTTTGTGGACTGTCCATTTAATTAAATTTATACTTACCATCCTTACGACTCGACCAAACCCGGACTTATATTTTTGAGGCAAAAAAAATTTATAAATAGACACAATCAAAAAAAAAAACTTTACAGTGCAAGGTTTAGTTTTTATTCTGAGGCAAAAATACACTTTTGTTTTTATTATATTACTATGGTAATAAAGACCAATTTGCGTCCACAAAATCGACTGTACTTTCTTTTCACTGTCTCTAAGGCGACCTATAAAAGCTGTACCAACAGAGACTTTCCAAGTCCAAAACAGACGAAATTATATGGTAGCAAGGATCAATTTGCGGCAACTAAACCGACTGCACTTTCTTTTTACTGCCTCTAATGCGAGCTATAAAAGCTGTACCAACAGAAACTTTCCAAGTCAGAAACAGGCGGAATAATAGGATGTAAAGCTTTACCGGCTGCGCTAAATTATGTTATGTGTATTTTTATTATATTGCTTATAACCTGGAGGGTCCTTTGGAAATCGCAGGTATTCTTTATTATTATTATTAACTGATTACGTTGTTGTGGTGGGGAGAAAAGGAGTAGAGAAACTAAAGAAACTGTAGGTTGGTAAAGACCATGCAAGCGCCGTGAAAGCCCAACTATTTTATCAATCGGATGGTTGCGGGGGTAACTAATATTAATTAAAACCTTATGGTATCTGTAATTTTCTTTTAATTTAAGCACTAGCTAACAATTGTTACTATGTGAAACAAACTAGAATCGATGGAAGAAAATCTATCCATTTTTGTGCTATAAATTGCTGTACTGGATTTTGTACACATATAATTTGTAGACTATTTTTTCTAGTTGCAAATTTAAGATTTTTTGAAGAGTTTAACATTTAATATGCAATTTTAAAAATTTTTAAATACAAATTTGTGTTCGAAGACATTATCATTTTAATAAAAATTGTTTTTTTTAAGTACATATATACAATCCCCAGAAACATGAAGATTGGCGTAAGTGCAGAGAAGACAACTAAATGTAGAGGTCCATAGCTCGCTTTTTGCGCGTTATTCTTTACACGCGTTTCATCCTCTTGTTTCATTCTATACTTTGTTCGCGTTGAGTTACATGCACTGCTATTCATGCGCCATTTTATTTTTGTTTTGATCAGCTGTGTGCGTTTGTTTATAAATACTTATAAAGAAAAAATGGAGAGTGAAATCGAGTTTTTAAAAGAATTTGTGGAGTTAGTCGAGTTTGTATATTTAATTTTATGTGCAAAAAATGCCTATGAGCAATTTCAAAAAAGAAAAGGTTTTGGGTACGGCCGTTGTATTTAGAACGGAATTTAAGTGGGTTTTTTGAAACCACATTTCAATTGCAATTTCGAACTGCGACAAGAATGTCTGCAGATGTCTTTGACTAGTTATTCAGCATTTTAAAAGATAGTCTTGAGAAGAATTCGGCCAGGGCTATTCCAGCAGATTGTCGGCTGTTGTTGACTTTAATGTAAGTAAATTGAAAATTACATATAAATGTATGCACATTATTGGCTTAAACAATAACTTTTCTAAGCAGCTATTTAATACAGATTTAGCGGAGATGATACTCAGTACGTAAAAGTAATCGATAACTAATATGCAAAATTTGTTACTGAGAAAAGTGTGGTGAAAAGTTAATTCAAATACATCGCATTAATGAAATTATTCACATATTTTATTAAACAAGTTTTTTTTAAGAAATTTTTTTTATTGAAAAAAAGAAAAAAATTATCCACGGCAAAATAATATTTATCGATAACGTAAGAAATAAAGTATTATTTAACGTTTTTAGCATTCAAGAACAGCTTACTTTCTTTCATGGTGCTTGTAACGCGTACAAAAGTAGAAAGTATACCTACTTTTTGCTTTGAACGCGCCTACGCGTTCTGCGCTTTTTGCAATGTAACTTGTCACATACTATTACATTGATTCTACTTTTTTGACAGATGCATAGAAATTATAAAAATCTGCAAGTACACACTAACAAAAACAACAGCTGAAACATCAAGTAATGCTCTTATCCAACGGGAGTAATACATTGCTGAACAATAATGGACCAGAACTACATGAGATGAATTATCAACCCCCATAACAGAACTTCCAGTAGTCTGGAAGTTCAGATTATTCCGGGAAGTCAAGGCCCAGTAACACTTCAAAACAAATCTTTGTATAGATTACAACTCTATGAAATCAACTACTGAACATTGAAATTCGCTCATCCGTCCACATTAAGTGAAACGATGCTGGTTCAGTTGCTGTCATCCATATTTCTGTCTACGGTTTGAGTACACTTTATCAGGTTATATGCGGATTTTTATTCCAATAGCCTAAGTAAGGTATTTCTTCATACTGCTATCCAAAAAATTTACAAGATAAGAAGGTTTATCGCAAATTGGTGCAAGCATATATTCAACGTTACTACAAGCAGCTCATAACACTTAAGATATTAAAACTTGAGAAAAAAGAGAAACACTATCTCTAACAAATTGACTAAAGAGTGAAAACAGAAACCGTAGCTCTAACGAATTAGCAGTAACTTCAAAGTGGATTCAAGAGGACAACCTGTCAGTAACTCACTTAAAGATGGATTCAACAAGGCAAATACCAATATGAAAGTGTGCGTGACAATCATTCCAAGATGGGTGCTCATGGTCGTGAAACCGATGACCGACAGTTACAGATGAAACTAGCCATCCATTACATAAATCATCATTTTTCGACCCTCAACACATCTACGGGTATGTTCACCTGAGAACAACTATATTGGCGATACTGATTTATGGTTACATATATACTCATCTAAGAACGTAATTGATGGTGATGCTTATGGCCCAAGCAAGGGCATCTCTGCATAAAGAAGAAAGTCACGAAATAATTAAAGGCACCATAAACTTCAAGACAAGGATAACAAAATCACATCAACCTGATTTAGATGTCAGAAATCAGAAGATCAACAGAAAATACTGTGTAGTTTTATCCGCCAAGAGGGGAGGTATGCTGTGATTCGCTGGCACTTACTTAAATATTTTAAAGATTACATACATGTTGTATACTTAAATATTTTATAATAAACAAAATATATCTACATTTAAGAATTCAGACACAACCATTTCTGACCCAATTGGGATACTTGAAAAACATCTATAGCTAGATGTTTTCTTCGACAAAGGGGATAGGGATGTTGTGAATTAGTTCATTCACTTGGTTGCTTGTTATTTTCTTTGCGCTGACAAATTGTGCAATATCGATGTGTCGTAATTGGGTCAAAAGCTAAATAATATTTAAAAAATAAGTTATTGTCTTGTTAGCATAATAAAATTAATTGTAAGTATAAATAGCTACTCTTAAGAAACAAAAGTGGCAGTTGGAGTAAGGCAGTTAAAAGAGTTAATAATAATAATAAAGGATACCTGCGATTCCCAAAGGTCCCTCCAGGTTATAAGCAATATAATAAAAATACACTTAACACACACTTGCCAAAGATTGGGTCAAAAAATATATATATTATTTCTGCTTGCACCGAAATGAGCACACTTTATTTAAATGTATTCTTAAGACTAACGCTCAATGTCCCAATCAGAATTTGAGTTTATCAAAAGTATTGCCAAAAATTAATAAGAGGTGGTTAAAATTCAAACTTCAAAAGTGAACAATTTTATCATGCAGAACGAGTTTGAATTTTAACCACCTCTTATTAATTTTTGGCAATACTTTTGATAAACTCAAATTCTGACTGGGGCACATTTAAATAAAGTGTGCTCACTTCGGTGCAAGCAAAAATAATATATATATTTTTTGACCCAATCCTTCGCAAAGGATTCAAAAGTCTTTACAATACAGACAATTTTATTCGATTTTGTATCCATTTTAATTTTTTAGAACCTTTTAAAATTAGTTTCATTTTATTTTTGTCTTTTAAATACTATTATTGTTATTGTTTACTGCAACTAATTGAAGATATGTTATGAAAAATGGATGAAGGAATCAAGTTCATTGTTTGCTAATACAAGTAAAATAGTTAAAAAATAATATATATAATATATTTTCACAGTTATTTTACTTGTATTAAAACATTTGCAGGTCTTAAGAAACAGCCCGCAGATTAACGCTAACATTATTACTCGTGAAAATTAAAACAATTAACATTTTTGAACGAGTTGCCAAAATTAAATTAAAATCAGAGACAGCCATTGCCAGTGCTTGCAATAATTGTCAACAGTTTTTCGTTGACAATTATTGCAACCATGAAACGTAAAACTCAGTGTTAAAATGTGTTCGACTTTTGTGTATTGCGTTTGACATTTAGATAAAAATTAAAAAAGGAAAGTAAAATCTTAAAAACGTGTGCAGTGAAATAATATGTATTAAGTTTATAAAAATTTGTTGGATTAACCAGATATTCACAAGTGAATTATATTTTTGTTCTGTACCTTCCTTGTTGACTTTTTCCATATTATTTTTATTTTAGATTTTGTAAATTTTGGCTAGCTACTAGGAGCAAAGTTCCAGGTTCTTCAACAAATAGAAGGCCACATTCGACCCACGCCTTCACACAGGAAGTTTAGAATCCTAGACTCCACTCTTAGAGTATAAATGATCACCACCAGTCAAATTCTTCTTTAAACCCCTATATATGGATCTCCACCAGGTCCTTCAACATATCGCCAATTATGTTCTTACTCGTCAGATTAGTATTACGTGCCCAACAAACCCGCCATTCCCCATTTGAGTATTCAATTTGGTATCCACCAGATCCTCCACCAAATTTTCGCGGGATTGCCCCGCTTTTTTAAATTAAATCAAGCGTACCGAGCGGGAGGTGAAAATTCCGCTTTTTTTAAATTTATTTGAACATTTTTAGTTTAACACCAGCGATTTTCAACTAATAAGAATAAGTACATCTGAACAGTTGATTCAAGGAGTATAATTATAGTTAACTTCACGCCGTGATCAAAAAATAACCGGTATTTTAAAATTTCATGAGTTACGCATGTTCGATTTTCGCATTTTTTTTTCTCTTATGTTGGTACACATGTCTGTTATATATGTTGGCAATATCAGCTATTTTGGATTGTCAGTTTGTTTTTGACAGATAAAAAGGTTAGTCGTGTTTTGGTGTGCACTTCGATTTTTTACTATTCGAAAAAATGGATCAAAGAAACTGTATTAAGTTTTGTGTAAAAAATGAAATTAAATGCGCGAGGGCATTTGAAATGTTGACTGTGGCGTTTGGCGAGTCTACTATGAGCAGAATACAAGTTCAATTGTGGTATAACCGGTTTAAGGAAGGACGAGAAGATGTCAATGACGATGCTCGTCCTGGTCGTCTAGTTCGGTAAAATGTGAAGGTTGTAACGTCGTTTTCTGCCGGGTATACTCAGCCTGAAAATGCCAAGGTCGTTACAAGAAATAACACGTTTTTTAGTATTCTTTATTTAATATTGAATAAATTTAGTTTTTTTCCTAAATACAGTTTACTTGATTTAAAGTTCGTAGTTTTATACCATCTGTTTCGCTTATTCCGGATTATTTTTGACTTGGCTTCCTGTGAGTTATCTTTTATGCTTCCATGTTCAACCTTTACATTACTCCTGGGGGCCCATATGGTGCCTTATCAGGAAGATTGGAACCTTATGGATATTGTACTTATCTTTCCGCACAGTTGAACGTACCAGCTACCGCCCTACTACTTCCCGTTTCAGTGTTAAAGTTGTATTGTTTTAGTGGCGAGAACAATCGTTACAATACTATCGAGATTACCCTTTATTGCCTTGCGACGATGTTTATAAATATTTGTTTCGCAACTAGGTAATCGCTGCCAATGCTTATAAATATCTATTACTCGGTGTTTTACTGTATTGTTTCGTGACTAGGGAATCGCTAACAATATTTATTAATATCTACTTATCGATGTTTTACTGCGACTAGGCAATCGATAACAATGTTTATTAATATTTACTTATCCAGGTTCTACTGTATTGTTTCGCGACTATGCAATCACTATCAATGTTTACTAAAATCTACTTATCGCGACTAGGCAATCGCTAACAATGTTTATTAATATTTACTTATCCAGGTTCTACTGTATTGTTTCGCGACTAGGCAATCGCTATCAATGTTTATTAAAATCTACTTATCTATGTTCTACTGTATTGTTTCGCGACTAGGCAATCGCTAACAATGTTTATTAATATATACTTATCCTGGTTCTACTGTATTGTTTCGCGACTAGGAAATCGCTAACAATGTTTTTTAATATATACTTATCCAGGTTCTACTGTATTGTTTCGCGACTAGGAAATCGCTAACAATGTTTATTAAAATATACTTGCTTACCCTCAATAATCCTGATCCACTGATGTCTACCATACGACTGATCATTGTTTGCAAAATCTTCGGCCTTTTATACTCTTTTTTCCCTTTACGTTATTGTGGTAATATTAACAAAGATTTCTGCATGATACAATAATACAGGTAACCTCAAAGCGCCAGCTGATGGAGTTTGTTTCGTGAAGTGATCTGCCAATTGTTGTTTACGTTTTACCAATACAATTCCTATTAAACTGTACTCATATAAACCTGCTTTGCAAAATGCAGAAAACATGGGGTTAAGTGTCCCCAAGTCACCACTTTTGTGTACTATTTTGGTGTCATTGTCAACAGAGCGTCTATTAATAATGGTTTTAATGCGTAGAAAACATTTTTTCAGATACACACAACTATGCTTCTTCTTAATGTTTTATTGGTTTGTTGAAAATAAACGTGACTTCAAGCAAAATTTAATTGTTTATAAAAATTATCTTAAGAAATAGAATTATAAGGTTAATATATCTAAATGTATTTAACAATAATTGAAAACATAATACACAAAAAGAAATAAAAAAACAAATAAAATAACAATCAATATTGTATAAAAATATAAAATGTAAAAATTGAAGAGTTTTAAGTGAAAGGTGCCAATTATGGAAATTTTTACCCTGTGGAAGATTTTCTGCCATCAGCTAAAGATTTGTCTCATTTCAAGATCCATACGTAAGTGTTTGACTTTACTAATTCAGCGAAACATACAATTTTTAATTTTAATATACATATGTCTTTAATAGAAATGACAAACAATTTCCTGCAGGTGGTGACAGTGTCTATAGTGAATCAGTACAGTTTTACTACGGACATCGAGCGAGGAAATATCGATATTGTAGACTAGAGCCCCTAAAATTTACTAGTGAATCTTTGGTGCCAATGTCTCCATGTGGTCCCAAAAAACTATTTAGTCAGTAGTGATACAGTCTAGTGGTGGATTTTCAATGACAAGCTAATGTTATATGTCAATAGACGATTACATTGGCTGGGGTACACCTGGTCAGTAGTGCTACTGACAATGTCACTAGTAAATCACTACATTTTCACTATTCGCATTTTCCTTAGGGATGCAATCATGTTTTACCAATACACGTGCATGGTGCCTATTAAAACTGTACTAATAAAAATAAAGATTTGCAAACACAAACGCAAGTACCAAGGCAAATCAAACAGGTACATGCATTAGGTGCAACTCTGCGTTTTCACAAAGTAACTGTCAGTTTCACAAAGTTATTGTCAAAATTTTAAAGTATTTGTCAAAAAATGTAAACATCAAGTAAGCCAAGAATTAATTGTCAAACAGCAAGAAGACCAAGACAAAACGTGTTGCAATAATCCAAGCAAGGCAAATTAAATAAATAAATTCAATAAAATAAATAAATTTGATATGCATAAAATTCTCACAACTTATCTGTGGCAAACAATGAAGCTTTGGTGAAGGAATACGGCACCTATATCATTGATGGTCACAAAGAAAAGATTGGTAATTTCCGCCTAGAACCTCCATGGCTATTTAGAGGTCGCGAAGAACATCCCTAAATGGGTATGATTAAAAGACGGATAAGTGCTGAAGATGTATTTATTAACTGCGGTAAAGACTCGAAAATATCCGGGCCTTGAGAGCTGGTAATGAAAAGGATGAAGACCAGGCTGGTACTGTTGGTTGCTGTTCGTTACGTGTCGAACACGTTAGTTTGCACAAAGAGTTAAACGGCAAAGAGAACGTGGTAGTCTTCGATTTTCTTGTTAAAGATTCCATGCGCTACTATAACGAAGTTGAGGTGGAAAAACGAGTCTGCAAAAATTTAGAATTGTTTATGGAAAACAAGAAGACAGGAGACGATTTATTCGACCGTTTGAATACACAAGTTCTTAATGAGCATTTAAAAGAACTGATGGAAGGTAGTTATTTGATTTTCAACATATTTTGGATATTATGCTCTTATTTATTATCTTATGTCTCACTGCCAAAGTGTTTCCTACGTATAACGCTTCGATAACATTACAAAATCAAATAAATCTTTTAACTAAGGACGATATGACTGTATCAGAAAAACTTTTAGCCTACAATAGAACTAATCGTGCGGTAGCCATTTTATGTAACCATCAACGTTCAGTACCCAAGAGTCATGAAAAATCTATGGAAAAACTAAAAGAAAAAATAAGACAAAAACGTGAAGCCATTGATGACTGTGAAGCTGAATATGATGTAACTAAAATTATTATAAAGTTATGATATTGTTCTAAACTATAGCATTAAATTTCAGGATCTTAAAAGACAAGCAAAACGAGGTTCTGTGAAAGAACGCATAAACGCTGATAAGAAGGGAAAACAATTGGAACGTTTAAAAGAGCAACTAAAAAAATGGAGCTTCAAGAGACTGATAGGGATGAAAATAAAACTATTGCTTTGGGCACCTCTAAACTGAATTATTTGGATCCACGTATATCTGTAGCCTGTAGGGCTATTCATATGGCTGATGAAAACTATGTTTTCTAAATTTATTACACAAGAATTTGTTTCATACACATCCATAGAAAAACCCACCATAAACTACATGGAAAAACACTACATCAGTAAAAATAAAAACAACTACATTTAGACCATCGTAATCTTCATCGACTCACATTTTATTGAGTTTTTATGAATATATATATACATCAATATATGCATGTATGTATGTGTATTGATTTGGTTTTTAACTAAATTATAATTTATTCAGAGAACTGAGACAGAAAAACTAAAATATACAATTAATTTAGTGTTTAACATTAAAACATTAAAATTAAACAAACTTCTCTTAAATTCTTTGCCACAAATCTCACCCCATTTGTTTCTTCAAACATACTGCCAGCTCCAGTACCAATCTTTTTATAACAAGCAGCACACTTACGCATTTTTTGGTTTAATAAAGTTTTTGTTTACTTGAGACAATTTTAAGTTTTTACTGCAAACACAATTTTTTTAATGCTTTTATTGTTTTTTTATTAATTAGTAATTTCAATTCTTATTGAAATTCACTAGAGTTCAATTAATTCTTTTAAAAACTTGAATTCTTCACTTTTCACTTTCTTTATATTTATTTCTTTTAAAAACTTTATTAATTCTTTTTGTATCAAAAGTAGAGTTTTTTCTGCCTTGCTTTCAGCATTCAAACTTTTCTCAGAAAATGTTCGTTACTTTCGGCACAAACTTTGTAAACAAAAAGTCAGCTGATGAGCACTTTGCCTCTTGCATGTACCTGTTTGATGTGCCTTGGCAAGTACGTGACTCTTGTTTTCTTTTTGTTTTTTGACAGTTTTCATCACAAAACAGCAATAAAAAGTCCTGTTGTTTTATTTATTGTAGATTTGCGGCTACCTGTATTATTGTATCATGTATTTCTGTATGCTTATGTTTTGTTGTTGCTATTGTCCCTAACTTATTTTAATATACATGTTTGTATGTAGTATGTTTTTTTTAGTGACCGATAATCCCTTTGCTTGTAAATTATATTGTTGGATGCTTTGTTGTTGCATGTTTTTTGATTTTTTTTTTGTTTCTTTAGTATATTTCGTTGGTTTTGAAATTCATACGGTTGTACTCAAAGTAAATTTATATAAAGTATATGCAAGTACTCAGGTGATTAATTTTTTTCTCGTGTAGTGTGAATGCCTGAATGTCAAAAGTTGTTTACAATTTTTGTACGCCATTTTGTTTTGTTTTGCTTTGTTATACACAATTGTGTATACTGAAAACGTATGTGAAAAAGTTTAAATAAACTTTTACTTAAAAAATGTGTTACAAAACATTTAAAAATAATTATATTTAATTATTAAAGTACATATGTATTCTTTATTATACTTATTTCACATATTAAAGGTTTATCAATTAATAAATTTACTTTGGTTTTGCATATCCATACATTTTCTTTTTGTTGTATGCAGATCTGGGACTATTGCATTAAATAAGCAAATGCATTGACCATTTTCCCACAATAAACCAAATCAATGCAATTGCAAATTTATTACATTAGCACTAACTTTAATAATATTAGTCCAATTTTTCTTGCATATTACTAAAATCCCTTCAAAGTAATTCATCAACATTGCATTGTTATTTTTAGTGCACAATTTTTTGCACCACTAAACACATTATGAATAGTCTTATTGCATTATCAGTGAAACATATAGTGCAAAATATAACGTAAATGTGTACATACATAAAAACATACGTACATACATAAATATGGAAGTTTTTTCCTATGTACATATCGTCATCCAAGAGGAAAAATCATATCACTACGTTTTTTATAATTTTTCGAGAGAAAGACAAAACTTGATGAAATTGTTTCAAGCGGTAGAATTTTTCGTTTATAAAATCACCATTTTTTAAGACATAACTTTGCAATAAACGAAAACCTAAGTTCTGATCTTCTGTCAATTGCACGGTTTTTCAAATAAGCTCGAGATGCAACGTATTTGAAGTATGAAACTTTTGAATTTTTTTTAAATTGGTTCTGTAATCTAGTTTGTATTTATATTGACAGTTTTTTTTCGTTAATTTGTATGTGCGTACTTATAAAAGTGCCCTCAATGAACTTTAGTGTATTTTATATTTTTTATTTGTGCTATCTCCTAAAATTTTGTTCACGTTTTATTCAATTTTACTGTGTACAATATGTGATAGTGCAATAATATTGCATTACTTCATGATGTGCTTAGTGGCAACACAAAATTAGTGTATTTTTTGTCATGCGATTATCTGCTAATGCAATATTAATCCCTTACTTTTAAGAGATTTTATTTAAGTGCAAAAAATAGTGCACTACAAGCATCAAATTTAAATTCGCACTAAAATTTTCGTTTTTTAATCAGTGCTTATGCAAAAGTAATGCAAGCTTCCCAGGTCTGGTTGTATCCATCTGTTTTTGACATTCATCCATTATTCTTACACAAACAAATCGCCTGTTGTTTTTGTACTTTCTTAGTTGTTGTAGACCTGCATACACTTTATATAAATATGCTTTGGATGATACATTTCATTAGATCAGGGTTGCATTTTCATACAAACCAAATTTCCAAGTCGGCTGTTTCGCCGCCGATAGCGTGTCGTCATTGATGTAATGTTTTGTCATATGTATATCGGCTCAAAATTTTGATTAAGTGAATCGTATGGTAGTATATTTAGTTGACATAATTTTTTAACGTTTTGGTAATATCTTTTCTTAAATTCTTTCTGTTATTGCTGTTATTTACATAGAATATTTTTAACTGCTGAATTTTTGCAAGTGCCGGCACGTCCCCGCCTACATGAAACCGCTTTGCCGCCGCTAGTCAATGAATAGCACAGACATTTTCATTGAACAGCTGTTTTGTTTTCTGCTTGTATTAAACATTTTATTTGAAGTTTGATAGTCTGAACACAATATGTGATTTTACGTTAGATTTTTTGACAGTCGCAACGAATGTATTTTGATTTATGTATTGCAAAATGTGATATTAATACTTGTATAATAGTCTGATCGGGGCTTTAATAATTGTTGTCGTGTAAATATACTCATTGATGTGCCTTGGTGTAACTGTTATAATCAGTGTTGTCAGATATGGCGGTATCTCGCCAAACGTTGCGACTAAAATTTGTTTTTGGCGATGAAAATTTTAAAATTGCGATTGGCGATTTACTTGGCGATATTTGAAATCCTTGGCTATATTCTTACGATTTCAATAAAATAGAATAATGTTCATAACATGAAATTTTTTATATAAAAATTTTTTTCTTCAATATAAAATATCTCAAATAAAAATTTCTGAAATTGAAGAAGTTTTAAACAAACTTATAGGCCATAAAATCTCAGTTGGTGTTTATGAAACACTTTGGGGAAAACTTCCTTTTATAAATTGGAACCAACATTTTGATAATGAAGCTTCAAAAAGCCTGCACGAATTCTCTTCTAAAATGCATGATTACGACGATGCTTCTGGTACTTCAGTTTTATTACAAGATTTATACATAATTGTTGATTTTGGAGTATAATTTCAATTTATCCTATTCAGATTGATCTTTTGTAATAAGTTATTTTCAAGTATTTTTTATACGCCAGTATTGATATGTTAATGTAAACACTTCTCAATTTTTCTCAAACCATATAATTTTTATATTTTACGATATACTTTACCTACTGAATTTAAAATTTAACAATATTTGTAATGTAATTAAATACAAAAATTTTTTTGTATCTAAAATTTAATGTTTTATTAAATTGGCGATACTTGGCGATATTCGACAAGTAATTTGGCGATGAAGCTGAAAGTAAATCTGACAACACTGGTTATAATAACAAAAAAATTGTCAATTCAAAAACCTATATTGGCAACACTTGCGAAAACTATATCCAAAATATGTCAGAATTTTTTGCATTGTGTTTCATCAAAAAATAACGTAGAATTCTACATTGTGTTTGTTATTTGGAATATATTAGTGAAGTCAAAAAAATTAGTTTTCCGTTAAAGTGTATAGAAAAATGCAGTAATTAAAAAGTTGCAAAAATAAAAATTTCTTTGCTTAGGTAAAGATGTATACGCGGTTTTAATACAATTGATATTCATAGTAATTTTTTTCATAAGTTGTAGAAACTCTTTTCTAATAAAACTCAGCCATCAAACAGGCTTTCCAACTAGGATATACGTACATACATACATACATACTGTGTTGGAAAATGTGAAAGTCCTTGTGAAAAATACAGTGGTTCAAACCCATAGTCTTACATACACTGCATTAAACTCTAGAATACTTTTTCAAAGGATGAATTTACTTAATTTGAAAAACAAAAACAAGATTTAATATCTTTTAAGTATCATTTATGTTTTTATGTGCTTGATTTAATAGATTTTCAACATTTTCATAAAAAAAAGAAAAACAAACAAAAAACAAATATTATTTGTTAAAACGTATAATCATGCAAAACTAAATCTTTTAAAAAGAAACTACAAAACCTTTTAATTAGTACTCAGTTGATAATTCAACCCAGTTGTTGCATATTTTCTGGGGAACTATTGTACCACTCAGTCTGTAGAACTTCTTTTATTTGATTCGTATTCTGTAATACTTTATCTTTCAATTTTCTGGATAATTTCTCCATAAAGCTCATTCCACTGTATAATATATTCAGGATTATCATAAATAAAAATTCACATCGAAATTTCCGAACAATTGGTATCAAAAAACTTGGTACGCTTGCGAAATATTTTACAATTTATGAAGAAAATTATTCACAAAGATTTGTCTCTTGGAAAAAGTGTAAATATATAGTTAAAATCCATGTGAACAAAAAATTTGATACGGACTTTTTCACATGTGGAATTCATGATAAGGCTTATTATATAAAGGTGGACAGATAACCATTCGATTGCCAAAAAAATGCATAGGCCAAGGAGAAAAGTTAAATTATCTCGAAGAATTTGGTAGAAGTATAAATAAATCCCCCTATTGCAGCAGCGAAAGTAATATTACTCTTATAGAAAAACCTATTAAGATAGCTTATAATGAAATAATCCCAAATGTTTTGAAAAAGCAGGAAAGTATTTTCGAAAAAGCCATTTGTTAGTCCCAAAAATAAAAATACTCTCATGAAATTTGCTGCAATGTCGACAAGAAATTTTCTTTTGTTTATTTATATTGAAAACAAAAACAAAATAAGAAAATTTGTTTTTGTTTTCAATATAAATAAGCGAAAGCAAATTTCTTGTCGACATTGTGAGCCAGGGCAGTTAGAATAAAAAATTGTTCGAATATTTTTTGTTGAATATTCGATTATACTAAAAATTTCCTTAATTGCTTTGCATAAAAAGTATTTTACATTTCATAAGGTTTTAATTTGTTAACAATAGTATGTTAAGTAATTAATTACTCCAAATTATAACTTGTATAAGCTTGTTTGTATATCTTCCCTAAACGCATATTTTGTTTTCTTCATAGGAAAAGATAATGCCACCTTAATGGAGTTAAAGGTGCCTTTCAATTCCTGATAAAGAGTTCAGAAAAAAATAACTCATTTTTTACAGATCTAATCAAAAGCCTTTAAGAATCGAATTAATCAACGACGTAAACAGTCATTAAATACTTTAATATTATACCCGAGCTATCCTAACTAATACTAACTTTTTAAAATGTGCCACAAAAGCAAAACAAACAATAAAAAAAAGCAAATACATTTTTTCACGATTATTTTGTAATCAAAATATCGTAGGATGAAGTATTAGATAACATTTCTGAAGTAATTGATAATGTTTTATTAACTAATCTTAAAAATTTTATGAATAAAGCAAGAAATTGTACTAATATTAAAATCGTCAACAATATTGAGGTTGATTTAAATTATTTGGAAACACCA
Source organism: Nowickia ferox (assembly GCA_936439885.1). Classification (NCBI taxonomy): domain Eukaryota; kingdom Metazoa; phylum Arthropoda; class Insecta; order Diptera; family Tachinidae; genus Nowickia; species Nowickia ferox. Next base: position 41,513,323 of record OW387026.1, on the reverse strand, counting down.
AAGAATGGACTATACGAACAGAACTCGTATATGCTTTTTAATGCTATTTTACCCATATCACCAATATTAACAATTTGCGAAAGAAAGTTTTCTACTTGTTTTTTATTAAAAGTGAAAAAAATCGTTGGTCTACAAGCTAAAAAGGTGGACTATCTGCAGTTTTTAACTGATTATTTGAAAAGAAATCATTGACATATTAAAAAATTTTTGTAAATGTGTATAAATACTTTTTAACTAATTTCGTTTCGGTTTTTAACAATCACCCGTATTACGTATGTATGTCGAGTCGAATATTCGTCTATGAGAGTTTTGTCCTAGCTTAAAGAAAACTTGTATACGTTTGTTTTAATCTAGTACGAAATTTTCGTAGATGAATATTCGACTCGACATACGCAATACGGGTGAATATTTGTAAGTTTGGTATTAAAATTATTTGTTTTTCTTTTGTAATGAATTATATTTTGTTTTTTAATAAAAAAAACTAAATAATACGAATGGGTGTCGTTTTCTGCAAACTTTTTAAAATTATTCGATCACATTCTTTTATTCTTTATTTGTTCGAGTATTCGAACGAAAGTTCAAAATTATTCGCCTGTTCGAACAAGAAAAAAATCGTGAAATTTCATTCGAACAAATGTAAAACCCGAACAATTAACAACACTACTATATAAAGTTGTACCGCTCATGAACGCTAACTTTACTGAGCTCTGTGAGCCGTTCAATCTACTGAGCGCTTTCAGCTCAGTACTGAGTGCTTTCTTTGCAAATATTTTATGTATCACAAATAAATCAAGAAAAGTACTTAATATCTTATGATAATATTAAAATATCTGAAGTACCACTTCATTTTAATTTTGAAAATTTAATATATTTGTGTATTTCCTATATTTTCACACATTAAAACTATTTATTTACTTCATTTGCCTTGTTTTGTAATGTCTGACGATACACTCCCACACACACACTGTATAAATCTGTCACATTTTATGCTTCTGTTTAGCTCTTTCTTTCCTTTGACGAAATGATTCATTACAAATGAAGTGAGCTACTGAGCTAACTGAATGAAATACTTCAGTAAAGTGAGCTGAGCTGAAAAGAGCGCTCACTAAAAAGAGCTGATAAGCACAACTCTACTACTATATAACCAAAGAGATTTACTTCTGGAAGCTGGTAAAATAAAATTAAAATAAAAATCTGGACAAACCTATGCCCTTTATAATTTTTGATGAAGGGTATAAAAGTATCAGTTACTTCTATTAAAACTATTGTTTAAATATATTGAACACTGAGGAAAGCAAATTTTATTCAAATGGGTCGGGTGAAAAGTGCTACGTTGGCGGAAAACCCAACACTTGGAGCATGGTGGTTTATCAGTGATTGTGTGGGTGCGTGTCAGAGAATGATAAAAGTATCAGACCGTCAAACAACTATGAATGCGTGCAGCTAAAAATAAAAAAGCACGAAAAAAAGAAACACACGAATTAATTTTAAACCAAATACGTATAACTATAAACTTCCAACAACTATGTGTATACTATTTTTGAAATTATACAGCACAAACGAATATAAGTAACATTTCTATACTGTGTGAATATAAAAATATTCTGAATATTAAACCGAATACACATCGTCGGTTGGTTACTGGTTTGATGTATGGAACAAAAATGTGTTTTCGAGAAAATCGATGAAGAATGTATAGTTCATTAGTTTTATAAAAATATACGATATAATTTTTTGTTTAATAATAAAATTTAATACTAAATACATATGATTTTTATTCAAACTTAAAGTTGATAAACTTTTACATCCAACATGAAAAGTTATTAGGATTTAAAGAAAAAATGACAAAAGTCTTTGTCAACGCATGTCCCAATCATAACAACAATATTGTTCACTACTTGTTCAAGTACGTTAAATTATTGTATATATTTAAGTAAAATTTATTTTCTGGTGGTTAAGCGATGTCTATATGCATTTCATTATTGCTTTAACACATCGTCAAATAAATTTCACTTATAATATAATTATGACAATATTTCGAATAATAAATTTCTTGAATATATTTAAGTAGATATAAAACGTGAGAGTATCAATTTTATTCATATAACATGACTTAAAGGAAAAACAACGTAAGAAATAAAAGACACTTTGAATACATTTAATAAAAGAAATTTTATTAATAAAAAATAAATATCAATTCAGTTTAATAAAACATAACACAATAATTAAATTTTTGTACTTTGCTTTGATACACGCTCTTTGAGTAGAATATGCGTTGATATGCATCATAACAATTGCGAATAACAATATTAATACTTTAGTGTGCTGAATAAAACAATTTATTTAAATTATTTATGACTAATTTATTTCGTACTTTTCACGTCGCTGTTCTAACACACACTACTTTTTACATGTCAAAAATATTCGCTTTGAAATAAATTCATACCAGGGTAGAATTTCTTATTCTAAATCGGAGATGCCAGATTGACAACCGCAGTGCACTACAACACCCCCTTCCAGAATCTTAGCCCTATAAAAATGTGGGTTGTTCCAAAAACCTTACTTTGCGATGCCTGTAACGCCTTTTTTCTAACTGCGTAACTTCCATTGGTACGTATGCTGGCTTCAATCTGTCTATTGACACGGTTCTTGACCTTGTTCCGATTTGAATGGTGTAGGTTTTCGGGTGCCTCTCGAGTACCAAATAGGGACCGTCGTATGGAGCTTTTAGAGGAGCGCGCACCGTATCATCTCTAAGAAATACGTGGCTACAAAAGCGCAGATCTTTTGGTATGTACACTGATTTTTTTCCGTGTTGTGTACTCGAGGTCGGACGCAAGTTTTCCATATGTTGTTGAAGTTCTCTTATAAATTCACCTTCGTTGATGTGTGTAGTCGGTTCTTCTATTAAAAATTCGCCAGGTAATCGTATTGTTTGCCCGTACACCATTTCAGCTATCGATACTCCTATGTCCTCTTTCACTGCAGTTCTTAAACCCAACATAACCATCGGTAACATCTCTGTCCAATTATTATCAGCTTCATGACATTTTAGAGCGGCTTTTAAAACGCGAAGCCAGCGTTCGATAAGACCATTTGCCTGTGGATGGTATGGGGTTGTTCGGATATGTTTGATGCCCAACATCTCAGAAAGATGGTGGAAAAGCTTACTTTCAAATTGCCGGCCTTGGTCTGTGGTTATGAATTTGGGCACGCCAAATCGGCTTATCCAACCGTTCAACAAAGCTTTTGCCACGGTTTCGGCTGTAATATCCGCAATAGGTATTGCATCAAGCCACCGAGAATATCTGTCAACACACGTTAAACAGACTAAATCAATATTAATGTGCTCGAACCTTTTTTCGGGAACTGAAAATGTTTCTAATTCGCTTTTTGTGTGCTTTGTTATCTTGCATCGTTGGCACTGTTGGCATGCTCTTACAAGTTTTCTTATATCTGTGTTCATTTTGCTCCAAACGTAACTTTTTGAAATTAATTTGATTGAAGCTTTCGTCCCTAAGTGTGATAAGCCATGCAGTGTTTCGAAAACTTGAGGACGCATTGATATGGGAATATATGGACGAATTTTTCCGGTTGATGTGTCGCAAATTACATCGCCGTTGATACTTGGTATCTTGACTTTTTCCAATATTAGCGAAGTCGAATTTGATTGTAGTATATTTTGTAGTTCGGTGCATTTTGCTTGTTCCTCGAGAAGTAGTTGGTAGTCAACAGCGGCCTGTAGGCTCAAAGTATCAACGCGAGATAAAAAATTCCGCCACTACGTTGTCCTTTCCACTTATGTGTTGTATATTTATGCAAAATTGGCTAATGTAACTCAGTTGTCTAGTTTGACGTGGAGATGGACGTTCCCATTTTTGCTCAAAGGCATGTAATAATGGTTTGTGATCCGTGAACACAATAAATTGAGTACCTTCCAAAAAGTATCTGAAGTATTTAATAGCAGCGTATATGGCCATCAGTTCGCGGTCATATGTACTGTATCGTTGCTCAGTTGCTGTAAACTTTTTGGAGAAGAAACCTAGCGGCTGCCAGTTACCGTTTACCTTTTGTTGCAATACTGCACCCATCGCCTTATCAGACGCGTCTGTTACCAATGATACTGTGGCTCCCTTTCGTGGAAAGGCTAATAGGGTTGCATTCGCTAGCGCCAATTTTATATCTTCAAATGCTCTTTCGGTTTCTGCTGACTATATTAATTTCGTTCGGTCTCGCTTCTTACACGACCCCATCATCTTTTGCAATGCCATTTCTATTTCTGCGGCTTGAGGTAGGAATTTTCTGTAGAAATTTACCGCGCCCAGAAATCTTCGTAATTCTTGTACTTCGGCTGGCTTTTTTTGGTCTAAAATGGCCTTTACTTTGTTGGTGTGAGGTTTAATTCCACTTCTAGTCACCATGTGTCCCAAAAATTCGACTTCGAGTTGACCCAGTTGACATTTTTCGATGTTGATGACTAGACCTTTTGCTCTGTAAATTTCAAATACCTGTCGGATATGCTTCACATGTTGTTGAATTGAATTTGACGCAATCAAAACGTCGTCCAAATAAGGAAAAACAAAATCTAGTTCTTTTAAAGCGTCATCCATAAAGCGTTGGAAGGTTTGGGCGTCGTTTCGTAGGCCGAAGGTCATATAACTGAATTCAAACAGCCCGAAAGGTGTTATGACCGCCGTTTTTGCAATGTCGTCTGGGTTTACAGGTATTTGATGAAAAGCTTTCTTACAATCGATGACAGAAAATATTGTTTTACCATCCAGCTCACTGGCAAAATTCTGTATGTGTCGTATAGGGTAACTATCGTGTAGTATAGGGTAACTATCGTGTATTGTTCTTGCGTTCAAAAGTCTGAAATCACCGCATGGGCGCCACGAACCGTTTGATTTTTTTGCTAAATGTAGGGGACTGGCCCATTGGCTCTTGGAGCATACACAAATGCCGCGGTCAAGCAAGTACTGGAATTCTTTCTTGGCTATATCCAATTTTTCGGGTGATAATCTTCGGACCTTTTGCGACACAGGAGGGCCTTTCGTCTGAATAAAGTGTAAAACGTCAGTTGGGGGTTTTGCTAAAACGTGGGTATCTTCGGTGAGGTCAATGAATTCGGCGAGCAGTTCATGAAAAGCCCCATTTGCTTTTCGTATTGTACCAACTGTAGATGGGCACTTCCTAAATTGACAAACACGACGTAATTGTGTCGTTCCATCCACCAGTGACTTACCTTTCATATCTACTAATAGGTTAAAAGCCTGCGACAAATCTGCACCGATAATAGGGTGCGTTACATCTGCAATTGTAAAAATCCACTTAAATTGTCGTCGAAGGCCAATATCTAATGCTAGAAGTTTCTTTTCCGTATGTGCTGATTTCGGTGTTATTAGCTGCGAGTAATTTGGTAACTGATTGCAGCAAATTTAAATCTGATGGTTTAGGGATTACGGATATCTCTGCGCCCGTATCTATTAAAAATTGATAGTTGGAATTTTTGTCCTTTATGTAAAGGCGGCGTGTGGAAGTATTGAGCCCTTTTTGTTTTGCCGCCGAAAACGGAGGGCTTACTAGTTTTCCGAATAACTGCGGTGGAAGCTGCAAGGTTGGCGACACTTTGTTGCCTTTCCCTTAAAGGTGCGGTGAAACCAACAAACTTCATTTGTTGGCGACCGACTTGTGCGTGATTGCGGCGAGTCTGCGCGGCGTCGTGTTTCTCGGCGTTGTATTCCTTGCAATTCGTGATTGTCTTTTTCTAGTCAGTCGAATTTTTCGGCCAATTCCATGATCGCACTATGTATGTTTGCATTGTCATTACTAACAATATTTATCCTTGGTTGATGCTGCACATCCATTATTGTGTCTGCTTTTGCAGCCACTGTATCCAAACTGCCTTCAACTGTTGCCAAAATCTGTTGCATATGTATTGGTAATTGACGCATCCATAAAGATTTTAAAATTTCTGCATCCAACTTATTGCTAGACAACTCTTTTATCTCACGCAACAATGTTGAAGGTTTCTTATCGTCCATGGGCAGGTTTGTAACCGCTTGTAACGACTGTCTTCAGATTCGCTAAATTCTGCGATGAGTCGCGTTTTCAGTGCCTCATACTTGTTTGTTTCTGGTAGTTGCAAAATTATGTCTGATGCGGGTTTAAGTATTAAAGAATCAATTTCTGCAACTACAGTGTAGTATTTGGTATCATCTGTTGTTATCCCCGCACGCATAAATTGAGCTTCTACCTGCAAAAACCAGAGCTTAGGGTCCGGCTTCCAAAAAGGTGGTGGTTTTACCGCCACTCGAGATAATTTGTTGAGGCAGCTGCGGGCACTTCTACGCTTTCGTTGTTCATTATTGATTTCGGTGGTCACCACTTTAGTGTGCTGAATAAAACAATTTATTTAAATTATTTATGACTAATTTATTTTGTACTTTTCACGTCGCTGTTCTAACACACACTACTGTTTACATGTCAAAAATATTCGCTTTGAAATAAATTCATACCAGGGTAGTATTTCTTATTCTAAATCGGAGATGCGAGATTGACAACCGCAGTGCACTACAATACTTTTACTTTGGAAATGTGCCACACATCCAAAAAATTGACGATTGCTGTAAAACAATTTTTGAAATATATAACAATTGTGGAAATGGCGCAATATTGCAGCTCTATATCTCCTGATATATTCAAGATATCGTAAAACTGATAAAGAATTTGGAAAGAGGACACATTATTGATATATAATCAATCAATAACTTAGTTTTTTTTAAATGTTCCATACATAAAACCAGTAACCAACCGACGACATGCGAACATATAGAGCAGGGGTTCCCACGGCCTATACGTTTGGTACGCATTTGTTTTTGTAAAAGCGCGAAGCATTGGCTGAACATTCTAATATGTATACACAACTCTTTGTATGAAATACACACATACACACATACCCCAAGTTCAAAGCAACAACACTCATACGCACAGCAACAAGTACGAATGCTTTGTTGGTACCAAGCGTAAATTTTGTTGTTTTTTGTTTTTATGATTTTGTTTTTTTTAATGATTTCGTGAGTATGAAACACTTGAAGAAATCATTTTGTGTTATGAGTTTCAACTGTACAGTTTATTTTGTAGAATGAATGACACGTGGGAAACGGACTTTTTTTCGCTCAAAATTTTGAAAATCAAGCACAATGTATGATTTGCTTTCAAATAATCAAGACGATTAGTAAATATGATTTGGAAAGGCATTTTAATACAGTTCATGCGCATAATATTGCTGATATGACAACAGGTGGGTCAAGAGTTCAGTTAGTTGCCGAGTTTAAAAAGTCTTTTTTTGGTTCACGATGCGCTTCGAATCTTGCATTACATTGAAAGTTGTGCTGAGGAAGTAAACATGCAACGTCTTAGTTTTGATTCGAATGTTACTTACCCTGCACCCCTAAAAGCATCTTATGTTGCAAGTTTAAGTATTGCTCAGAACTTCAGACCGTTTTCTGATGGCATTTTTATTTAAAAAATTTTTAAGGAAATGCTGTCTTGTTTGTGTTAATTTGTGATTCGTCAAGAGTCGTTGTGTGCAAAATAGACAAACAGTGTTCACACAATGAATGTTGTAGTCAAAATAGTGAATAAAATCAGGGGTGGACACAATTCTTTAACTCATCGCAAGTTGAAAAAATTCCTTGTGGAGTGCGAAAGTCAATATGGGGATTTACTTATGTTTACTGAGGTGAGATGGTTAAGCAGAGGAAAATGTCTTGAGCGTTTTTTTCCAGGGACCGTAACGGTTATAATTTTTATTTTAAAAATTACTTTTTAATCGTTATTTCTTGAGTTTTATTTGTTCCTCACAAAATAATAGTTATTTTGTGACTCTTATTTATTCCTCACAAAATAAGAGTTATTTCTTGATTTTTATTTATTCCTCACAAAATAATAGTTATTTTGTGACTTTTATTTATTCCTCACAAAATAACAGTTATTTTGTGACTTTTATTTATTTCTCAGAAAATAAGAGTTATTTTTTTATTTTTATTTATTTCTCACAAAATAACTGTTATTTTGTGAGAAATAAATTTATTCCTCACAAAATAAGAGTTATTTTTTGATTTTTATTTATTCCTCAGAAAATAAAAGTCATTTTTAAACTAATAACTGCCAGTTCATAGAAGTCAAGTAAAAATTCTTGCTTGGCTATTTACATTGAAATCAAAAACAAATTTTGAGTGCTTTGTTTGTGTTTTCAATATAAATAGCGAAGCAAGAATTTTTACATGGCTTCTATGAACTGGCAGTAAATAAAATATAAAAAAATAACTCAGTGTTTTTGTAAATAAAATGAAAAATAGAGACTTTAGTATAGATTCTGCATATATTCGTACAATAATTTTTTCCTTTTGAAATTTGTATGAAAAACATATTGTTTGTAACGAATTGTCATTATTTTTCATACAATTTGGAAACGTGTAGAAATGAAATTTTTTACAAAATATGCCTATTTAAATTGAAAAAAAAACAAATTTTATATTTTTTATTACAAATAATTTTATTTCATTTACAAAAACAACCAATTTATAAGAAAGTGAGTTTGTTTTTTGCTAAGCTTTCACGCCCAAGCCGCTCATCTGGTTTTAAAAATTCTTTCACCAATGGAAAGCTACATTACCAGCGTCAAATATAAGATATTTTTGGAACCGGATTTCTTATATTTGGTACGGATTTTGTCCGAAAAACACATTTTTGTGCTGGTTAGGGTTTTAAGACCGGTTCTTATGTATTTTATAATTAATTTGTTGCATAACATAAAAATATTTTTTGATTTGTCAAAATTTTTTAATGTACTAAATATCTCAACACCTTCATAATTAACACATAAGAGTTACCAGCTTGATAAATGAAACTTGATAAATGAAAGAAAAATGAAATGTCATATGGGCTTCAGCGAATAAAATAAAAACTTCGGCCCATTGGGTGGTCTAATGTACATGAATTTAATAAATTTTACTCTTTGTGAAGAATGATGCAACGCAAAAATCTTCTGACTTACCATCATCCTCAAACGCTGAAACACCAGATGCTTTACCCTCGTCTGAAGACACAAACACGTGTTCATTATTAAACGAGTTCTTAAACTTTATTGAAGTAAATTCAGAGGATGAAGACTCAGATGGTGATCTGGAGGAGGAAATGAAAAGGGCGATAAACGAAATAGACAATTACAATCCTAAGCCCATTGACGTGGATGCAGATGTAATGAAATATTGGGAGGAAAAAAAAAATATATATCCATACCTGTACAGATTGGGACAGGTTTTGCATAGCACGCCAGCAACACAAGTCTCTGTAGAAAGAGCATTTTCTGCGCTAAAATTAATATTGACAGATTTAAGATCGAATTTATCACCAGAGTCCATGCAAAAACTCTTATTTGTTAAATTAAATTAATTAATAAACACATTTTAAAAATGACTTTTATTTTCTGAGGAATAAATAAAAATCAAAAAATAACTGTTATTTTGTGAGAAATAAATAAAAGTCACAAAATAACTCTTATTTTGTGAGGAATAAATAAAAGTCATAAAATAACTGTTATTTTGTGAGAAATAAATAAAAATAAAAAAATAACTCTTATTTTCTGAGGAATAAATAAAAATCACAAAATAACTGTTATTTTGTGAGGAATAAATAAAAGTCACAAAATAACTCTTATTTTGTGAGGAATAAATAAAAATCAAGAAATAACTCTTATTTTGTGAGGAATAAATAAAAATTAAAAAAATAAAAATCATTGCATCTATAGGTAGTCCATGTAACATGGAGTATTGTGGTATATTCCTTGTGCCCGTAGCACTTCTCTATTATTGTGATTTTTTCAGTTTAAATTTGGAAAATAATCGTTATTTGCGATCCCTGTTTTTTTCAATTACGAAAAGAAATTGTTGATTTCATAGAATCGGAATTAAAATTTTTTGACATTTTAGACGAAATTAAGTCTCAAGAATTCAACATTAATCTAGCATTTCTGACTGACTTAACGACACACCTAAATTGCCTTAATATTTCACTTCAAGGCAAAAACAAATCTATTTTTGATTTAATACACCTAATTGAAGGCTTCCTTAAAAAGATCGAAATTTTTGCACTTGATTTACATATGGAAAAAATGTGTCACTTTTCAAGTTTAAAAAGTGTGTTAAATGAGTTTAAAGTTTTAACTTTTGATTTTGCCATTTTGAGGATTTAAAAAAAAATTTTAAAAATAGATTTAACGATTCTGAGTGCATTAAGCAAATGATGTCCATTTTGTATACTCCAATGACATGCAGCATAAACGATCAAAAGCCAGAGCTACAAATGGAGCTATGTGACTTGCAGTGCGACTCTGAACTTAAGTTATCTAATTTAAAAGGCATTGATTTTTGGAAATCTTTAAAATCAAATAAATATCATACGCTTAAAAAAGAAATTTTAAGTTTGTATTCCATGTTTGGTAGCATATATATTTGCGAAAGTGCCTTTTCAAATTTAAAACTAATAAAACATAAGCATAGAAATGCAGTAAGCAACGAGCATTTAGAGGCATTACTAAAATTGTCTACAAATGACGTTGACATAAATATTGACAGTTTATTGGAAGGTTCATGGAAGATTTAAAGACAATTTCATTTAATAATTAGTTGTAGTTTTGTTTTAGTGTCCATAATGAATTATTTTTGTTTATTTTTTTATATTCGCTACACATAAATTTTGTGTCCAGAATGAATTACTTTTGGTTTTTTTTTTATATTCGCTATACATATGTAGATTTTGTGAAAATGAAATTCAATTTTTTTTACCAGTGTACGTAATGAAATATTTTTGTTTTTCCTTGTGTGCGTTAATATAGTGTATACGGATTGGTGTGTACGCTTCCATAAGAAGGTTTTGGGCACCCCTGATATAGAGCATTGATGTCAGTTTCATACCACAATTGTGCTAGCAAAATTTACACACATTCTTAAGGCTCAGTTAGCCGACTGTAATGTAATGCAACTGCAACAGTAGGAAATATCTGATCGATATTGTTATGTGAAAAGTAATGAAAATGGTTATAGAGATGTAATGAACGTAACCTACTTTTCATATAAAAATATCGATCAGCTGTTTGCTATTACAGTCGGCTAACTGAGCCTTTATTCTTCAGAAAACGAAAAACGAAGAATATGCTCGAAATGAAACCACTTTAAATTTAATGCTCGGAATTGTAATTTTCCTTATGTGAAAGTACAAAAATCAGTTTGAAACAACTTATTTCAATAAAGAAAATTGTTTTTCAACAATTTATTTAAATTTTTTTTTTTGTATTATTTAATTTTTTTTTGTACAAATTATAAAATTTCCTTAAGTCTTAAGGAAAAATGCAGCATCGTGAAAAGTGAAATATTCTGTTCAGTAAAATAAAAATAAATAAAACTTTAACATATACACTGCGTTTGGATATGAAAGTGAACCTGAATTTTCCGGTAAAGTCTTGACGTCGCTGCGCACCACAAACTGCAGTTATTGCAGACATTTCGTGTATTAATTTTTAAATTTTGTTCACTTCAAGTTAAAAAAAAATTGTGTGCCTTTCCTATTTTGTTTTTCTCTTCTAATAACCATGTGTTTTTTTCTTTTCGTTGCCCAATATTGCCATATTTAAATTGAAAACAATCGAATTGCTGCTTTTTCGTATTGAACAAAATCGATCGAAATCTGGAGAAGATAAAACAAAATCGATCGAAATGAAAATTCGTAATGAAAACAATTTCGATCGATTTCTGTGACAGGCCTGATAGTGTAACATTTATTTTTTTTTTATTTATTTATACATATTATACAAAGTAAATTTGCATAATATGGTTGCACAAATATGGGCGGAGTAACTAGACCATATGCCCAAGATGTTATTAACAGTATTTTAAAAAGGTTTTTGTGACTGACTGTACACGACCTATGCCTTCACATAGGAAGTAGCAACGTGGTTGTTAAAGAAATTCCACAGAAGAACCGCAAGAATATACGGTTTTCCGTGGCAGATCAGTCAACCCGAGTGAGACGCAAAACTCTCGAAGGCCAATAAACAACAGTGGCCTGGTTGCACTTAAGAGATAATTGCCAACGACGCTTGATGTTGACTCGCCCAGAGCTGCTTTACGACTGTGATAGTGTAACATATTTGCCCGACTGTCTTGCAACTTGCATTTTTACTTTTTAGTGCACAGTTGTACATAACATTAACAAGTAAAGCTTAATGGGAACCAGATAGTATTGAATTTTATTCGTATTGTTTCAATGATATCTATGTCTCAAAAATTCATTAACTGCTTGATTTATGAATATTTAAGAATATTTGAATGTATTTGAAATTAGTAAAAACTTACATAACATTACACTGCAATCCAGTTAATTTGTACCAAAGTATTAATAGGGCATCAATGTTAACTAACTTTTTAATTACTTGCTACAAGTGAAAACAAGTCAGCGTCTTTTAAAATTTCACTTGGAAGAAGACTGCAAGTGCCGAAAGTGTATTTGTGTTAATAAAAGTGTTTGAGTGTATCGAGTTTTTAGAACTTGCGCTTGCACGTGTAAACCCTAGATTAGTTGGCAGTCTAATCTAACTGAGTAACACAACGACGGAGAAGTTTGGTACAATGAGTACTTTATTGACGGAAGCCTTTTTACAGCATTTGAACATCTTCAATGGGTTGGTTCTCCATTTTATTCATTAAAATCAACTTTTTTTTATTTATTTGGTTTATTTCTTGTTTTATTTTATTTTTTCTGCCGTAAAACACAAAACAAATCAGAACATACCGAATAAACCAACCAATATCTGTCAAACTACTCAACGGACGCAAAAAGTTAAAAGTTGACCAATTTTTGTACTGTGCGTTGACGGACACGTTCTGAATATAACAGACCTCATAAGAAACCATGTATTTCAACTTAGCTGTCAGATATGACGGATTAATTGTGCCCCGGCCTTAATAACCACAAAACATACAGAAGTGTAAAAAGTGGCAGATAAAAAAGCTATTATCAGGTTTTTTTTAAATTCGTGGAAAAAAAGTCAATTAAACTTACCAATTAACACAACAACAAAAAAAGCGTTGTAATTTTATTTCACTAGAAAGAAGAATCAAAACAAAAACGCCGTCAAAATTTCAATGAAAGCGAGACATGTAGAAAAATTCACATATCTTTCGTCTCGCGACATATCTGTATGCTTTGTGCTGATAACACTATAGTATTTCTCACCACACCATCACAGAATATACAGAAGTAAAGAAAGTGACAGGTAAAAAAAGCTTTAATCAGGTTTTTTAAAATTCGTGGAAAGAAGAGAAAAATATAGTGTATTTGATATTGTAGTGTATTACTACTTACCAATTAACACAGCTAATAAAAAGCGTTGTAGTTTTATTGCACTAGAAAAAAGAATCAAAACAAAAACGCCGACAAAAGCTATAGGTCGTCTGCAGCTTCCGGAGCAAACACCTATATGTGGGATACCCTGGCAATTTGCGCAGTTGCTTCTGCATTAAAAGTAAAGTAAAGAAAGGAAGAGAGAGAGAACGTTTGCCGGGCCAAGCTATTTTATCTACAATAAGAAAAAAATTAACATACAATTAAAATTTTTTTAAATTTCAGGTATATACATATAATAGAAATGCCAATCGGGATTGATTTTTGGAAAACCTGGGATTCGGAATTTTGTATTTTTGATTTTCGAGATCCCGGGATTTTCTAACACGAGTGTGAAATAAAACTCAAAAGAATTTTTCTAATTTTTTTTAGTTGATTAATCACATTTGATGTTTTTGTTTTGTTCAGTTTATCTATTAACGTTTTTTTAAAGCCAATTTCACGATGTCTACAATGTTCGATTTGTCGCATACTTACATTAAAAACAAAAACAAATTTTCATATTTTGTTGTTGTTTCAAATGTAAGTGTGCGACGAGTCGAACGTTGTCGACATCGCGAAATTGGACCTTAATTGCGATTGATCAACAACAAGTGGCCTTTGCGGTTGTTATATGTACCAAGCATTGTCTCTTTTTTTATATATTTCGTCACGACTACGACAACCATAATAAGGCTGAGCATGTCGGTAAATTAAAGCAAATATAAGCACATTTCTTATAAATTCTATCAATTATGTCTAATTATTACATTTTTATAGGCACATATGTACATACAAAGTTTGCTTGAGCACTTGAACAGTAGGTTTGCTCTACTGAAAAATTTGAAAATCATACATAAGTTGTTTTCTACACGTTCGACAGATATGTATTCCTACATTCGCTAATAGGAGTAGGGTTTATTAGTATGCTGGCCTTCTACGGCCATATTCATAAAAAATATTTAAGGTTTATTAAATGCTTATTTGATATATTTGAATGGGAAAATAGTTCAAATAAACCTGTAAAAAACCTAAAATATTTTTTATGAATATAAGGGGGCTACTCTGTAACTCGAATAAAACTAGACTTCGGTAAAAACTCATTCAGTCGGTTGTTTTTGAGTCAAACATATGATCAAACCAATGGGTTTGTTACACTTAACTAATCAAAAGCTTAAATCCACGCACACAAATTACTTAAATATACACAACTGGAGACCATCACGTCTACTCCGCTGTTGTATACTCAGGTCTAATACAACTGGCTGCGCTAGCATTGACGTAATACCCCTCTGTCTACAAACGATACTCTCTCTGCTGATGCTCACGACTGTGTGCACGACTGTATGCTGCGTTGTTCCCTTTACTCTTCACCCAAGACAACACGATTGGCGTCACAATATACTCAACGACAGACTGTAACTGCGTTACAGACTGACGCACGATACGCTGTAAGAGCCCGTTTAGATGACACATGTGTATTTAGTTATTTGTTACTGTTCTAGATATTTCTTTTGTTTATCAAATGTTTTCTTTATAAAAACATTTACATTAACCATATTCGCGGCCATTTCCGCAACATTGCCGCCCACTTAAGCCTATTCGTTCCTAATAGGCACATCATTGTCTTTTTCTTTCTTCGTTTTCTAAACGCCTTGTAGTTACGCTGTAGACGACTGCCTCTTTCACATTTGTAGCCCTTAGTTCTGGCTCTAATGCGTCTTTCAACTGGGACTTGTGTTACAATACGTTCGAGATTAATTCTTCGATATTTGCCGCCCTTGGTACTGACTCTGCTTCGTATTTCCACTAGAGCTTGCCTTGCTACATGCTGAAGATGACTACTCCTTCCACATTTGTGGCCTTTGGCTCCGACTCTCTTTGTCTATCGACTAGAGCTTGCCTTACCATACACAGGCGATGACTACTCCTTCCACATTTGTGGCCTTTGGCTCTGACTCTCTTTTTCTCTTGACTAGCGCCTGCCTTACTACACGCTTGAGGCTCTGTATAGAAGTTGTCTTCATCTTCCTGACTGCTTTTATGCTGCGCACTTTGTATACCGTAGCACTTTCTTTACCCTGAGCAAACGAGATCATTAGTTCCACTTTGTCACAAACCGCTTGGCTATCATGAAGGTCACCAACGTCCTTTACTTTGCTGGAAACTTCTGGCAAACTTCGCTCACGTCCAACTTGTTGACACTGACTACTTTTGATTTCATCTTTAACTGTAGTCAGTTTTTCGTCAACTCTTTTCTCTGTGCCAGAAATGTTCTCAGGAAATTTTTTTGAAGAAATTTTTTCTTCAGGTTTACTGACTTGCATCTGACCACCATTTGCCCGTCTGTTTATAGCTTGAGCATTTTGTTGAGGTTTCTCATTTATGGCTCTAGATGATTCTTGAGCTTTTGTCATAGTTTTCGATTTCCATTCGCTAAGTTTGTCATTTGTGGCCTTAAAAGTTCCTCGTACTTCGCTCCTGACTTCAGCTACCATTTTTGCTTTCAGTCAGTGATGCCAATTTTCTTGGCTCTAAAGGCACATCAAAATTTAAAAAAACCACTAAAAAGCGTATTTTTGAGATCTAAAAAGCGTAAAAAGCACTACCATGAAAAACTAGTGAAGATCCAAGCGAGTGAAGCTTAATAATGTTTAAATTTTCTAATCTATTCTTTATTTAATAAAAAAAAATAAACCAAGTTTTTATTAAAGTAATGTAGTGAGGTAGGTTTGTAAAAGAGACTAAACAAATTGAATTGCTGATATTTTTGTTCAGTATTGTCTTAGCACTGCTGCCGCTTAATTCCAGCATTAAAATCCGTTTTTGGAGAATCAAAAAAGGTTCCTTTTTGGAGTATAAATTAATTCTGATTTTTATTAAATAAATAGCCTGCTTATATACTAAAATTAATTCTAGTTAGCATAAATTTGTAGTCAATAATTTCCCACGAATTATGCTGATGCTTACAGTTAGTTACAAAAGAAAATACAATAAAATATTGATTTGTTTGTTTTTGCTTCTGCACTGACAAAGTAAAGTATATTAAATTTCAATACAGTGAAGTGCAAAAGTGGATATATACTACAGTAAGTTTAAAAGATACACCAATTCCTTAAAAGCACTACATAGTGCTTTTTCTTAGTTTGGCACTAAAGCTCAAAATTTGGCGTTTTAAGTCTTCAAAAAGCACTAAAAATAGTGCCAAAATTACCAAGTTGGCATCGCTGCTTTCAATTCGCTATTAGGGGCCATCCACATATTACGTAACGCCATTCTTTCCGATTTTTGACACCCGCTCCCCACCAGTAACAGATCGTAACAATTCTTAGACCCCCCCCCCCCTCTCACAATAACGTAACAAGAACTTTAAAAAAATTTAAATTGTTTTAAGTTTTTATTAAAAAAGAAAATTTAATTTAATTCATACACATACATATGTATGTATTTTTAAATAACTTTTTGTTTGAATTGAAGTAAATTTCTTTATTTAGTTATTACAAACTAATATACAAATATTTTTATGGCATTTTCTTAAGTTTAGTTTAGGATTTATGCATTTATTTATTTTATTTATGGGAAAATGCAAGTAATTGAGAATGGACGAATATTCGGGAATTCGAATACTTTTTTCCTTTATTTTTATTTTCTGTTAGACTAACACAGTGCGTAGACAAAAATCAAATAAGCTTGCAAAATATAAATAATAACAATTATGTATTTATGTACAAATATATGCATATATTTATATCTATTTAACACTCATGATTCTTGATTTATTATGTATTTCTTTGATAAATTAAATACATAAATAAATGAAAAATCGAAGTGTTTTTGTACGAAATTAGTAAAATTTATGTTACGTAACAATTTTACAGACACCCCACCCCTACCCCGCCGTAACAAATCATAACAAAACTCGAACCCCCCCCCCCCCCCCCCCCACACACAGCTCATACAACTGGCTACGCTAGTATTGACGTAATACCCCTCTGTCTGCTGCTCGTCCACTGCTGCCAATTCAGCTTTTTTCTCGTCAAATCTAGCGATTTTAAGGTATATTTTGCGATTTTAAGGTATATTTTGCGGGGAAAATTATGATTTAGCTATTAGCGGAAATTCTAGCAATTTTTTGTGCATCATAATTTGTTTAAAAATGTGAGCTTGTTTAGAAACAGTGAACCTATATGAAGCAAACTCTATAGTTTGAGAAAAAAGATGATTGAATAGCGCCAAAACAATGCAGGTTTTATAGATAGAAAGTTAGCTAATGTACTCACATCCATCTGGAAAAGCGCTTTTCTACATAAGTAAATACGTTTCTATTATTAATCCATTAAAGAGCCCTTGAGATAACTGCTATGTTTGCATGTTTTATTATATTAAAAAATTTAGTACTCCAAACCCGGAACTCGACATATAAAAATCAGCAGATTTGTCTTGAGAAAAGAAAATATTTTTATATTTTCATTGAAGTGTATATAAATTGAAAACTTTAAACTTATTTTATGCAAAACTACCTTTTTTGAGTTATGACTATATTGCAATAAAGGAGCGATATATAAATATATAATGAATATGTTACATATATTTATGTATAATAAAATAAGCATTTTATTAACCTATTATATATACATACGTTGCTTTTAGTTAGTATTTTATAAAATTTGAGAAGTATATAAGAAGTTAACAAGTTACCGTAAATTTTTTTCAAAAACCTAAAAATAATTTTTTTTTAGCTATTTATAGCTAAATTTTCAAAAAATTTTTAATTTGAGCTATTTTATTGTCTACTTTAGCGATATTTGCTGCAAAAATGTTGGCAACAGTCTGCTCGTCACACACACGAGCAAGGCTGCCAGATAAAATTATCGAAAAATCGTCGAAATCCCGATAAAATATAAAATTATCGTCATATCATACTCGAAAAATCGTCAGAAAAACCGGACATATTAAAATGTACATTTTTTTAACAAGTATACGTATGTTTTATTTTATAAATGTATTTATTAGGAAACAAAAACATAACAATTCATTTTAATACATGAATTTTACACGAAGCCATTCGCATTGTCTTTAGTCTCTCATAACTTTGTTCCCCTCAGTGGTAAAATTATGAAAAATATTCCCAAGTCAGCAGGTCCAAGTTTTGGTCTCAGTACTTTTGATGGCCGAAATTTTTGATAGGAACTTGAATTTTTTCACATTTATGTTTTTTGAGGATATCAATTTACTCATTGCAATAAATTTTGTGTGACGAGGTGTATTTGTGTGAATACGAGGTAGAGTTTTTCTATTTGAGACCATCGATATGTATGCACGTATCTATACATAAAATTTCATTTATTTGAACCCTAAAGCATCAACAAATAAATTTTTTAAATTAAATAATAAGTAATTAAGAAAGAGTCTGCAAAACTACACCAAAATATTTGAGTGGTTATGCATATATGAATTTTAACAGTAGATTTTTCATAAAAGGATGCCCTATTTGAACTATTGAAAAATCGTCAATTTAAAGGAAAAAATCGTGAAATCGTCATTTTGCTTTTTTCGGCACCAAAAATCGTCAAAATGACGATAAATCGTCACATCTGGCAGCCGTGCACACGAGACTTTCTCTGCCACAACTCACCGTGGATACAACAATAACGACTCGCTGGCTTTAACTTTTAACTCTGATACGAAGAGCAACGAAAAAAATAAAACAACTGGGTTGAAGTTCAGTACACAAAAAGCATTGTCTCTTTATTTTCTACTTTCTTAAATACTATTATTTTGTTTATTGCTGCATTTTTGTTATTGGAAATGCGGCTATAAACATAAAAATTAATTGATTAAAATAAACATAATAATTCTTAAGAAATTTGTTTGGTGCATTTTGGCAATTGTTGCATTTTTGTTAGTGGAAATGCACCTGAACAAATTGTAACGATTCTTTGGAAAAAAAATACAATTAATAAAGTTATAAATAAATTATTGCTGCATTTTTGTTATTGGAAATGCAGCTATACAAATTAATTGGTTAAAAATAATAATTCTTAAGAAATTTGTTTGGTGCATTTTGTCAATTGTTGCATTTTGGTTAGCGGAAATGCACCTGAACAAATTGTAACAATTCTTTGGAAAAATACAAAAATATATTAAAATTAAATTTCTTTGCAGCGAATAAAGTATTAAAAATAATTATTAAAATTCTTAAGAAGTTAAAACAACATATGTGTATGTGTATGATCAAAAATAATGTTAAGGGAATAGTGGGAGACACTATAACACCCCCACCGTTTGTTTGAGGCTCCGACGAAATTATATTATTTTTATTGGGTTATTTATAGTGGTTTCATTTTTTAATTGTAAGTTTGGAATATATGTTGTTTGTCTGTTCTTAAAGAAGTATATAAAAATAACTAAGATACATATTGATGTGATAATTGAGATATCTATGCTATAACTAATTATTTTTGAATTTTTATCTGTATGCAGTACTTGTTGCACTCTATTTGTTTTAGATATAAAGATTCAATTTTTATGTCTGCTAGTGTTGTATTAGTAGTGTCTTTAATTTTTGTTATAAAATTAGGTAGGACGATTTTATCGTACAACTTTATTTTAACATTGCTAAAAGTTTTATTCAGTATGTTTATTTCACAATTTTCAAATTTGATTAAACAATTTCCTGTAATTCTTAATTTAGATTTGTTGCAATTATGGGATATTGTACTGTTGAAGTGCTTAAGAACTAATATTCCAGGAATTATTTCGATTATTTCTTGTGTATTTAATGTTTGCATTTTGCAATTAGCTTCTTCAAAGTTCAGTATATTATTTAAACAATTATCATTAATTTTTATAAGATTTCTTTTTAGATTATCCTTAATATAGGTACTATAAATATTGTTTTTCAAATCTATGAGAACATCAGAATGGTTGAGCTTTATGGATTTATTATTTTTGTCAGGAATGGGTACGAATGCCACCATGGATAGTGAATCTTGCGAATATTGTGGTATAGAAAGAATTATTATAATGTTACCTTCGTGAAGTGCTATGGCTACTTTAATGTTGGTGTAACTGTCAAAGTCTGTGATTAGTTCAAGTTCGGTTTGGGTTAGAATGTCCGTGGGGATGATTCCCAGTTTGCCGGAGAAAATAATCTGTCCGATGTCGTCTATATGATGCCGTAAGAGTGAGATGTCGTTGTTAATCTGGTATATGTGTTCTATAAATGTTATCTCGTCTTCTATGGTTGAAATTTTATTTCCTATACTATTCTTGAATTTAGTTAAGTAATGCCCGATAGTGTTTTGCTGATAGTTTAGTTATGATCTGAATTTGGGAGTTCATGACATTGTTTATATAAGTTAGTTTGTTCATTTTGTTTGTTAAATTTTCATCGCTTGTATGTAGCAACTCAAGAGCTTTACTTATTTGTTCTTCATCGTCGCTGTCCATTGTACCTGCAATTGTTTTAAGGCCTTTACCTATAATGTTGAAGAGAGCCCGTTTCTTTCGGAAATGAGGGTTAAGATTTTCTATTTTTGCCCTTAGTAGTATAAAGTTCTTGTTTACTGTATTTATTAATTTTTTTGATTCGCTACTGGATGTCTTTAGGATGTCGATGTTAGTTTTGATTATTTCCATAGTTCGTTCGTATTCTGTGGTGTTTATTATGTGCAGTACCTTTATATAGCGTTCTATAACTTTGGTTTCCCCTGTTTTTATTGGTATGTATGGTTAGCGGAAATGCACATGAACAAATTGTAACAATTCTTTGGAAAAATACAAAAATATATTAAAATTAAATTTCTTTGCAGCGAATAAAGTATTAAAAATAATTATTAAAATTCTTAAGAAGTTAAAACAACATATGTGTATGTGTATGATCAAAAATAATGTTAAGGGAATAGTGGGAGACACTATAACAGCTTTACTTAACACACTTATACACGTCTATCAGTTGCGTTGTTCACTTTACTCTTCATTCCAGACGACACGATAGACTTCACAATAAACTCAACGACAGACTGTAAGTGCGTTATAGACTGACTCACTATAGACTATTAAATTCGTCGCTTTAGAATTGGTTTAGCCCATACGCCACAAAGTCGGAGTAGAGAAAAACGACAAAGAATGTTTACATGAAATTTTCTTAAAATATGCCCTATGGATTTCTTTTGTATTTGCACCACTGCTTCCGATACATGTTTTCAAGAAAAATTTAAATTTTTGTGAACTTTCATGAATGAAGTTAGAAGCTAACATGACTTTATTGTAAAAGTAGAAATACGTTTTGTGCCGCATACCATGATACAATTATACAAGGTACTTGCACAAGCCCAGCCTGTTAATGTTTACAATCTGTAAAAAGTATGTGTGTATGTGTGTGAATAAAATGATTACAGTGTTGCCAATGAATTTGCATATGGCTGTGTCTCCAATTACACATTGAAGAAAATTACACTACACATCTTTTGTGTAGGTTAAAATTAAAACAAAAATAAATAAAAATAGAACCCAAGATATAATTACACACAGATTATACATGAATCTCATTACATGGCCCACACATGAGAGCAGAAATTGCACACTGTGTATTACACACATATTGGCAACACTGAATGACTATAATCATGCATGAATGCCGCGTCTGCAATTGTACTTTAGTTACTTTGTGATAGCTGTTTTTAAAAGACATCTGCTTCTGACAATTATAGGTATGTTTCTACCAACAAAATACGTGTGTTTCTTGGTGTTGCAATTTTGTTTTAGTCGTGCAAGTACCTTGTATAATTGTATCATGCCGCATACGCAATTTATTTTCAAAAAGTAGCTTTTTGTGCTCCATACGTATACTTTACTGCAGTGAATTGAGAATTTTGTTGTTGTTTATTTTTTTTTTGCTGTCCAGAGAAATAAATCGATCGTTTAACGCCGACGAAGAAGCCGCTGCCGTTATATATATTTTTAACTTTCGATCCGCTTACACACTTATGCAAGAAAAACAAGTAACTGAAGTGTATTTAATATACTCGTAAAGAATAAAATTATTATTAAATTATTTTTAACATTTGTTAACGCACTAATAATCCCAAATTATTACTTTACTTATTCAGAAAATATTTTTTATTAAAAAAACATTGATGGCATCATTTTGTAAAATAAAACTAATTTTCGTTTTCGGTTCTGGTTGGAGCATAAACGAAAATATTTTGAATTTTGTAAAACGATACTTTGTCTTCGTTTCATGTCAAAAAATTAAATTGTTGAAAGTAATGAAAAGTTGTAAAAGCTTTTCATTTATGCCCCTATCACGGTTTTCATATTTTAAAATAGTTTGGTTGGGATTGATAAATTTGCATTGCCATTCTCCACTAAATTGACAGTTTATAGCCCGTTGAGCGTGCCACGAAATCAAGCATTTTCATGATTTCGGCCGAAATCAAGTTGAAATTAAATAATTTCCCATACATTTTGACATATCCCAAATTAACTCATTTTACTTAATTTCAAAAAAATTAATATGAAATTGCAATGGACAACGCTTTTTTTGTATTGATAACTCCTTTTTTTCCAACCATGAAGATACAACCACACGAAGCAACAAAAAAAATTTAATGCGTCAATTTGGTTAGAAATTGTTATTTTTAATTCGATATAAAATAAAAATATGAGTAAAAACCATTATATTGAAAAATATTATCATGTGAAAAGTTTATTTAAATATTAAAAATGTTTATTCAACTTAAAATATAGCTCCAATGAATGCCGCAACGAATCAGATGCTTGTGAAATTAATTGAAATGTCATTTAGTACCAGCATGAACACTCTTAATTTCGTTCGTAATTTCAACTTGAAATTACTTGATTTCGTTGCACGCTGAACGGGCTATTACTTTTCAGTTGTGTTTTGGCATTGTCATTTACAACTCTCCGTAAGTTTGGTTGAGAAAAACGTTGAGTATACACAACTGATTTTTAGTAGATGGGTCAGTAGTTGGGTTTTTCTAGTTACAGGTTGATGCGATATAAAAAGCAGAAAAAATGGAAAAATCGTAACTAGAAATATTTATAATGCTTAATAACAACATTTTGTTAACAGTTTCAGTATCGATACAAAGATTTCTTTAAATATGGTTTTAGGTGATCCAACAAATAACAAAACGTTTCTCTGTTCTGCCTGAAATAACTAAAAAACTTTCCAACATAATTTTTTAAAGAATTCGTTCCTTATTTTTATTATTCCTTACCTTGCATTGAGTAGTACAAGAGAGTTGGAATCATCACGAATTTTTCTCTTCATACGTAGCGCATCTATATTTCCGACTTGGTTTTCGTCGTCATAAAATAAATCTACACATATGTATGTATTTGTATCCATTTGGTATGATTTCTTTGAACTAAAACACTCAAAACAATATTTTTTCTAAAACTTTGTGCTTAGATTAGATTTATCACAAGTTAATTGCTTTCTGTCAAAATTAATATTTTAAGTTGGCAACGCGATAACAATTTTAACTAAAAACAGTTGTGGTTCGTAATACTAAAACACAATTTCGTCAAACTGAAATTTTATTATATAATGGAATATCCACCCATGAAAACAAGAAATTAGGATTCAGTGACGTTAGTTAAGGGTTCATAATAACTTATTGGATCTTTATGAAACTTAGTACGTTCAATATTTCAGTGTTAGAGTAAAATTATATTATGTACATATGTATATGTATGTATGTTTTTCATCGCACGTGAATTTAGTTTAGGTAGTTTGTTCTTGGACTGTTATAAAAGACTCGAATAATATGTACTCGTATGTATTTATATATATATAATATTATCAATAATATCAATATCAATAATGTTTATTTAATGTTAAACACATACATGTGAAAAAAGGTCCAGTTCCTATCCAAAATTTCACAGTTGCAATAGTCAGGGTCTCATAGCATTTCTAAGCAACTTGCTTACTTTGAAATGTTTTTCCGTAGATTAAGAAATAAAGAGATATCCTCTATTACCTTCTGTGTTATAAGGGAAAAAAATATTGCCAAGTAACGATGACAAATTAATATAATGCATATCATATTGAGATAGGTATTGTGCCAAACAAGAATTTGATCAAACATTTTATCTCACTGCTTTTGATGCCCAACATTTTGAATAGGAACTTGACCTTTTTTCACGTGATAATAATATAACATTACGTTACATTTTTATGAGCACCACCCCGCCTCCCTGGATTAACAATTGATGCGTCCGGATTTATCCTATTCTTAACTAACCTAGGCCTACTTGTATATCAAATTTGAGCTCTAGCGAGAATTCTAGCTTTAATTTTTACCACGCCAACTTTTTTAATCTCAAGATTTTGTTGTGGGCAGCGCTTCGCACTCATTTAAATTTTCGTAGGAATCGGCATATACGAAATACGTAAATAATAGATTTAAATCTAGGCCGAAGTGTTAATAAAATCTCTTGCTTTAAAACCTGTATTTTTAATTTTTGTGTGGCCAATGTTTATCAAAATCGCTTGCGTTAAAACCTGTATTTTTAATTTTTTTTGTGGCCAATGTTTATCAATCGGGTCAAGTTTCGTTGGAAACGGATAATAATAAATACATAAACAGTATATTTACTTATAAAATTTACACACGAAACAGGTTTAAATCGTATGGGCGTGTTAAAGCCCACAAAAATTTATAAAATTACATTATCGTAAAGTTAAAGAGTTAAACACTTTAGATGTGCTACTTTAATTCTAATCTTTATGGGTGTAGCCCCACCTAAAATTTCCAGGTTTTCAGATTATTTGCTCACCAAGACCTACTTGTGTATTTAATTTCAGCTCTAGCTAGAGCTATTCCTCAATTTGATGAGTGGGTCAGTGGTCAGTGTGCCAGTGAGTATGTTTTAAAATATGCACTTTTTTTACATCCATTTATCATGAAACTTTCATTAAAAACTTTTAAATTTCCTTAAGTTTTAAGTTTCTTCATTTTACAATTGAGGGGAACAAACAAGGTAATTTCATATCAGGTATACTCAGCTCAATTTGCTTAGAGAAATTAATACTTTAAATTTAAAAAAAAATGTGTGTTGACATCCAACGTACGAAAATACTCAAATTACAAGCGGCGAAAATAGTCACCTGATCCCTTGCGACCACCTAGTATGAATTCGCCTTGAGAACAAAGTTGTTATGAGGGTGGTAAAAACGAATGGCTTCGTGCAAAAACGTATGTATATACACTACGTGCATAGGACGAAACTTGGCTTGGAGCACTACCGTGCATCCAGATACTAATTCACTCACCATTGCAGCAAAACTAATGCAATAATGTTGTGAAAACTCTTAAAACGAATGAAATTGAATGAACGTTTTCCTATGATAATTAAATCGTTTGAAAACGTTCCCTGATGATCTGCATTAGCAACATTGAAATGCGCATAGGATCAAGCGAAACCCCTAAATTCAATGTATTTTCAATAAAAAATATTTTACTTAATAAGTAAAATAATAATTTGGCATTATTAGTGCGTTAACAAATGTTAAACTTAAATTGTATTAATTAAATTAATCCGTTATACTCAAACATGCATAACTAAGGTGTTTTTAGTTTATTTTAGTGTTTAATAAGTTTATATTAAAACAAATTAATTCACACAAGCCTTCCAGAATTTAACAGCAACGTCTAGACAATCTCAGCAGCATTTCAATGCTTGTTTACTAATAGCACAATTAGTTAATTGGTTAACTATGTACATATGTCGTCCTTTGGTTACTTGTTTGATCTATGGAATGGATTTAGTTCATTAGTTTTTTAAAAATACACGATAGAATTTTTTGTTTAATAATAAAAGTAATAGATATACATATATGTTTTTTATTCAAACTTAAAGTTGATGAACTTTTTACATCCAACATGAAAAGTTATTAGGATTTAAAGAAAAACTGAAAAAAATCTTTGTCAACGCATGCCACAATCATAATAACAATATTTTTTACTACTAGTAGGTAGTAGGTTAAATTACTGTATATATTTAAGTAGAAAATATCAATTTTATTCATGCAACATGACATTTAAAGAAAACACAACGGAAGATATAAAAGGAAGTTTGAATATATTTAATAAAAGAAATTTTATTAATAAAAAATAAATATCAATTTCATTTGATTAAAACATAACAGAACAATAAAATTTTTGTATTTTACTTTGAATCACGTTCGTTGAGTAGAATATGCATTGATGTACATCATAACAATTGCTAATAACAATATTAATACTTTTACGTTGGAAAGTTGCCACATATGTTAAAAGTTCCTGATTGCTGTAAAACAATTTCTAAAATATATAACAATTGTGGAAATGGCGCAATATTGCAGCCCCTGATATATTCAAGATATCGGAAAACTGATAATGAATTTGGAAAGAGGACACATTATTCATATATAATCAATCAATAACAAATTTTTTTTTAAATGTTACATATGTACATCAAACTATTGGGTGTTTTTTATTGAGGTATAGAATATTTGAATTATGAATAAATTTTCGCAAGAAATTTCTCTCTTTTCCAATTAGATTTTTTTATTTTCCCTATTATTTGCTACTGTTTGAAATTGTTCCCCGGGAAAATTTCTCGTTGAATTTTATTCATAATTGCCCTCATAATATAGAATAAGAGGGAATGAATTTTCAAACTTATATATTTTCCAAATGCTATACTTCTTTTTGTTTTCAAAACAATTCTTAGTTGTGTATAGTAGCACCCTTGATGAAAATATCCGTAAGAAAAGTTAATTTAGTTTGCTCTTGTTGGTAGTTTATAAGAAATTTGTCACGAATAGTTATTGAATTGTTAAAAGTGCACGTATAAAATTGTATGAGACTTTTAAATATTATAAAAAATACCATAAAATTAAGGAAAACTTAAATGTATAAATAGTTTTTTATATAAAAATTGACAAGAAGTCGCGGGATTAAATTTTGCAAATTCCGGGAATAACGATTTTCCAAACCCCGAAAATCCCCGGATTCAGGATTTCCCGTTGGGCGTCCCTAATACATACTTACTTGCTCAAAAATTTTATTTTGACAATAAGATAGATAACAATTCAATAAAAATAGTTTCGAAGAAAATACCTTATTGTAATGTGTACTTATATTAACAAGGATTTTAGATAATGTGTAATGTACAAATTACCTACTGCATAGTTAATAAAATCCAAGTTTTTTACTTTCATATAGAAAAAAGTTACTTTTGCACAGTGGGTGAAATGGCTTGGTTTTGGTTGTTTGGTTTACTTGGCTGCCTACTACACGCAGGCATTCAAGTATAATCTAGATGATTCCTATTTGAAAGGACCACTACACTCATTGTTGTCAACCTCTGTAGAACCGCATCTAAGTATTCTGATACGGTGATCGTTACTGGATCCAACTCGTCGCACTTTGGGTTGAAATTCCCAACAATGGCTCTTAATTGAAAATTAATATTTTTTAAAAGTAATCAATTACAGGTTATAGTAAACAAAATTGTGCATCACTAACCCGCAGTTTTTAACTTAATATTTAAGTACGTATTTAGCTAATTTTTATTAAAACTTAAGTTTTATTTAAATAGGGTTTCAGTTTTTCAGTGTGAAAATGTGTTTGGTATTTAATTGTGATAAAAGTATGGTAGCACTATTAAATTGTGTATATATTTGTAATAAAAGTACGGTACCACTATTAAATGTCAAAAAATATAAAAAACTTTTTCACTTAACAGCTGCAAAATGAAAATGGTTTGGTCTACTTCTTATTGTACGTGGACGCCGCAAAATTTGTCTTCTTAATCTTGCACAGAATGCTGCATCATTCATATCTTCTTCATCTGAATTCATTGTTTTAGTTGATATTAATAATAACACAATCACAATCACGAGTTTATTTATTGTATATTTTTATAAAATAATGAAAAAGTTCAATGTGCAATTTTCATAATTTGCAGAACTGTCAAAATCATATGGTAGTATGAAAAACTTAAGTTTTCACTTAAATGGATGGGGTCGGCGATTTATTTAAATAGGATCTGTAAAAATGAATTTTTTACTTAAATAGAACTTAAGTTTAAAACTCGTTTAATTTTTAAGTTAAAAATTGCGCATAACTATCGTTTTAATTTTCCTATGTTATTTACTTTTCGAGTTGTGCGTTGTCAAATTTGAACCTTTTTTAAGTTTTTGAAAACAGTGGTAAAAACTAAAAAAAAATTTTTAATGAAATTTTTGTATTTTCCTGTTTTCCAATGGAACCCAGTTAAATTTTTTTGTTGTAGAAATATTTTTAATATTTTTTGAAATCTGGTCTAAAAAACAATAATTTTTCACTTTTAAGTAAAGAGTCCGCCAGATAACTTTTTTTTTGAAAACAAGGCGCAAAACATCGAGTGTAGCTTCGGCTGTGTGGCACGTAGCGCCGTCCTGTTGAAACCAAATGTTTCAAATATCCTGCTCTTAAATTTTTGTGAACAAAAATTCGTTCAACATGGCCCGATAACGATCGCCATTGACTGTAACGGCCACTCCTTGCTCATTGGTCCAATTATGCCTCTGGACCAAAATCCGCACCAAACGGTGACTCGTTTTGGGTGCGTGGGCTTTTCAATGTATGCGTGCGTGTTTTCTGTGCTCCAAATGCTACAATTTTGCTTGTTTACATACCCGCCAAGATCAAAATGAGCTTCACCTGAAAAGATGATTTTTTTTGGCAAAATCGGCATCTTCTGTAAGTCGATCGCAGGCAATATTTCCCAGCGTTGTATACACAACCACATTCGTTCAGCGGAAGGATAAATCTAATTATCTGTCAAATCAGACTTGAGCTAAGTGTTACCATTCACGAAATAAGCACTAGTTGAAAAAAAACGTTAGACGGCGGACCCTTTATAAATTCAAATTCGGTTTGGGCAATCTTAGGTAAAAATTTTCTTTTATAGTTTTCTATGATATGTCTACTTACAAATCATATAAAAAAATTTGCGTTTTTTTTGCGATAAGAACGAAAAAAAATTGTTTTTTAATTCAACACCAAAGAAAAATTCATGTATGCTTAGCAATACACTAAATGTATTAAACATGTAAGTGTGTACATACATATGTTTAGTATGTAGTTTTGTTATTGTTTATTTTTGATCATTTTCTAATTATCAATATTCCTATTTTTAATTTTATTACCCAGCAGTTCCAAACTAAAAGTCCGTCTCCTATACTGGTAAAATAACATAGGACTTTAACATGTACATGTCATTGGATAGGTTAATTTGGTTTTTTGAGGCAACAGCGATCAGGTTCTTTACTTTACAAAAGTAAATGTTAAAATATCTAGGCTTTTCGTAAGTATTGGAGATGGTGCTTCCATTTTGAACTGTTGGGTTGGTATAATTTATAGTACTTTTAACATAGTTGGAAACGTTAATAATTGTTGTTTTAACATTCTTTTGGTTTGTTTCAATTGCCACGAGTAAAGAGTTCAATACAATCGATAGCATGATCCAAAGAAAAGTTGAGAATAATACTCTGCAGTTTGGTTTATCGATTCTGCGTGGTTGGATAAGATTTTTAGGTGCCTTCTTCACTTCTCATATAAAATTCCAATAAAAAAATGGCAAGCAAGGTCCGAAGCATAAAAAAAGGTGAATGAAACCAGATCAAACATACAGATCGAGTTCGGACAAAAACTAGACTTATAATTGACCAGCCAAAATCAGGGTTTGGAAACTCAAATGACGGGAATACAGCCGGACGTTTTTTTTTTACAAAAATCGACGTCGAACTGATCAAAAATGTTCATACTATTTTAGCTGCTGTATTGTGTGGTCATCAGATTAATGTTGAAAAATTTAGAAATTTAACTTTATCGACCGCAAAATACTTTGTTGGAAAACACCCATGGTATAACATGTCCCCCACTTTACATAAATTTTTAATACATGGTTCGGAGATTATTACTCATGCACTGTTACCTATTGGTCAGTTATCAGAGGAAGCGCAGGATATTCGTAATAAAGATTTTAAATCATCCAGAGAAAATTTTTCATGGAAATGCAGTCGCGAAAAGTCCAATTAAAATATTTTCAATAGATTTTTAATAAGCTCTGATCCTATTATTAGTAATATGATTAAACATTACAAAAAGAAAAAGACTGCCTAAAAATTTGTGTCTCGAGAGATGCAAAGCTGGACATTCGCAAAGAAAGTAGAAAATTGTCTCTTCTTTGCTTTCTTCTCGGCAACTTTGGCAGAACTCATTATAGGACAGACCTATCCTACTAGCATGCCTGAGATGTTCCTACGGTTTCTATATTGCGCCATCTACTTTCAGCCTTATAGAGATAGTGCTTGAATATACCTCTTCTAATAGCACCAAACGGCATGGCTGCCGCTTTGGCATTGGAGGCATTTATAGCAGAGCCGTCTCTAGTCAGCTCGTCTGCCCGTTCGTTACCTAAAAAATTGCTATGTGCTGGAACCCAGATGAGGGTGAGGTCAGTCTGACCACCCAGTGATATGTGATCTTAAAGATAGAAGCGCTGCCCGACTATCGACAAAGATACCAACTTTACCTGAAATATAGTATCTTCGTTAGGAAGACGAAAGGATTGCCTAAAAAGGAATCCAGAGCCGACACTGCAGACCATTCTTGATCCATCAGTGTATATTCTGACGCCATATTCCCTTACCATTGAGCCTCCCTTCCACTTCTGTCTGGATGGAATCAGAACTGTAAACATCTTATCAAAGTCCAAATGAGGCACCATGCAATCAGTAGATTTCCTCAGCGTACGGGATAGTTGATCCAGGATTCTGGCATGGCCATAGGAGCTGGATCTCCACAACCCAGATGCATCTAAACTTGCCGCCCTAATAAGGTTTAAGTATAGTAATCAGAGCCTCCGAAGGACTAGTACGTGGACATCCTGTTATTCCTACGCAATCGGATCTCTGTTTTCTATTAGGTTGATCTACCACGTATTTCTTACTTGTGGCAGGCCACCATACTACAGAGCCGTAAGTCAGTGATAGACGCACAATTGCTGTATACATCCATTTAAGCATTTTGGGGCTTAGGCCCAATTTAAATCCAAGCATTCTATGACGGAAGTAGTATGCTACTGTTGCTGTTCTAACCCTGTGTTGCATATTCAGTTTCCATGAAAGTTTATTGGTCCAGTATAACTCCTAGATATTTTGCGTTGTCTGATAGCGACAATTCATGATTATTCAATCGAGGAAGTCTAAATTTCTGTACTTTGGTCTTTGTGGCAAATAGTACCAGTTTCGTTTTGTTTGAGTTCACTCCTAGTCCACAGTCTGTAGCCCAGTTGCTAAGTGTGCCCAAGGCGTTGGACATGATATCGCTTATCACGTCCGTGAACATCAAGGCATCTAATCTGAAAAGTATTGTGTTAACCACAAGAAGCCCGAGCAAAGGTGAGATCACCCCATCCTGCGGTGTCCCTCTGTATGCCCAATTTGACCTATCGCTTTTACCTAATTTAGCAGTGAAATTTCTTGCCCCAGCATGGTTACTATCCAGTTGCTGATATAATCCTCAATATGAGCATCCTAGAGTGCATTTTAGATGGCTGTCACCGATACATTATTGAAAGCGCAATCCTTGTCTAGGAAGGCATCCAGGGTGTACTGTTTGTGCTCCAGGGATCTCTCTATGAACCTTACATTACCACTTCATGCTGTTTCAGTAGAGCGTCCTTAAGGTAGGCATGCTGACTATTTGAGGGTCTTGACGATCCTAACAGCCGTTGCCTTATATGACTGTCTATTAATTATTCAACGTCTTGATCAGAAAAGGTGAAAGGCCGATTGGTCGTAAGGCCTTTGCGTCTTTTTCCAATCTTCGGAATGAAGACTACTCTGACTTTTCTCTGGCTGGTCTTAACGTAACTAAGAGAGACACAGAGTTTATAGAATTCAGAGAACCAGGGGATAATGGAACTTTTCGCGCTCTGTTGCATCTTTGGTATGATTTTATCCACAGATACTATCTTATTATCAACAGCGTGATGTTGCTCACTGATAAAACTGTTCATGCTAGGTGTATCCTTACAGCCAGGAAAGTGGGTGTTGAGTAATATGTCTAAGGATTCTACAGAGGAATCTGACCAGGAGCCGTCCGCCCTTTTTACAAAAGTTGGACGGAGTGATTCGCAGCCAGGATCCTAGCAAGCGTCGGTGAATCTCTGGTCTGGAGTCCATAGATATATGGACTCACAGAAATTTCTCCATGAGTTGCGTTTGGCGATTTTTAAAGGTTTTTTGTAAGATTTTAGCATTTCGCGATAGGGTTGCCACATTTTATTCTCGTAGCTGGAGTTGAAGACCCTACGTACCTATTTGCGTAGAATGGAGAGCTCCGCATTCCACGAAGGAGGATAGTCTTTTCTAGCTCTTGTTATGGGACAGGAGATTTCAAAGGCTCTATTAATAGCCTTGTTGAAAATCTCCACATTGTGTTCGTGTCCTTCGGTGTTCTATATCTCTGATACTCTTACTTTTAGTTTTTGCTTCAGAGTTCCGTTGAACTTATTCCAATATGTTCTCTTTGGGTTTCTAAAGCAATAATTTTCTTTGTTCTGTAGTCTGACTTCGAAAAGTATCCAATTATGATCCGAAAAGGATCTCTTATTGGAAACCCTCCCATTGTCGATCAGAAATCTAAATTTGTCGTTCGTGAGAGTAATGTCTAGAACCTCTTCCCAGCCACTAAATCTGTCCGAGCTTGGAAAAATAAAGGTTGGCGAGTTGCCGGAGTAGGATGTACTCACCTCTGTCATTGATTTCACTGCTACCCCATATTGTGTGCCTAGCATTGGCATCAGAGCATATAATGATGTCTTTATTGGCACTTAAGGATGACATAACCGCTTTCAGTTCGTCTGCCGGTGCTGGCTTGTTGGTATGTTTTTTTTTGGCTATTAGGCATGATCTTGGCTTATCTTGGATCCTTTAGCATAAAGCACATTATACGTAGACAACGGGAACCCCTTCAGGGAGAATTGGCTAATCTAGCAGCGCTTTTTAATAACTTCGAAAACAAAAAATTTTGTGAATGAATTTTTTAAATTTGTTTTAATTTATATATATTTAAATATTACAAATTCATTAAATTTTTAAATTTTTTGGCTTTTTTAAGTTTTTCTTAAATTTTGTTTTAGTCTTATGTAGAATATAAAAAAATTTTAAAATGTTTGAACAATTTTTTTCAGTAAATTTTTAACAAATAGGTTTTTGCTTCATATTCTTTACGGTTTACAAGAAAATAAAAAAAACTATTCAGAGTCGGAGCTTTCAGAATTAAGGCTGTCATTATATAACTGCGAAAATCTTCGTTTATTTCAATAAAGTCACAACTCTATATATACAATTTTTGAAAACTTTAAACTTGTTTGCTGTAAAACTATTTTTTTTTGCGTTATGTCGCTGTTGTAGTAAATGAGCGAAATGTAACATAAAGAAAAATTGACATGAAGTTATCATTGAGCTTAATAAAGTATTATTTGTAAATACATATGTATGTATGTATATGTACGTATAAACACTGGCATGAAATTTAACATGGTATGAACGAGTTTTGTCATAATTTAATTAGAAATAACGCTCGGATATATAAAAGTGGACTAAACTACATAATGCCCCCATTTTTAATGTAAATTTTTTTTTGGAGAACTCGTTAACACCTAGATCAATTTCGTAACTTATGGTAACTTCACGTCAGTTTTTCGTTGTGCATAATAATTCGAATCGAAATTAATTTCGATAGTACGATATTTTCTGATGATTTCACTCTAAACGAAAGTAATAAATTTTTTATTTCAGTATTGAAAAAAGGCCAATGAATAGATTTCACAACACTGAATAGATTGTAAACAAAAAAATATGCATGTTTGTGCACAACAAAAATAAAAATGGGTTCTGTTTTTATATATGCACTAGATAATAGAAAACAATTTCGGTTTTTGTTACCTGTAAATACATTTTCGAATTCTTTATTGATGCACCAAAAGCATTTAATTTGTGGGTTAATTGCTCCCAAGTTGGTTAATTTTTTATTTTCCCTGACAGTTGCTTGGAAAATTTTTTTTTTTACCTTAATTAATATAAAAATTTATTACAAACAAATTACGAGTACATATGTATATTTTTAAATAAGTAAAATATTGAACTTGCAATTTCCCTTAGTTCGCTTGCGAGTAAAACCACATGACTGCACTCGAATGATTGCTCAATATCAAGTCTATCATTAGAAATTTCGATACTTGTTGGTCGATATCTAATAAAAGAATCCCAAAAGAGAAAAAGTAGCGCATTCGAGTAATAACTCGCTCGTAATCGCATGCGGGAATTAGGCTCCTCATAGTGTGTAAACGGTCGCTAATTTTTATTCTACATAAAGCTGTTAGACCTTAGAATTATGACTTGTAAAGCTGTGCTCACATTTTATGTATTTGCTTATGGAATGTCATTTTTTATACACATGATGTTTTCTGTCTATGTCAAAATCTGCGTTTTACATACTGTTTATAATATTTGTGTTCACACGTTGGTATGTTATGTACATTTGGCCTAACCTATAAAAGTAAACAAATGCTTTCTTTTGTAAATGCCTTTTCAATTTTTACTTTCATTTTTAATGTTTAATATATTAAATCCATTTTAAAATAATGTTTGTTACGATTTTACTTAATTTTTAACGCCACAAGCACTTGCTTTATTTAAAAGCAGCTGTTGTCCGATGCTTTGTCAGTTGAAGATAGAACACGCTCTAAATCAAGATTGTCGGTTGTACTGCACACAGACAAATAACACATGCTATTGTTTAAAGGTGCTCAGACTATGTGTACAAATTTACCATGTGAAAAAGTGACATTCCAGAAGACAAATACATATGTATAATGTGAACACAGCTTAAGTTGGATATATCAATGAAGTCATCATATGTGTTGTGTACCCGATATATTTTGGTGAAAGCCTAGAGAAGTGACATCAAATATTAGCTATTTTAAATTTTTGTCATGAATTTTCGTATAACTCAAACAACAACTCATATATTAATAATACTAGTATTAATAAAACTATAGCTACAACTGCAACAGTAACATTTACTAGCACTACGTCCACATCGGATAGTGCTAGAAAAGACGCCACTAACTATATTGCAACGGGAACAGGAGAGCCAGTATCTACCTTCAACAGTAACTACGATCTAATTAGAAGTTTTATTTTTCCTGTCAAACCATTTGCTACTCCTCAAAACTGGTCAGGATTATTAACTTCAATACAAAATAACACAATTTCAGTGATTGTGGATCTGCTAAAATCTCTTCAGAAACTTGCAAAGAAACAGAATCAACTTTTAAAACGTCATTTTCGAATCCAACATCGAGTTCAAAAATAGAACGACTGGAAGCATATGCTGGTATCCACCCCATGTAAGTACAAATTTATTTTATTTTATATACATACATACTAAAAGTGTGCGCAAGCTATGAAAAAGTGCACAGTATTGTATTTTTTTCAAGAGCGAATATTGTTTGTAGTGGCGATCGCAATTGAGTGTAAAGCAAAAATAGAGAACAAGGAAATAAAGAACACACAAAACAATTGTAAAACAGTTGAATAGACAGTTGTGTCAAGTGTGCAATATTTTTATTGTACACTTCATAGTGCACCATACTTCATTTCACAAACTCAAAATTTCATAAAATATTAAGTGATAATAAAACTTTATTACTTTTATATCCATTGTTAAAGATATTATTTTTATAGATATTTTATTTTTTAGACTCTTAAATCAATAAATCATAAAACTTAGACCAGTATCGCATGCGAACTAACACGTTCAAACAATCTACGTTGTTTGTTTTTTCTTTTACACATACACATATTTTTACACTTGTCTGCTCATTTTACAATTGTCATTCGGTGTGCACTAGTGAAATATGCTTAGACACTACAATAACTAATGCACTCGCTAGGCAGACAAACAAATGATGTTGCATGCTTTTGATAAAATTGAGCACCAGTTTCAGTGTTCTCATAAAATCAACAGCACTAAAAAGAGAGAACAAGTCAATAATATACACCATGAAGATTAAGCAAGCAAACATCTTCTGCTCAGTTCTAATACCTACATACGTAGTGATACAACGAAATTGTTGCACTCAATTTGCTAATGTTTAAGGGCCACTCAGACTATTATACATGTACAAAGACTTTTATCACATTTTACGAGAAAGAAATCTAAAGACATTTATTTCGACTGCCAACAAATCTAACGTAAAGTTACATATTGTGTTCACACCAGGGAACTGCAACGAGTGATCTGAAAAATAATCATACGTAACAATATCCTAAAAACATGTCTTTTTGTTGAAAAAATCAAACTTGTTCAAAACACACATATTCGTTGCTAAGTTTTAATCGCTCAAGTGAGTGGAATGTTGTTGGATGTGATTTATAATCATGCGTAGCATCAAACCAATCAGTTCGAATGATTGGTTTTTTGGCTCGACAATGAGTGTTTTGAACAAGAACATAATTCGAAAGGAAAAAATTTTCATTCTAATCAGCGTCAAGTAGTTGATGCAGAGTAAAAGTGAAAATGATAAAAATATTGTGTATGAATGTTGTATTTATAAAGAGCCAACAAATCAATGTTTAAGTATGTATGGGTATGTGTACTTAATTTAGGAGTTTCATATCAGGGATGGCAAAAGTAAAGAAACTGTGTTTTTTATGAAACTTATATTTAGTTATATATTTTTAAGATTCAAAGACAAAAATTTTTATTTCTCTAAAATTTAAAAAATTTTAGTTACATAGTTTTCATATTCATATTTATAACAGCAAAAATCTTGCAATTTATCAAAACATTTTAACCATTTATTCAGTAAAAAAATTTACTGGTATATCCTTATATATCAGTTGTGTTTGTGCAATATAAGTTTTCTTGACATGTACATATGTGGAAGCAGTTTAGCTGTTATTAATTTACAAGTACAACAATTTCATTCATTTATTGTCACGCATATATAACAGGCAATTTAAGACCAAAAATTGCTGCTAAAATTTTTTACAGCCTTGTATTTTTCTAAGAGCTATTAAATATTTACTGCATTATTTATAAAAAATATATTATAATTATTAAAGGTCTATGACAACTATAGTAAAGAAAGTTGTTAAATAAGCTCTTAATAAGCATCAAACATATTTTGTAAATAAGAAGGTTAAACTTTAAGAGATATAAAACAGGTTAAACGAGTTCCCCTTATGTAAGTTCTTTTGAAGATTTTGTTATTAATACTCGTAGTTAACTGAAATACCGAAGTATATTTATTTGACATAAAGTCTTTATTTATTTAATTTGAAAATTTGCTTGTTTTTATGGTTAAGCGATTGTCTATATGCATTTCGTTCCCGCTTTTTGGAACTCATTAGTAGACTTCAACCCAAAAAATTTTTGAATTTAGCTAACAAACTTCGTATGTTTATATGTAGTAAGACTTGTGTGTGTGTTTTAAAATAACTTGAACGAACTTGACTAC
The DNA here is from genome assembly GCA_936439885.1 of Nowickia ferox. Lineage (NCBI taxonomy): Eukaryota > Metazoa > Arthropoda > Insecta > Diptera > Tachinidae > Nowickia > Nowickia ferox. Next base: position 41,475,277 of record OW387026.1, on the reverse strand, counting down.
TTTGATTTTATTCAACGTCAGCGTTTGTTCACATAGAAGTTTGAATAAAACAAGTTCGATCACTCCACTCACAATTATTCCAACGATGCGTTTCGTTTCTATGATGCTGATTATATTCAACATTGAGTTTTGTTGCATGATTAAAACTGAATAAAACATTTAATGTATTTGAATGAATTGAGTAAAACATGTTCGATCCCTCCACTCACAATCATTCCAATGAACAGATATTAGAACGATGCTGATTTTATTGTACGTTGAATGTTTTGTACGTGATTAAATGTGAGTAAAAATTTTATTGTATGAGTAAATCATCAAAAACCATAAAAATTGCATCTCACTGGTTCACACCATCACACCTCATATTACATTAAAAACACAAATAGAAAGTAAACAACTTTTGAGGATTAACATGCCTACATTGATCGTTGACTTCCGACGGCAGAGTAGTTTCGTGAAACCTCTGGTCGTGCCGACCTTTGATACTAGACGGCGATTAAAGTAGTTGATTAAAATAAGGTAAAGAAAAGAAAAATACGGTAACTTTCAGACAATGCTTACACGAAATATGGTTCAATTCGATAAAAATATTCAATATTTATAGGCGGTTTAAGATGAAGAAATATACCATAAGCGACGGCACGGCATCGGCGTTGAAACAGGCGACTTTTCAGTTTGTTTATTACTTCATTTTATAATAATGCAACTCTGATCAGATGAAAAGTCTTATCGTTTAGAAAGTTTAAAAAAATAAACATTTACCAACCGCTTGTCAAATTTTCTATCTGTGTTCTCTCCTACTCGATACATTTTGCTTTTACATGATAAGATTTTGTATAATCTACAGCAATTTTTGACATATCGTAATACATTGTATTACCATGTAAAGATACCTTTAATTATAATGATGTTTAAAAGCAAGCAGATTGGCTAGAAATGATATGACATACTAACTATTACAAATTTATATAATGCATTGCATATTGAAGTGATAGGTATTGTGCCAAACAATAACTTGGTCAAAATTTTTATCTTACTACTTTTGACGGCCGAAATTTTGGAAAGGAACTTGGCCTTTTCCATTTTTATGTTTTTGTGAGGATCTTTGTTACCGGCAATATTGTGTTGATAATAAAAAAACATTTTTTTTTTCAATTTGGTAAAAAACAACTTCGCGCACCAAAAGTGATTTAGAAAATGCATTTAATATTTTATTGTTTAATAACTTTTTTTTAATATGGTAAAAATATTTATGTATGTACATATAGCTAAAAATTATGTGCGAAAATAACAAAAAAAACATATTTGGATATACATAAGTATCTTATAATTTCAGTAAGAAAAACACTATTTTTATTAAAAACTTCATCGCGTTTGGTGCGTAAACGTTTTTAACGATCTCGAAAAATTTAAAATGCAGTTCTTAATACATATTTCCATGCCCTAGAAAACTTTAATATGGGAGGTATGATATTTGCACAACTTTTCCGGTTTTCAATCGATTCAGTAATTATGTTTCAATAAAAATATGAAGTAGTTATTCAATTTAACTTATAGGGAATTAAATATTACTAAAAAAATTAATTTCATATACATACTCGTACGTTAAAAGTCATTGCGCTATAACTCCCTGAAAAGTCGCACAAAATAAGTAGAGTTTTTTCAAGGGGTACTTACCTAAGCACTTTTTCCTTTTAGCCACATATATATCAATTTTAGTTTATTAATTTTGTTGGTTTTTAAGTTCATGAAATATGTACACTATAGTGATTATTAACTGTATAAGCAATTTTTTTCTGTCTTCTTCATACTCTTATATCTCAAATCGATGGATACTTTAAAAAAAAAACTAAAAAAATTTCAGATAAATCAGTTGAGACTAAGGCGTGACGCACGCCCACGAAAGTTTGAGAAAATGCTTTTTTCCCTTTACATGTCTCATAATTTAATAAATATCGATTTTATTAAAAAAATTATTTTAGAAAGTTGTTGTTTGTGAAGTTGGCAACAACACTTGCGTTGCCGACTTTTCTCTAAATCGCATATTTAACTAAATAAATCATAAAATATCAAACAAGCCTGTTGCATTGTGACTGTTAGAGCGTTGAAGCTTGAACTGCAAAATTTTATTATACTGATTTACAAGCAAAACGCATAAAGTTTCTATGCAAATTGCAATTATTCATTCCTGCGGTATACGCTTTCCGTGAAATTGATTTTACGTCCTTGTTTTAATTAATTCTGAAGTGGTGTAGTGTCAGCTTTTGTTAAAAAAGCATTTTAAAAGATATATGTACTTACATACATATACGCATATGTTAAGACATACATATGTATGAATACGAGTATATGTAATTTTTTTTAACGTAAATCAACAAAATATAGAAAAAAGAGCTACAGATTAATCATAGAGAATAGTTGGATTAAAGAAATTTTAATGTATGTTAAAAAAATTAACAATTGCTTCTATTTGATTTTCTTATATTCTAATTCTTAATAAAACAAACAAATCAAATTAAAATAAGTTTTAATTTTGCAAATGTATATTTTCCTTACAATTTTGTTCTTTGTGTACGCTTTCCGTCATAAAATTTGAGCGTAATCAAAAAAGACAAAAATGTCTATATTGCGGAATCAATGATATTGTAATACCGCAACTACGAAAAAATACAGCAGCAACGGAATGAATAATTGCAAATTTTGCTTCCGCAAAAAAATGCTTTCTGCAACCGCGCAACAGAATCAACAATTACACCCAATAATTAATGCTTTTAACCGACTTCGAAAAAAGGAAGAGGTTATCAATTCGTTACATTTTAGGCCGATTGTAAAAATTCTTTTTTGTCTGAGAGGATATAGCTTCCAATTGTTCCCATTGTAAAAAAATAGGCTGAGACACGCCCACAATTTTATATATTTAATTTTATGCAGGCTTGTTATGAACAGCAACCATCAACTGTTTGAAAAGTGCAAAAACCAGTTTATAAAGTTGTGAATGATTGAATGATTCGCAATTTTGAATATGCATTTGAAAGAAAAAAATATAACAGCTAAGAAATTACAAAAATAAGATGCAGCAGAAAATTTAATTTAGGTAGACCTAAACTATTTAACTCCGTGGTATGTTCCTCCCATTTTTTTTCACCAACCAGTTTTGAGCGGCTTTGCTTCCATCAAGCTTGTAAACCTTGCAATTTGCATTTTGTTGCTCATAATACGCGTCCTGTGCATAAAAACAATAATTTTGTTTTTTTTAACGATGTTTATTTAAATATTTCTATTTATTTACTACTTACATTTCGAGTGAATATTTTTCTCTTACTATTTTGTAGTTGCAAAAGAGTATAAATTTCCGTTAATAGCTATTTACATTGTGAATTTCACAATAGTGATTTTGTAGTTGATGGTTGATAAATTAGGGTTCCTCTTTTCAACCGCTGACATTTCGTATTACCGATTTATCAAATTTGTTCTAAAAATTTCTCTTTTCAACCACACGTTGCTGTTCATAATAAGCCTGATAATATTCTACTTATTTAATTGCTGTGAAACTTATCACACACCTTTGGTTCTTGTAATTACACAATTTGAAAGTTGAAAATGGCGGGGTTACGCCCATTAAAATTTATTATAATATTTCACGGGGTTGTACTTACCCGATTTTTACGAAACTTACTACACACCTTGAGCTCTAAAATAGACACAATCCTTCATTTAACAAAATGGTCGGAGTCACGCCCATTAAAGTTTAATATATTATTTTATGTGGTTCTACTTTACCGATTTTTACAACACTTAACACGCACCCTGAGTTCTGAAAAACACTACATTGCATTTAAAAAATGGGCCGAGGCACGCCCATTTCTTCTTCTTATCTTCTTCTTTTGTTCTTTGTTCTTTGCAGTAAAGTCGGTTTATTTTTGTGGAATTATTAAACATAAGCCCTTTCGTTTTTGTGTTTCATGTATAAACATTAACGTTTAAAATTTGCTTTTTATAAAACATATTCTAAAGCTTTCGTTTTGACATAAAAAGTTTTTTTTTCGATATAACCAAATACACACTCTCACACAATTATTACAGCTACGGAGTTAAAAAATAAAATGTATTTGAAATCTCTTTATTGTATGAACAATTTGAAATAAGTTTCATTTCAAATACGTTTTAAGTTTTATTAATAAGGGGGTAAGAAATTTTATTTTTAATTGGTTATTGCGCTCATTTAAAAAACTAAGATCACATTAATAAGAATTTTCCTCAGTCTTTTTCTATACCCTTTGCCTTATTTTGACTCAATGCTTAACATTTTTGCAATTGTTTTACAGTTAAATTATGAAAAATACAGCAAAAATCATTTGTTTCTACTGAATTTGGAGTGGATTATTTCACACTAAAATTGCAGAAACCAATGAAATATTTTTTATTGTTACGGAAGGCGAGATTCATTCTACTGAAAGTTAAGTTAATCCGATTATAGAAAAAAGTCATTCTCATTTACCCGTTTATTTGATATTTTTTGTAAGTAAAAGTAAAAATCAATAGTTGTTATGCTTTTAAGCCAGTTAGCATTTTAACATTAAAAATTTTATGGCAATTTTGTTAATTTCAAATTAAAAATAAGTAAACCGATTTTTAGGAGGTTTTCATTTATTTCACACTATAATTTCAGTTAATTTTACATACATAATTTTATGAGTGTAGCAATACTGAAAGCTGTTTTGTCCTCACTCACATGAAAATGATTCAATGTTACAAAAACGTTAACATGGTTTCGTTCGTTATTTTAATGAACGTATATAATTTTCATTTTATAAAAACAGGCTATAAGTTTAAAATTTTACTAATAAATTTCACTAATAATCCCGAATTATTATTTTACTTATTTAGTAAAATATTTTTTATTAAAAATACATTGAAATTGATTATTGAGGTGTTAGGTTGATCCTATGCGAATTTTTGCTAATGCCGATCATCAGGGAACCTTTACGCAAAAATTTTTTAGGACAACTAGAGATTTTATGATAAACAAACGAGAAGTACAAATAATATCAAAGTTGAAACAAGTACTCAATAAGCAGTTTTGAGAGCGTAGAAATCAGTGCATAAGAGAAAAAAATCAGTACAATTGAAAAACAAAACAGTAGCTACAATACTTTTTTCAATAAAAAATTATATTTTATTGACAAAAGGCTTTAACCCTTCTAAAAACAAAACTTGAATTCAATGTATAATTGGTACCAAATAATAAAATATTAATAAAATATTTTCACAAAATTTTTCGAAGAAGAAACTTTAAATTCATTAATTGCATGCATTAAAAAAAAATCTCAATAAAATTAACACTAACTTAAATAAAAATGTATCACCTTATTTTTCTCTTGTTTCTTTTTATATATAATTTTATATAACAAGGTGGTATTAAACGCAATTTCAAACAAATTCGCTGTACCTGGAATTGTGAAATACCATAAATGTCAGTTTTTTTTATTTTGGTATATTCTTATGATCTCTGGCAGTTTTAGCAAATTTGCTTGAGCTTAACATTGATATCATTTTGAAAATAAATTCGCCTTAAAGCAAAAGTAAAGTAAAAATCCCTGGGTGATTCAAAGAAAATAAATAAGCACTATAACAGGCTATCTCATACACTGAACAAAATTAATATATAAAAACAGTACAAAAACAGTATATACTCGTACATTAAAAAAGCAGTACTGATTTGCTATGCATAAAAAAATAAAAATCAGTACACCTACTGGCAAAATCAGTACGACTGGCAACCCTATTAACATGTTTTTTATTCTCTTAAGGCTGGTACTCTGTTCAAAGTTGTGAAAAATTTTCAGCACCATTGATTATTTCGCGTGAAAAATTCGACATGTACTAAATGTAGCCCAACTCGCGTTTTTTTATAAATTTCTTGCTTTTATTGCTTGAAAGTATGCAACATTGTTAAAATTCCGTGCGAAAAAAGCACTGTTCATGTTGTTTCGCAGCTAAACTAAAATTTTTTTTTTTTTTTTTATGCATACATATATTTATTTATTGTATCTTCAAAAATGAACTAACAATAAGTATTCAAATCTTAAATCTAAATATAATTATTAGGCCCGACCAGTGTCGGACATAAACTTAGTGATAGTAATTCATAATACATAAGAGTTGTGCAAAGCAAAAAATAAAAATAAAAAAATAATTTCAAACAGTTTCATCTGGTGTGGTAAGTATTAGAGCCCTTGTGTCCCTCTTTTTTAAGCGGATGTGTCCGGTAAAGTTCAAGATATTTCGAGCAAGCGGATTAGGGTGTGACTCGAGTTTAGTTAAATATTTGCCTGAGTATTTTGCAATTTCTTCAGTCACTTGTGGCATATTTAGATCACGATGTAAATTTGAGTTTCTTATATACCATGGAGCCGATGTTATTAACCGTAAAATTTTTTTTTGTCTTCGTTGGATTTTCTCTACATATGAAGCTGAAGCAGTGCCCCATAGCTGAATTCCGTAGCACCATATAGGTTTCAAAAGCGACTTGTATATCAAAAGTTTGCAATCTAGACTCAGGGTTGAATTTCTACCAATCAGCCAATGTAACTGAGTTAATTTTAGTTTCATTTGTGTTAGCTTAGAGTCAATATGGTGTTTCCATGTTATCCGTCGGTCAAGGTGTATACCAAGGTATTTTACATGTGAATGTTGAGGAACAACTTGATTATTGATTCGAATGGGTGAACAGGTATCTTTTCGCAGAGTAAATGTTACCTGAACACACTTTTGTTCGTTTACCTTAATTCTCCATAAGTTTAACCATAATTCCAGCTGTGTAATATGTTCTTGTAGATATCGGGAAGCCTCGTGAGGGTTTTCGTGCATACTAAGGCAGGCTGTATCATCAGCAAATGTAGATGTATGGATATTGCTGCTCAAAGGCATATCACAAATATAAATCAAATACAAGACTGGGCCCAGTATGCTCCCCTGTGGCACACCGGATGAGATTGATTCGGACGCACTCATGAAGTCTACTTCCACAACAGTGAACTTTCGAGCAAGAATATAACTTTGCAGAAGATTAACAATGTTTATTGGTAGATATGTCTTCAATTTTAAAATTAGGCCTCTATGCCACACTTTATCAAATGCTTGAGAAACATCAATAAAGAGGGCAGAACAATACTTCTTTTCTTCGAGTGTTCTTCTTATAAATTGAACCAATCTATGCGTTTGTTCAATGGTGCTATGCTCACTTCTAAAACCAAATTGATGATCCGGTATGCACGCATTATCAGTTAGAATTGGGGACAATTTGATCATGAGTAACTTTTCGAAGAGCTTTGACATTGTTGGCAGTAAACTTATTGGCCTGTATGACTCAGCCTTGGTAAGATCTTTGCCCGGCTTTGGAATCATTTTGACCTTGGCAAGCTTCCAGCTGTGTGGATAATACTCCAGTCTTAAAATGGCATTAAAAATGAATAGAAGAATTCTAATTGCAATACGAGGCAACTTCATCAGCATCTTATTACTAATTTCATCAATACCCGGAGCTTTTTTTGGGTTGAGTTCAGCAATTAGTTTTTGTACATCACGCATCTTAAACTTTAAGGGACGAGGGGGTAGAGCAACTACACATGGCAAATCAGCAACACCAGAAAATGAGTTTGGGGTAAATACGGATTTTAAATGCTCAGCAAATAATTTACCTTTTTCAGAGTCGCTTCTTGCCCAACCTCCGGTAGAAGTGCGCAGGGGTGGTTTAAACTCAACGGGTGTTTTAAGCTTCCTCGCAGCGCGCCACAAAGAATAATTAGATGCTGGTGTAACATCAAGACCTTCCAGATAATTTTTAAGAGATGCAGTTTTTTCAGATGCAAGCAACTCTTGGAGTCGTTTAGTGCACTCTTTAAACCTGATTTTATGTTGGGGTGATCTGTGTTGCTGCCATTCCCTTCTAGCTCTTCTTTTTTCACTTACGAGACGTTCAATATCCGTAGAATAAATTCTATTAAACCCAGTCTGCGGGTGGGAGGTAGTAGCATGTTCAGCAGCCTGTTTAATATTTCCGTTAAGATTCGCAATGTTAGATTCAATATCATCGGATGTACTTAGCGTTATGTTTTCTGTGCAATGACTACTAAGATATTTTTTGAATCTCAGCCAATTAACACGATTGACCATCTTCACATATGGATGAGGTAAGTCACTTCTTAGTGGATTACAGATTGTAACGATAGTGGGAGAGTGATCGGAGGAGAGATCTAGAGAAGCTTCAACATGAACTAAATCTCTAGAAATATTTTTCATGACGCCAAAATCTATAACATCCGGAATTTTTTGTATGTCAGTAGGCCAGTAAGTGGGCTGCCCACTCGAAATGACGTCCAAACCCATTTTTGAAATTGTGGTGAACAACGCTCTACCTCTAGGTGTAATAAGACGCGAACCCCAGAACGTATGCTTTGCATTGTAGTCGCCAGCTGCTACAAAACAAGGTCCAAGAGATTTGAAGAAATCCTCGTATTGATCCTCAGTGATTGAAAATCTGGGAGGGGAGTAAATTGATGATAAAACGAAATTTGTACAAAAATTTTCGACGCAAATATTTGTAGCTTGTAGATTTTCTTCACAAACGTTGTCAAGAATATAGTGCTTGAGTCTTGACTTTATTAGAATTGCCGATCCACCGCATGCTCTTCCTCTAGGGTCTTTTGTATCATATAAGTTGTAGCCATTGATTTTGAAAGGCTTCTCGAAGTCAAATGAGTCTCAGAGACCAACATTATATCAATATCTTTTTCCGTAAGGAAGTGCTCGAGCTCATTTTTGTGTTGGCGAATGCCGTTTGCGTTCCAGAAACATATTTTTAACGTGTTCATGGCTTGTTAATTAATGCTTGAAGCAGAGTATTCTGCATTCGAAGCATTTCTTGCATCATATTAGTCATATTTGTTGTGAAATTGTTTATAGTTTGCACCAGATTATCAATAGTGGCTTCAAGGCGACTGAAATTAAAACTTGTGTTCGCATTTGTTGAATTACTTGGTGGGGACACTTTCTGCGTGGGAATAGAATTTATTTTAACAGCATCGGCATACGATACACGTGAGGTACTAGGTTGGCTCATTGGAGGAAAAGTGACAGAGTAAGCGTTAGTTGATTGAGCTGGAACTAATTTAGGTTTTTGACCCATAGCCTGTTTAACGAAAGAATACACAGGACATCCTCTGTAGTTAGCGGTGTGATTGCCTCCACAATTACTACATTTTTTTTCTGCTTGAACTTTTGGCTTGGTACAGCTAGCAGTGCCATGCAATTCACCGCAGATAACACAAACTGTAGGTAAATTGCAATAGGATTTTGTATGGCCATATTCTTGGCAATTATGGCACTGTACGGGACCTGAACGCTTACGTGGCTCTTCAACTGTGATTTTTCGGTGTAATAGAAACTTTACATTATAAATAGGATGCGTTTCATTTTTTTTCAACTGCATGTCATTCGGCTCCAATTCAACCCGAAATAGGGGTTGTGGCACCTTTTCTCTGTTAATTATATTGGTAACATTTTTAACCTTAAATCCTTTTTCAAGAAGTGCACATTTTACTTCTTCGGAGTCAACATATGAATCTATGCCCTTTAATACTATCTGTAGGCCTTTAGCACTCTTAAGTTGGTAAGTGTAAAAATTTGTTTTGTTTTTTTCAAATTCGCTAACAATTTTTCGAAAATTTTTTTCATCATAAATTTGGATTTTAGTTTCATCAATATTACCTCGTTTAATTGGAATGATGTGGAAAGTATTTTCACCAATGGCCGACAGCAGTTTTTTTAGAAGCGCGTTAGAATTTTTTTCTCTCAGATAGATAGGTGGTGGCTTAAAAGACTTTTGCTATGATGCAGCGGGCTTCTCGTTATTGTCTTGCAATATTGAAAAACGATTTTGACGATTAATAGAGGATGCGCTGTTATCCCTAGACATTTTTGGAGCAGATGAAATTTTAGAAGATTTTGGGCTTCGGCCACGCTTTACCACAGTTATATATCTGTCCATACCGACTTGGACTTTGGGGTTTGAACTGCTGTTATCTGTAGTGATAACTTTGTTAAGTGATGAACACGAGCCCGAAGGGGATGATATCGCTGACTTATATGAAGATGTACTAGGCAACTGTAATGTTAACGAATCACTTGTTGGCATTGGACAAAGCGAAGTTGATCGCTGACGAAAAAGTGGCTTTGCCGTTAGAAAAAGACTATCATCAGATTTTGTATTTTTATTGTTAACATTGAGAGCTTCAGAACTCACAGTAAAATATGCATTTCTGCCGTTTGAACTCACTTCACAATTTTTTGTTTTTGAGGTACTCATGTAGAGTATTCCTCAAGGGCACTTTGTTTACGGTTTTTGTTTGTTTTTGTTTTTTGTTTCTTGCTATTTAAAAATAATATCAGCAATATTTGCTTTGCTTATTTATCAAAGTTAATATGTATGTATTACGGTTATTATGTATTACGAATATTTTTTATGATTTTTTGTTTGTTTAATATGTATATGAAAAAAAAAACTCCGCTAAGACGTCTGTTCACTATGAAGGTTCAGCGAGAAACTAAACTAAAATGATGCCAGACTAATTTTGCATGGAAAGACATGATTTTACGTGTTTTTCACAACAAGAACAGAGTACTACTTTTGCGAATTTATTTCGCAAATATTTCACACCAAATACTTTTATATGTAGTTTGACAGCATTTCGCACGAAATTGTGAACAGAGTACCAGGCGATTAAAACTTAGCAACGAATATGTGTGTTTTGAACAAGTTTGATTTTTTCAACAAAAAGACATGTTTTTAGGATATTGATTACGTATGATTATTTTTCCGATCACTCGTTGCAGTTCCCTGATGTGTACTCTGTGCTTTTATTATTCACATACCATAATGTGGCAGCTCAGTTCAATTTTGGCTGAAAAATTAAAATAATTGGCAGCTCAGTTCGATTTTGTCCGGACAAAAATTAAAATTAAAAAATTTCAAGCAGAAAATGTTCCGAACAAAATTTGTTCTCTTCTTCTCTCTCTCCCAAAAAGAGGAGAGTCAAACTCCATATAAAATTTTGTTCCGAAACAATGGGTGAATTCACTTTTACTTTACCATTGCTACATTGGCTGACTATTTTTTGCTCGAATTACTACAACGATGCATAAGTAATATCAGTAGAATTGTGCAATTATTAGCATTTAAATATAAAAGTATTTACTTTACCGACAGTTTTCAACAGCCCATTCTGTTTCGACACACACACTTTTCTTTTCGTTCTTTTGTCCACTTCTAATTTCTTTTTTTTTTCATTTAAAATTCCTCCAACTTTTTACTTTTTAGCCTTTCATCCACAGCAGCTAATAAGCCGGCATTTGATGTCTTTAAAATAAATATAAAAAAAATTATGCATTTGCCTATAATTAGCAGAAAACATAGTATATAGAAGTTTATATATTTAATGAATTGAACAGGCTAATGTTCGTATCGCCTTTTAAGCCAAATTACATGTGATAATTATTAATGAACAAATAACATCAAAGTTAGTTGTAAATATTCTGACAACACATAGTTGAACGGAACAGCCAGCCGTTTTCGAATGCCACTAAACCTTCATCATCAGCGTTCTTCTGTGTTTGGTCCACTGTGTGTGGTGTCAGTTGATGTAGATTTCTGCCTTATATACGAAACTTTCTCGCAAATGGAATATGTGAATTGGTTTGATTCATCGTATTTCAATTTGCTGAAATGTGTTTTGTAATGAAGGCCCAAATTTACCATCTCTAAATTTACAACAGTCTTACCATTGTCGTTTTTTCATTACTAATTATGCACATGTTAGTTAATTTGCTTATTTTTGTTCTACTTAAGACAAACTTTTTTGGTTTGTTACTATTAAGTATATTTTTATTTAATTTTTGCCACAAGCCCATGACTATTAATTTTAGTTAATTTAATTATTATTATTCGAACTGCATTTGTTTCTATATTTAATGAATTGAACAGGCTAATGTTCGTATCGCCTTTTAAGCTTTTAAGAAGTTTATTTTAGTCCTACAAAACCTTGTTATTCCTCGATAGTTTTTGAAAATACTCACCAGAATTTTAAAAAAATTGATTTTTTAAAGCAATTTATGAATTAATTTTGGTCTAAAATTTAAAACTTTTTACTTAAATTTACTGTTTCTCGTTTAAATTCGTATAAAAAGAAACGAATTGTTAAAATAGTTAACTGTTTTATCATTTTTCCTAGATGAAAATAAATATTATCAGAGAACACAAAAAAGGAAATTAATTAAATAATTAAATTCGGTGACTTGGCATTGAAAGAGATAACTTCTTGCAATGACAACCCCGTGTAAAAATCATTAGAACCGATCGAAATTTGCACTGCTTCCAGATCGCAAACTCTACATTTTCATGACTTCTTTGGAGTGTCTTTTTTTTACTGGGATATTTACGAAAAAAGGTTGGGCGATATCAATAATATAGTAAAAATATAAGCAAATGTCAGCAACACACAAAAAAGTAATATGAATAAGTTTGTAATACTAATTGAAATATTTGTAATATTAATTAAAAAATTAATTAAATTTTCACCTATAAACAATTTGATAATATCAATTAAGTTTTACACTCAAACTAATTATTACAATTAAAAATTTAATTGAATCAATTAAATTATTAATTGAAAACATTAATTGGTGAATACTTTTTTCTGTGAAGAAATGCACGCGACAAAAATAGAAGCTATTTTTGTGCACTTTAAGGGGATCCTTTATGTGTAGATTGACGAAATATGAAATTTTTTTATATTTTTTTAAATGGGTAAAATACAAATACTGACGCCACAATTTTTTCCTAAAAGAACTAAACGCAGTAATTTTGCTAATATTGATTGAATTTTAATTAATAAAATTAAATAATAACAAATGCTTTTTTACTGCTGAAAAAAATTAATAAATATTAATTTAATGCAACGGATGCCACATTAATGTATAAGTGAAAGCAAACTAAAAAAATCATCCCATATTAGAACTTCGTTCTCCTTCCTTTGTGCTGAAGCGTTAGGTTAAGCTTATTCTTAGTAGAAAATTTGTGAATTACAAAAAAAAAAAGCAAAAGTAATACCCATTACTTTAAATAATCGTTAAAAAAATTTTTGTTTTTCTACCGTCGCATATATCGGACAAAAAATTTCAAAAACTAACAATGCTTTTACAGTTATGTACATATAAAGTATAGACCTTTCAGCCTTATTATTAAAAACAAAACAAAAAATTCGGAGCGCCCTTATTATTAGTGCCCTTAATTATGAAAGTGGTCTTATACATATGTATATGTACTTATGTATGTATATTAATGCATGTTGTTCTTATAAGGAGCATAGGTCCGTAAATCTTAATATATATAAAAATTAAAAACACGTTTATTTTTGTTAGGGGTGAACTCTTCAATGGCCCAACAGATTTTCGCCTTCCACCCCACAAAATATTTGTAAAAGACGGGGGCGTGTTTTTATATATATTCTACTCCGGTAAATGCTACGCCCCTTTCAGAAATAGTGATTTTAATAATATAAGTTAATCTATAATATAAAAATGAATCGCTGAATGTGTTGCTAAGCGCAAATCTTGAGAACAGCTGGAACGAGGAGGGTTCTTACGGAGAGAAAATTTTAAAACTAAGACCAGGACCGCGATAGGGGGGGAAATTTCTGCCCCCCTGAAACGTCCAAACCGAGTTTAATGAAATTTAGAACATAGATAGATCTGCGTCCAAAAAGTCAAATAGGCCATGTACATTTTTAAAATTAGGACCAGGGGGGGGAAATTTCTGTCCCTCCAAAAAGTTCAATAGCTTCTTCAAAATAGAACACTGTTCCACAAATTTCCAATCCATACTGGATTAAATGTTATAACTGAATTCGTTTGATTGTAGATATCTTTATTTTATATAATTTGTCCCTTTGAAATGTTCTTCAGTTTTTTAAAGTTTCTGACTTATTTCAGTCACATTAGAAATTTGAACTAATTTTGCTTATTCACAAATTATTTTACTGATTTTATTTCAAATAAATACTTTCACTCGATCTAAAGGCTGACAACACTTTTCTCACAGCTGTTTGGTATAACAAAAACTAGGTAAGAACAAACATTTATTTGCGGAAAATATTTGTCGTTTTCACATTATATAAATTCTTATTTGGTGGCAAATTAATTGGTTTGTTCGAAATCAACTGTTTTCTTGTTTGCTATTTAAAAATATTTTGTGATCACATGGCTGGAAGCAAATATTTGTAATTTTTGAGCAAATGTTTGCCGAATGTTATTGTACCTTAAGCCTTCATTAATCTTTACTTTCTGTTGCTGTTCTGTGCTGTACCGCTCTGATTCTAAACTTGCGTACTTCCTCATGGAAATAATATTGATATAATTTTAGTCTCTGATACCCATTTGACTTCGAGAAGCCTTATTAAAATTAATGGCTGCACCATATATGATTCAAATGACCCTAGGGGAAGAGTATGCGGTGGATCGACAGTTCTAATAAAGTCACGACTCAAGCACTATATTCTTGATAACATTTGTGCAGAACATCTACAAGCAACTAATATTTGTGTCCACAATTTTTGCACAAATTTCGTTATATCATCAATTTACTCCCCTCCAAGATTCTCAATCACTGAGGATCAATACGTGAATTTCTACAAATCTCTTGGACCTTGTTTCGTAGCAGCTGGCGACTACAATGCAAAACATACGTTTTGGGGTTCGCGTCTTATTACGCCTAGAGGTCGGGCACAGAGAAACAAGCCGCCTTAAAAAGTCGGCGGCCGGCTTGGGATAAAATAGTCGGCGTCGGCTCATTAGCCGGCTGACATTTTCAGCCGATGGTTTTGATTTGTACTCTGAATCAAAAGAGCATCTTAAACAAGAATTTGCGTTTTCGTTTTAAAAATGCTGCAATTTTTAAAATTAGTTTTAAAATAAGAATGTTTCTTATAATATTAATATATATCATTGTTATTTTTATAATGAATATATAATGAAATATAGACCTTCATTTTAAAAATTAATTTTTTTGTTAACTATTTTAAAAACAATTTTATTTGTTTACAGTTTCATTGCATTCAGAAGAATCACTTTCTAAAACACGTTTTTGGATAAAAAAACTTTCTATATTTCTTTGAGTCATATTGATGAATTTTCTTTATAACAAAAAGGCGGTTATATTTCAGACAAGCTATTCCCGGTTCACACGCTTCAACTTTTGTTGCTCAACTCGTAATTCAGCTATAAGAAAGATGGAGAAGGAAATACAAACATCTCTTTTTTTCTTACAGCTGAATTGCGAGTCGATCAACAAAAGTTGAAATGTGTGAACCGGGACCTAGGGGTTGCCACTCTCACAAAGAAATATGCAACCCTGTTCAAGATAAAAAATAAGTTGTCAAAAAATAAAAAGCACTGTCAAAAATTTCTACTAATATACATTGCAAGGCATATCAAAAACAAAAGCTCTTAACAGCGAGATTACTCATCAGCTGAGTTTTTTTATACAATTATTTTAGTGCCTTGCTTGATGCATTTTTGACAATTACTTTCTGAGACTATGTGAGAAGCAGAGTTGCATATAATGTGTTACCTGTAAATTAATGCATACAATTACAATTGACAATTACAGTGTAAAACTGTGTGAGAATTACAGAGTTGCATCTAATGCGTGTACCTGTATTTTTGTATCATGCAACCCACAATCATTTGTTTTGTTGAACTTCCATTTACGAAATTTTATTAAAGTTTTATTAAGTTTTTAAACATATTTCTATAAAAAAAATTTCAAACACCTGATGACTTTCATATAATTTGTAGGATGTGGTAAAAATTAGCCACTACAAAAAGCAATTAGCCGGCTGCAATTTTGAGCCGACGCTAGCCGCATGCATCGGCGGCGGCTTAAAATTACATTGAAAGTCGGCGGCGGCTCTTGAGCCGGCTGTGAGCCGATCGGCTTGTTACTCTGGTCGGGCGTTGTTCAACACAATTTAAAAAATGGGCTTGGACGTCATTTCGAATGGGAAGACCACTTACTGGCCTATGGATATGCAACAAATTCTCGAGGGATTTAATTCATGTTGAAGCTTCCCTAGAACTCTCCTCCGATCACTCCCACGATCGTCACAATTTGTAGCCCGCTAAGAAGTGACTTACCGCACCCATATGTGAAAATGATCTATGGGGTTGGGGATGGGGTTCAAAATATATCTCAGTAGTCATTGTACGGAAAACATTAAGCTAAGAACATCCGAAGATATTAAATTTAACGTTGCCAATCTTAACGTAAATATTAAACAGGCTGCTGAACATGCGACTACCTCCCATCCGCAGACTGGCTTTAATGAATTTATTCTACGGATATTGAACGTCTTGTATGTGCAAAAAAAGAGAGCTGGAAGAGAATAGCAAAAACACAGATCACACCTAAATAAAATCAGACTTAAAGAATATACTAAACGAGTCAAAGAGTTGCTATCGTCAGAAAAAACTGCATTACTGGAAAAATATCTAGAAGGTCTCGATGCCACTTGAGCATCTAATTACTCTTTATGGCGCACTGCTAGAAATCTAGCTAGAAATTTAACCCGTTTAGCTTAAAACACCACTGAGCACTTCGACCGGAGGATGGGCAAGAAGCGATAGGGAGAAAGGTAACTTATTTGCTGAGCATTTAAAACCTGTATTCACTCGTTATTTATGTACGGTGCTGTTGATTTACCAAGTGTAGTTTCTCTACCCCCTCGTCCCTTAAAGTTTAAGCTGCGTGAAGTCCAAAAAATAATTGCTGGACTCAATCCAAAGAATGCTCCAGGTATTGATGGAATTAGTAACAAGATGCTGATGAATTTGCCTCAAATTGCAATAAGAATCCTGCTATTTATTTTTAATGGCATTTTACGAATGCAGTATTTTGCACATAACTGGAAACTTGCGAAGATCAAAATGTTTCCAAAGCTGGACAAAGATCCTACCAATGCTGAGTCATATAGGCCTATAAGCTTACTATCAACAATCTCAAAGCTTTTCGAAAAGCTGCTCATGACTAAATTTTCCAAAAATGGGTGCATCCCTAACCATCAATTTGGTTTTAGAAGTGAGCATAGCACAATTGAGCAAACTCATAGATTGGTTCAATTTATAAAGAAGACATTTGAAGAAAAGAAGTATTGTTCTGCCCTCTTCATTGATATTTCTCAGTCATTTGACAAAGTAGGCCCAAAGGCCTAGTTTTAAAATTGAAGACATATCTGCCAATAAACACACAAACACTTTTGGAAGGTTATATTACTGATAGGAAGTTCACTGTTGTGGAAGGAGACTTCTTGAGTGTGCCCGAATCTATATCTTCCGGTGTCCCACAGGGTAGTATTCGGGGGCCAGTCTTGTAATTAATATATACTTGTGATATGCTTGTGAGCAATAATATCCATACCTCTAAATTTGCCGATGATACAGCCTGTATGACTATGCATGAAAAACCTTATGAAGGATCACGCAATCTCCAGGAACATATTACCCAGCTGGAAATATGGTTGAACTTATGGAGAATTAAAGTAAATGAATAAAAGTGTGTCCATATAACGTTTACCCTAAGAAGAGATACTCGTTCCCTCATTGGAATCAAAAATCAAAATATTCCTCAACATTCTCAAGTGAAATACCTTGGTACACAGTGTAGATATAAACGTTCTTTTGTTGGAGTAAGAGGGTGCTAGGCCAGATAAAACTTCCACTTCAGTTTTGGTAAAACAAGAGGTTACCTGCCTACCCGATGGTGCCGGCGCTAATTAAAGTCATTGGCTCTAATTTTATTAAGGCCGCTGAATGCCTAGAAAGCAGATGAATGCTTTATGAATCAATAAGGAATATGCTATTTGTTTAGAGCTCAACGAGGAGCTCTTTTGACAGCAGTTTATTGATTGAGCTTTCATACAAATAATTTCGGCTTATATACTAATTATGTGAAGAATCTAGATTGAATAAATGAGTGATTTACTAAAATACACTCAATATCTTTTTTCTATTTTATATACATATGTATATATATTTGAATATTTTTAAAAATAATTACATACACAGGAAAAAATAGACAAGAATTATTTAATGAATTGAACAGGCTAATGTTCGTATCGCCTTTTAAGCCAAATTACATGTGATAATTATTAATGAACAAATAACATCAAAGTTAGTTGTAAATATTCTGACAACACATAGTTGAACGGAACAGCCAGCCGTTTTCGAAGGCCACTAAAGCTTCATCATCAGCGTTCTTCTGTGTTTGGTCCACTGTGTGTGGTGTCAGTTGATGTAGATTTCTGCACTATATACGAAACTTTCTTGCAAATGGAAAATGTAATTTGTAATTTGGCTTAAAAGGCGATACGAACATTAGCCTGTTTAATTCATTAAATATAGAAACAAATGCAGTTCGAGTAATAATAATTAAATTAACAAGAATTATGTTCAACAAAACCATGTTATTAAAAAAAATTTAATTTCAACAATATTTGTCATTAATTTAATACAATATTTAACAATACCGCGCATTTTAAAATATCATTTAATTTAATTTCTTTGTGTTGGTGTTGATCTTGCTTCTTGATTGACCCAACGCGGTCATGTGCAATTGTACTTGTATTTTTTGATTGCTCGTGTTGTATACGTGTGAATTCCGACAAGAAGCCGGAAAACGTCGTGGATTGCTTTTTTACTTAACAAGTTATTTTTAAATTATATCAACGCAAAGCGCACATGTAGAAGAAACATAGAAATCATGTTTGCGTGTATTCATTATTTGCATGATCAAAACGATTTGCTCAGTAGCTGATTGGTAAGCACGTTAGTCTATTAGTCAAGAGATTGCCGGTTCGACTCATCCCAAACACATTTAGTTTCAAAGGTTGTGTGGAAAAATAAATAACTTCAAAATTTAACAAGAAACCAAATTCTAAATAAAAATTAAAAAAAAAACTAACAAAAAACACACATGAGAATTTGAAAAACAAATTCATTAAAAATTTTTGTTTTTCGTTAACAACTCAATTGTCAATAACACAATCATTTTAATTGGAAATAATTGAGTTGATTTTGTTTTCTGATGTTACAAATGTGTGTTTGTATTTACAAAAATCGTTGTAGGTGCCTTTTTAAATAATATTTTAATTGTATTCAAAAATAAATTAATTGTATTTACAAATCTTTTTTTTCTGTGTATAAAATTTTCATGGGAAAATAAAATGTCACTTGATATATTTAAAGTAATAAATTATTTTCCCATAAATATTGAAGTGCGCCACATACAATAACAACTCACGGCACACAACAAAGTATGAAAAACATATGATACCTTCAATTGCTTTTGTATAAAGATCCGTAAAACAATGAATACATTCACTGATGTACATGTGAAAGAATTAAATCATTGTTTACTAGAGAAGGCTTACATGGAAACATCATATTGATTCTAAGCTAACTCAAATGAAACTTAAGATAACTCAAATACATTGGTTGATTGGCAGAAATTCAAAACTCAGCCTAGACTGTAAGCTGTTAATATACAAGTCGCTTTTGAAACCAATATTCTGCTACGGAATTCAGTTATGGGACCCTGCTTCAGCTTGAAATGTTGAGAAAATCCAACAAAGACAAATTAAAATTTTACGTTTTATAACATCGGCTCCATGGTACATTAAAAATTTAAATTTACATTGTGATTTAAATATGCCACTAGTGACTGAAGAAATTGCAAAATACGCAGGCAAATACTTAACAAAACTCGAGTTCCATCAATCCCCTTACTCGTAACATCTTGAATTTTACTGGACACATCCGCTTAAAAAAGAATGACACTACGGCCACAGGAAGATAATTGTGATTTCTTGACGTCTCGCTCACACCGAGTCTTTGTCTTCGTCAATGTTTCTTTCGTAGTGGCATTAATTCAACGTTTTTCATTTTATGCTTTGTGTCCCCATTCGCTATGAGATTTTTGTAAATAAATGGTAATAATTAATATTTGTGAACGAAAATGCTTAAAACAAAGTCTCTAATCATTTGAAAACAAATTTTAATCAGTTTTTTAATACTAATAATCTGTTTCGCATTGTTTTATTTAATTCCACACCTCAAGTTCCTTCATTTAATTTTGTAGAAATGTTCATGTGCTCAAATGTATTTTTATTTTATGCTTTGTGGTCTCATTCGTTGTCGGCTTTTTGTAAGTTGAAGTTAAAAATTAATATTTTTGTAGGAAAATTTTTAAAATTGAGTTTGTAAGCATTTGGAAACTAACTGTAATCACTTTTTTGATACTAATAATGTTTTACACATGTTTTTTTTAGTTCAACACTACAAAATCTTTCATTTAATTTTGTAAATATGTTGTCTTGTTCATTTCACAAATTACACATTTTCTCTTGTTTGTTTTGATTATATCGTTAACAACTAAATAACAAATATACTACTGTTGTCCCTTTCTCGCCGAACCTGTGTCAGAGCTGATTTTAGCTTTTTTCATCACTCACTTTCTTCACCTCTGTGTACTTTGGCCACGGCTCTAATACTCAACACTCCAGATGCAACTGCTTGAAAATACTTTTATTTTTTTATATTTTTTGCTTAGCACGACTCTTATGCATTATTAATTGACTATCACTAAGTTTATGTCCGACACTGGTCGGGCCTAATAATCATATTTAGATTTAAGATTTTAACACTTATTGTTAGTTTATATTTGAAGAAACAATAAATAAATATAGGTATGTATAGAAAAAAAAATACAGTAATAAAATGCGTTTTTAATTTTAACCACAGTCGAGGGAATTTTATTTGCGACAGCTGAATCATTAACAAATTTAAAAAATTTTATCAGAGTTTTGGATACTATACAATTTTTAAATTTATACAAAAAAGTAAAAAATATATTGACATGAAATGATGTTATTGACTTTATTCAAAACGCGCTAATTTGGCTCGTTTTTTGTTATGAAAAAAAAAAGCGCGTTTGGCTGCTTGTAGTCTATCATTATTGCATGTAACGGCGTTTATAATTATTTTCAGTTTTTAACAATCTCACTTCCTTAAATCCAATGTGTTGCTAGTGCCGAAATTAAAACAGCTCAGCTTTTTACTTACGTCAATTTAAAAATATACACGGTGTTATAATTCAAAAATACATGTTTTGTTATTACTTTTAGGGAACTTATCTTGGCAGAAGAAGTGACGAAACAGAATAACTCATCGATCTCAGAAAATGCTTCAAATATTGAGAATAATGTAAAATCTACATTGTCGCCATTATCAAATAGCTCTTTGCAAAATTACAATTTGGCAATTGAGAATAACTTAAATCAATCAGCAGAGTCCTTGAATGTGCTAACGGTTCAAAATAGTTGCAACAATATTGTGGATGACGTTGCATTGAGTGATAAACCACATGATTTAAGTGTTACGGATAGCATACTATCAGATAATTCGTCTAATATATTAAACTGTGAAGAGGTGAGTACATAACATAACACATTTGGAGATAAATATGTACTAATTGAAATTTAGCTTAAATGCAGTTTAGTGAAGCACCTCAAAAGCAAAAACGAAAAAAAAAATTTAATAAAAAAAATTGGTGCCGATCCATATTTTCCGGGCCTTTAAAGATTTCATACAAAACTGTGATTATGCATTGCATTTCTAAATGCAGCGGATCAATAGTGGTATCAATTAAGAGCTATGCAGAGAATCTTTATTAATTAGTGCCGTTTAGAGAACATTTGTAAACTCGATCAAGGGCGGGCTATATAAAGAATCCTTAGTACGCAGTGTTAGTCTTGTGTAGTTCATTAACGAACTAGTTCAAATGAACGATTCAATGAATTGAACGAAACCAAAACGGTTTGCCAACGGTACGGTTTACAATCTGAAAAATTATTTGCCAATGCTTTTTAAAAAAAATTTAATTTTTTTAGTTTTTATTTATTTTTATATTAATGTACATTAGGTTCTTTATGTAAAACGTTGATAGCAACTGTTTCATTTTGGCATTTGGTAAGAATACACGTAACATCTACCATGATTAGCTCTATTTCAATTTTTTTCTGGTCTAAATCTTAAACGATATATGTATAATCCTACGTCCCTTGATGACAGTGGATACGTGAAAAGTCAACAGTTTCGTTAAATATATTGCTTTTTAAGTAAATATTATCACATTTGTATACAGAAAGTTTGCTGCTAAAAATTTCTGATATAACCATGACATTTCCATTACTTAGTAAACAGATATTATCGGGAGGAACGGTTGTAATTTTATAGCCATAAATGTTGACTAAAGTAAATAGTGTTTTCGATTTAACTGTGTCTATAATTTTTCCTAGTGAATATTTTCTAGTTTTAACAAAAGGAAATACCTACCAACTGTTAGTATGGAAAATGTGCAATTTCCTTTGAATTTGCGCTATTGGATTTGTAGTTGATTTAACAATTGACTTTAAATAAAGACAAAATCTGAAAATTGTGATAAAGGAGCTCCTATGTTAATTATGTACATCATCTGGTATATGGATTAAATTATGCATACAAATGATTTTAACAATTCTTGAACGTATTTTGATTTTAATTTGGCTAATTTCATTAAATCGTTTGCTAAATTCATTAAATCCTGTGATTTTCTTTGAAACTCAAAAGGTGTTGTGAAATATAAGCGAATGATTTTTTTTACAATTAGCTTTTGAATTAATTGTTTACTAATTCCGACATAAGCAGGTGCATTTCATCAATAACGACATGTTTTATGGGATCAAAATTAATAATGTCCAGTAGTGGGATATCTATCTTCTTTTGATGATTTTTTTGGTGATGTTGAGGGTTTGATTTATTTTTAAATGACGAATATGAGCGTTCCTCGCAATTTGTTTCCTCAAATTCGCGGGTCTTATTGACTGTCTCCCCTTAACGGTAAACCTTTCGCAGGAAAAAATCAAGTGTTGCCTCTGCAGCCTTTAATAAGAGCTCGATCTGACATATCGCAACAAAAAGCTAAAATTTCAAACTTTAAAAGTTTTCCGTTCAATTCTATACCTATGTAAGAATAAAAAAATTTATGCATATCAGGTTTAACATTTGAAAGGTGTAAGGAAACCAGCGGTAATGAAATTATTGGCTTCTAAAACGAATTCTTCTTGAAACTTCCTAGCTGAAAAAAAATTTTTGGGAAAAGGTATTGATTTTTGAGTTGGAAGTATTGGGAATATATTACACTTAACAAAGAAATTATGTTGGGAAAACACTTAAATCGTGGTTTTGATAGTGTTTAGCCAACGACGTAAAAAATAGTTGGGCAACCCCATTATCATTTGTGTGTTGGCACAACACTCCAAAAGTAGAACTTGTGATGTTTTGCCAACGTTTGAACCACCTTAGGAAACGCTTTGCCAACTTTAACCCGATTGTATTTTTCTGCGTGGGTACATGCATACATACATACATACAGTAGACCGAGTTTACGAAAACCTGTTTGATTCAGACAAGTATTTATTAAGTTAAGCAGTTTCATACGTAACTAATAGACAATTTTGTAGAATCCAACACGATTGGAAACTGTTTAAATCAATACTCGTAAATACATGTCTGAATCAAACAGGTTTTAATTAGTAATTAGGAGTTACGATATTTTGGGCACATGACACACAGATGTAAACTCGGGCTACTGTATGCAAAACAAAAATACTCATGCATATAGTACATATACATATTTGTTTGTGTTTTTTCTTTTTCTGGAAGAAATATCTTATCTTAGTATATATGTATATATATACTTAGTATATATGTATGTGTATGATGGTAGTTTATATCAAAGGACATATGTATGCATGTAGGTATGTATGGTATTGGTGTTATAAAATTGAAACGAAGAAATTAAAATTTTTAAAATAAAAAATTTTTATCATAAAAAAAATTAAAATTCAATAACTTCTTTTTTAGTATTTAATAATAATTATGTATATATGTACATGCATACATATGTGTATTTATCATAATTAATGAGAAATATAAAAACAAGATTTTAGCAATAAATTAACTTTTACTCTATTCTGGAACGCTTTATTTAAAAAAAGTCAGAATTTCCCCATCAATCTTAAAGTTTTTTTAGAAATAATAGAGCAAATACATTTTTAACAACCAGTGTACCTAAACATTTTATATTAAATTAAATTTTATGTCAATAAACTAAAATTAAATATAAAAAAAAACTACGTAATTTTATTTATGCACTCATAAAATATGATCATATGAGCATTTGAACAAAAAATTACCATTTTATAACACTATATCCCCAATCAATTAATCTTGTATATCAAGACCATCCTTTTAAATTGCTTTACCTATTTTACTAACTGTAAACGTAATTAAAATTTACATCAAATACAAATATGTATGTACGTTTATAAAAGTGAACTTTTCTGTTGAAATACTCATGTGGACTTTGCATCCGGCAGAATTTCTCTTTCATATTTTTAAAAATTAGTACCCTTAAAATGGCAGGTCATACCCAGCAAAAATTTTGCTTCAAATAAAGCATGTTTTTACTATGAGAGAGTAAAAGTAGAGCTGACAAACCTGCTGATATCGCTGCTGATTTTTGAATGGCGAGTTCCCGGTTTGGAGTACTACAAAAGCTCTTTTTTTTAATATAATAAAACATGCAAATATAGCAGCTATCTCAAGCGCTCTTTAAAGGATTAATAATATAAACGTATTTACTTATGTAAAAAGCGCTTTTCAAGATTACATTAGCAAAATTTCTTTCTTTAAAACCTGCATTATTGTGACGCTGTTAATTTACCTTTTTTCTATCATTTGCTTCATATATGTTCACTGCTTCTAAACAGCTCATATTTTAAAGCGAGTTATGATGCGCTTTATTGCATTATTGCTTCAAAAAACATGAAAATTTTTTACTGGGTAGTATTAATTCTAATTATTATCCCTTAAATTAAAATTGTTTTTCTTAATTCTTAACTCCGTCAAATTTTAAACTAAAACGATATACAAAAGTACCCATTAGAACGAATACGTAACTTGCAATACATAGAACATCTTTTTAGGCTAAGTTTAAATATTTAAAATTTGCATTGCGTTATAACTTTCAGGGAACTAATTTTTAAAAATATTGAACGAAAATTCAAGTCGGAACTAAAAATATTACAACTATTATCCTAATACACATACATATGTACATACATACATATACACATATGTATATCGACCCTGCACTCGTCAGCGATTTCGCTAATGAATACAATGAATTTTTCTATTGATAAAACAAATAATTATTCACCCTTATCGGGAATATAGTTCCAACATTTTGTTTATATGAAATATTTTCCGTGAACAAAAAATGGTGGACAAAATTAAAGAGTTATAACGCAAACATTGGCGATCACAATTTTAGGGAAAGGGAACACATTTCACGTGAACTTTTTCCCCCGTTAAGGGTGATTAATACATTTTTCAATAAAATTTTTTATGCAACGTTTTAAATGACTTCTGCTGGTCATTTTAACTTTCTAAAAGAAAAGCACTTTTTTCACCAAAAATTTCAAAAAAATACTACTGCTGATGCTTACATCAGCACTTTCTTTCAGTAATTTCATTTTGCTGATTGCTTGTGCTTCAAACATTTCACAGCACAGTCATAGCAAATAGTTTTTTTTACATTGTGTGCTGTTGCTGATTGCTGCTGATTCATTTGCGTTAGTTTTAGTTTAGCAGAAGCGAAATACTTGAAGATATTTAAGCAAGTTCAAACTCTGATTTTAAGTAATCGAAGAGAAATCTTGGAAAAATTTATGATTTAAATAATTTTAATTAATAGAACACAAAAATTGCAATGGTTTGGTATGAAAAAGTCAAAACCGTATTTTTTTTTAAATAGTATAAGTATTTTTCTGAACCCTGCAGTTTTAAAATCAGAAATTGACTCAAAATCGTTAGGTATTTCCCTAACGAAAAATCAACTACCTACTACAGTTACTACAAGTAATTCCAGAGCTCGCCTTTTGACTCTCTCGCTCATGGATATGTTAATGTCTTCAACCCAGTGATGATATTTTTTAAAAATCGGGTATTTACTTACAGTGCTTTTTAACAATTTCTCACAGTGCTTTTGGTGTTTTTTTTTTCTAAAATAAAAATATTTTTATATAGGGTGTTTTTTTAGAGGTATAGAACTTCGAATTGAAATAAAACACAAGAAAATCGTTTTAATGTCCATCAATTTGGCTTTATTGGAAGGATAATTTTATGCCATTAACGTTTAAATATGATTTCGGGCATGTGGCCGCCGCGGCTGGCTCGAATAAAGCCAATTCTACAGGTCCAATTTTCAACCAATTTTTCGAGCATATGGGGCCGTATGTTGGCAATAACGCCACGAATGTTGGCTTCCAAGTCCTCTAACGTTTCTGGTTTGTTGGCGTAGACGAGCGACTTCACATATCCCCAAAGAAAATAATCCAATGGTGTCAAATCACACGTTCTTGGTGGCCAATTGACCGGTTAACCGAATTAATTGCTCTGATGGACGATTATGTCGACCATAAAATGGACGGAGCTTGCGGTAAACTTCGCGAACTGAACCATTATTTTCGAAATAAATTTGCACGATTTGCAAGCGTTGTTCTTTTGTCAACCTGTTCATGATGAAATGGCAAACCAAACTAAATATTAATCACTTGACAGCTGACAAAATGGCCGCCAGTTAAAAAAGTGATGCCAACTTAAAGTTCTATACCTCAATAAAAAACACCCTATATAAGAAGACTTAAATACTCTTAAGCGCTAAGAGCAGCATCTTTTGACTGAGTCTTCTATAATTGTTTTTAATGACAATAACGGAAACTGCATAGGTATGTATGTTAAAACAATGTAGAAGACTTTTCATAATTGGGATTAAACAATTAAAATTTTTCTTGAAAATGGAAGTAACTGCACAATAATTGATTGTGTAATCATCCTAGAACAATTTTGTGTTACTGACAGCATCAGGTTGTCAATAGGAATCAGTTGTTTTAGACAACGGGTAGACTAGACCCAATTTTTGGTACTTCATTGACGTGCCGTCAATGTTGACAACTGAAATAAGGGTGAATATCACAAAAAACAAAAACTTTTAAGTTCCTTAAGAAAAAATGTATGCTTTTAATGCATTTTTTTATGTGTAAAGGATTTTTCAGTAACTTAACTTAAGTTACCTTAAACCCATTAGATGCCAACCATCTTTAAAACAAAAAAATCTAATTATTTTTTGTAATATACATCTCAGTAGGAATCAAATAATAATATTTTTTTTTCATGCGTATATTTATTTATTGTATCTTAAAAAAATGAACTAACAATAAGTTTTCAAATCTTAAATCTAGATATAATAATTAGGCCCAACCAGTGTCAGGCATAAACTTAGTGATAGTAATCAATAATACATAAATATCGTATTAGGCACAAAAATATTTTCAAGCTGTTTCATCTGGAGTGTTGAGTATTAGAGCCGTAGTGTCCCTCTTTTTTAAGCGAATGTGTCCAGTAAAATTCAAGATGTTACGAGTGTAAGGTATCTACCCAATATACCATGTATTATACACTAATCAACAACTAACTGGAAGTATAAATAATATTTTTTGTCAATATTTACTACATTAAATTCATTAAATTACGTTATTTTGTAGTTTAAGGAATATTTATAAAGATTGTTATTGTTTAATCTTAAGGAATGGAAATCTTGTTATATTTTAGTCCCATTCATTTTGTATATAAACGCCTGATTTACGAAATAGATTTTTTTTTGTCCATATATTTATTTATTGAATTTTCAATTATGAACTAACAATAAGGGCTAATAAATCAGTTAATGATTATATGTATTTTATTTTTAAATCATGTTCAAACGCAAAATTTAGTTTTTCACCCCAAAATTAAATGAATCTTAAATAGCCAAGTGTTGTTTAAGTTTTACAAACATCACTGCAGAAAATGCGAATAGTGAAAATGTAGTGATTTACTAGTGACATTGTCAGCAGCACTACTGACCAGGTGTACCCCAGCCAATGTAATCGCCTATTAACATTTAACATTAGCTTGTCATTGAAAATCCACTGTCACCACCTGCAGGAAATTGTTTGTCATTTCTATTAAATACATACACAGAAAAAAAAGATTTGTAAATACAATTAATTTATTTGTGAATACAATTAAAATATTATTTAAAAAGGCACCTACAACGATTTTTGTAAATACAAACACACATTTGTAACATCAGAAAACAAAATCAACTCAATTATTTCCAATTAAAATGATTGTGTTATTGACAATTGAGTTGTTAACGAAAAACAAAAATTTTTAATGAATTTGTTTTTCAAATTCTCATGTGTGTTTTTTGTTAGTTTTTTTTTAATTTTTATTTAGAATTTGGTTTCTTGTTAAATTTTAAAGTTATTTATTTTTCCACACAACCTTCGAAACTAAATGTGTTTGGGATGAGTCGAACCGGCAATCTCTTGACTAATAGACTAACGTGCTTACCAATCAGTTAAAGAGCAAATTGTTTCGATCATGCAAATAACGAATACACGCAAACATGATTTCTATGTTTCTTCTACATGTGCGCTTTGCGTTGATATAGTTTAAAAATAACTTTGTTGAGTGGAAAAAAACAATCCACGACGTTTTCCGGCTTCTTGTCGGAATTCACACGTATACAACACGAGCAATCAAAAAATACAACAACAATAGCACATGACCCCGTTGGGTCAATCAAACAAGCAAGATAATCACCAACACAAAGAAATTAAATTAAATGATATTTTAAAATGCGTGGTATTGTTAAATATTGTATTAAATTAATGCAAATATTGTTGAAATTAAAATTTTTTTTCAATAACATGGTTTTGTTGAAAATAATTCTTGTCTATTTTTTTCTGTGTAAGTATATTAAAATTAAAAGTTGTATGTTTCGCTGAATTAGTAAAGTCAAACACTTACGTATGGATCTTAAAATGTGACAAATCTTTACCTGATGGCACAAAATCTTCCACAGGGTAAAAATTTCCATAATTGGCACCTTTACTTAAAACATTTCAATTTTCACATTTTATATTTTTATACAATATTGATTGTTATTTTATTTTTTTTTGTGTATTATGTTTTTAATTATTGTTAAATACATTTATATATATTAACCTTATAATTCTATTTCTTAAGATAATTTTTATAAACACTTAAATTTTGCTTGACGTCACGTTTATTTTCAACAAACCAATAAAACGTTAAGAAGAAGCATAGTTGTGTGTATCTGAAAAAATGTTTTCTACGCATTAAAACCATTATTAATAGACGCTCTGTTGACAATGTCACCA
Organism: Nowickia ferox; assembly: GCA_936439885.1. Taxonomy (NCBI): domain Eukaryota; kingdom Metazoa; phylum Arthropoda; class Insecta; order Diptera; family Tachinidae; genus Nowickia; species Nowickia ferox. Next base: position 41,445,779 of record OW387026.1, on the reverse strand, counting down.
AAATAGTCGACAAAAGTGGTGACTTGGGGGACACTTAACCCCATGTTTTCTGATGGTATATACCATATGTTTTGTGCATGTGTGTGTGTTTTTTGAATGCATGTACATGAAAATCATGTGGTCGTATTAAAAAGAATTTCGTTTAATTTTCTCAAATATTCAACAAATGTAACACATGTTTTCATATCATGAAATATATAAATTGAAAGATGCATTCTGATGCTCTTTTTGTATCATGAAATGTGTTTTTTGCTATTTCACTTTTCTGCAAATTGATAAATCAACTTTCTTATTTATATTGAACAGCTGTTCTTTGGAAAGCTTTCCATAATATTTGGAAATCTTGTAGTGCTACCGTACTTTCAACGTAATTTGATAACAACTTTAATTCGCCACTGAAAAAATGAAAGTGTATTTAAATACATTTTAAGTTTTTATAAAAATTAACTCAAACTATATTTAAACATTCACTGATTTATTAGCTATAAGCGCTCAAATCTTAAATCGAAATATAAGTAATTAGGCCCGACCAATGTCGGACATAAACTTAGTGATAATAAATTAATGATACATAAAAGTCGTGCTACGCGAAAAGAAAAAAAAATAAAAGTAGAAAAGTATATTCAAGGAGCTACATCTGGAGTGTTGAGTATTAGATCCGTAGTGTCCCCCTATTTTAAGCGGATGTGTCCAGTAAAATTCAAGATGTTACGAGCAAGGGGATTAGGATGGGAATCGAGTTTTGTTAAGTACTTGCCTGCGTACTGTGGCATATTTAAATCACGATGTAAATTTGAATTTTTAATGTACCATGGAGCCGATGTTAACAAACGTAAAACTTTGTTCTGTCAACTTGGATTCTATTTACATTGGAAGCTGAAGCAGTGTCCCATAACTGAATTCCGTAGCACCATATTGGTTTCTAAAGCGACTTGTATATTAACAGTTTGCAGCCAGGCTGAGTGTTGAATTTCTGCCAATCAACCAATGTATTTGAGTTAACTTTCATTCAAGTTTCATTTGAGTTAGCGTAGATTCAATATGATGTTTCCATGTACGCCTTCGATCTGGGTGTATACCAAGTTATTTCATTTGAGAATGTTGAGGAATATTTTGATTGTTAATTCGAATGAGGGAACAAGTATCTCTTAAGGTAAAGGTTATATGGACACACTTTTGCTCATTTACTTTAATTCTCCATAAGTTTAACCATATTTCCAGCTGGGTGATATGTTCCTGGAGATTGCGTGATCCTTCATAAGGGTTTTCATGCATACTCATACAGGCTGTATCATCGGCAAATGTAGAGGTATGGATATTATTGCTCACAAGCATATCACAAGTATATATTAAATACAAGACTGGCCCCAGAATACTACCCTGTGGGACACCGGAATATATAGATTCGGGCACACTCAAGAAGTCTCCTTCCACAACAGTGAACTTCCTATCAGTAATATAACTTTCCAAAAGTGTTTGTGTGTTTATTGGCAGATATGTCTTCAATTTTAAAACTAGGCCTTTGTGCGTGAGAAACATCAATGAAGAGGGCAGAACAATACGAGTACTTATTTTCTTCAAATGATTCCTTATAAATTGAACCAATCTATGAGTTTGCTCAATTGTGCTATGCTCACTTCTAAAACCAAATTGATGGTCAGGCAGGCACCCATTAGCAGCTAAGTTTTTTAATTAATATTTTAGCAATACAATATATGTGTATTTTATAAATTAATGCTTGCGTTGCTTTTACATCTGGCTTTCTAATGTGTAGATTTGTACCCAAATTTCCGATGCAAGTTGCCAAGATGGTGGGAGGTCTGCCTCTACTGTAGCTAGCAACGCAGCTACCATCTTTGCCACCTCTTCTGTACCTTGGCCTGTTTACATTAGGGATGGTGGAAAGTAACTTTTTAGCGCTTCTTCGCTGTCTTCTGCGGTATTCTTCTATGGTCAAAGGCCTAGGACTAGTACTAATTGAAGTTGCAGTGTATGCAGGTGCTTCTCCTTATGTGCCTGCAGGTCTGTATTCCTCCGTAGGGATTTTAGTGTTGTCAGTATTGGGCAGGATCGCCATGTAACATTTTAGCGTGGTGAGGATAAGACTAAGTGTTCTGCCTACCCGAATGTCGCCGGCGCTGATTAACGCCACTGGCAAAAGAATACAATATATCCTGTCAGTTGAATGCTCAAAAATAAATTTTGTGAAAATGAGTGAATTCACTGAATTGTGAATAAACTCGAAAAGACTCAACGGATTTTTATGATCGATATCTCATTTTGTTTCTATTATATGTGGCTTTGCAATAAAGCAAGAAAACTGAAACATTTTTGCCGTTGTCGATTTTTCATGATATTTTTAAAACAAAAAATTTGCTATTAAAGGTTATGTACAGGGAAGCCGCAAATGTGCAATTGCATATTTTTTCTTGACTGACGTATCAATACGGAAATAAGATATTTATCTACTAAAATTAAAATAGATTCATATCGAATAAAAATTATTTGCTGGGTCTTGTATAAGTTTCTAGGCCTACTACACTTATATTTCTTTTTTGTAATTTTCAAAAATATTATTATTTGTGAAATCTCAAATAGTTTTTGAAAGTCTGTGCATAAGTTAAGAGGTTTGTGACTGTTCAAAATGTGTGGTTGAAGTCTACTGACGATTTGTTAAAGCAACAGTGAAATGCATATAGACATCGCTTAACCACCACCAAATAAATTTCACTTATAATTCTGACAATATGTCGAATAATCAATTTCTTCTTAGTGCATATTTTTTTGCTTATTGCAATAGCAATTATAAATAAAATGCTTGTCTTATTCTCCAAGGTACAGTTCCAAAGTTTTAATTCTGATATCGTGATGCCTTTTAAAGTTGAATTTAAATTTTTGTTCTTAATTAATATTTTATTGTTTCTTTTTTCTGTTTATTTTATGTTTGTCTTGTTTCATATGCAAATTTCATTGAATTGTTGAATTAAAACTAGATTTTCATTTCCAAATAATCGACTTTATATTACTTTTAAGAGCATATTTTCAATTTTGTAGTACATACTGAGCGCATAAAAACTTTTTTGGGAGCATATTTCTGGTTTCCCTGATTATGTAAACAATAATTTTTGTAAATTTAGTTTAACAAAATTGGACTAGTTATTTTTGTGTTATGACAACATAATAGGCGACATGTCTCAAAATATTGAAAATTTTACTTAAAACTTATTAAAAAAAATTTTCCATAGAATTTAAAAATTTTACCATTTTTGTACTTAGGTAGCCATGATGCATCAAATCTATATAGTGTTTATTCAAGCATTTTTTTCTGCTGTTGACCTGTGTAATAGTGAGAGTCTTCATATTTTGTGGGGGTCACTCTGAATAAAAAGCACAGACAGATAACTGATGGAACAACACCGTTGGGAGGAGGGCGTCCACTATACACAGTAATTACACGGTGCTATAGTGAAAAAAACTTGAAAATCGACCAATCGTAGGTTATAGGTCTCGTTGAGTACATTACAAATTGTGGAAAAAATTTCAGAATCACCTTCAAATTCAGAAGTTAACTATTCTAAAAACCGTTTACAGTTATGTTCGTCCACTTATCGACCTGTAAATCAGTTGTTGTTCGATTTTAATTTTTTAACGAGTTTAGAAAGAAAACTGATCACGATTTAAAATGCAGTTTTATATACATATGTAGTCTTGTTTTAGACTCGGCAGTTTTTCTTGAAGCAGTTCTCTTCAATGCTCTTTTAAAACTGCTCGTTTGTTTATACACAGACGGTTTCTTGTTCAATTTTCCTATTGTTTTAATGCAGCGAATGAAATAACAAAAGAGAATTAAAGTAACTTTTCGGTACAAGCAAAGCATATTTATATAAAGTATATGCAGGTCTACAACAATTAAGAAAGTACAAAAACAACAGGCGATTTGTTTGTGTAAGAATAATGGATGAATGTCAAAAACAGATGGATACAACCAGACCTGGGCAACTTGCATTACTTTTGCATAAGCACTGATTGAAAAAAAATTTTAGTGCAAATTTAAATTTGATGCTTGTAGTGCACTATTTTTTGCACTTAAATAAAATCTCTTAAAAGTAATGGATTAATATTGCATTAGCAGCTAATCGCATGACAGAAAACACACTAATTTTGTGTTGCCACTAAGCACATCATGAAGTGATGCAATATTATTGCACTATCACATATTGTACACAGTAAAATTGAATAAAACGTTAAAATATTTTTAGGAGATAGCACAAATAAAAAATATAAAATACACTAAAGTTCATTGAGGTCACTTTTAAAAGTACGTACATACAAATTAACGAAAAAAAAACTGTCAATATAAATACAAAGTAGATTTCAGATCCAATTGAAAAAATTAAAATGTTTCATACTTCAAGTACGTTGCATCTCGAGCTTATATCAAAAACCGTGCAATTGACAAAAGATCAGAACTTAGGTTTTCATTTATTGTAGTTATATCTTAAAAAATTGTGATTTTATAAACGAAAAATACTACCGCTTGGAACAATTTCATCACGTTTTGATTTTCTCTCGAAAAAATTATAAAAACGTAGTGATATGATTTTTCGTCTTGGGTGACATATGTACGTATGTTTTTATGTACATATGTACACATTTACGTTGTATTTTACACTATATGTTCCACTGATAATGCAATAATACTATTCATAATGTGTTTAGTGGTGCAAAAAATAGTGCACTAAAAGTAACAATGCAATGTTGATGAATGTCTTTGAAGGGATTTTAGTAAAATGCAAAAAAAAATTGCACTAATATTATTAAAATTAGTGCTAATGTAATAAATTGGCATTTGCATTGATTTAGTTTATTGTGGGAAAATGGTCAATGCATTTGCTTATTTAATGCAATAGTCCCAGATCTGCATACAACAAAAAGAAAATGTATGGATAGACAAAACCAAAGTAAATTTATTAATTGATAAACCTTTAATATGTGAAATAAGTATAATAAAGAATACATATGTACTTTAATAATTAAATATAATTATTTTTAAATGATTTCTAACACATTTTTTAAGTAAAAATTTATTTAAACTTTTTCACATACGTTTTCAGTATACACAATAGTGTATAACAAAGCAAAATAAAACAAAATGGCGTACAAAAATTGTAAACAACTTTTGACATTCAGGTATTCACACTACACGAGAAAAAAATTAATCACCTGAGTACTTGCATATACTTTATATAAATTTACTTTGGTTGCATCTAATGCGTGAACCTGTATTTAAAGTGGCTTGTCAGTACCCATATTCCTTCTTCTTTAGCTTTAGCTGTCGACATGTTTGTACAGTTTTCTGTTTTTCTGAATGCTGCTGTAAATAAATTCGGAAGTTAATGTAGTAGAGATGTTGTGTGTTTGTTTTCTTTTGATTTTGCAGCTTCAATTGCGTATTTAATGGCATGCTGGAACAAACACTCATGCACACACAAAACACACATTCAAACACATACACACAAATATTTCTGCTTCTTTTATTTCGTATTTATTTAAAGCAGCAGTCATGATACAATTATACAAGGTACTTGTACAAGCCCAGCTTGTTAATGTATACAATGCAGAAAGTTGTCAAACTTTGTTTACAAGCTGCAAAAATGTTAGTGTATGTGTGTGAATAAAATGATTACAGTGTTGCCAATGAATTTGCACATTGAAGAAAATTACACTACACATGCTTTGTGTAGATTAAAATTAAAACAAAATTAAATAAAAATAGAACCCAAAGTAGAATTACACACATATTATACATGAATCTCGTTACATGGTCTACAGATGAGAGTAAAAATTACACACTGTATATTACACACATATTGGCAACACTGAATGACTATAATCATGCATGAATGCCGCCTCTGCAATTGTACTTTAGTTACCCTGTGATTGTTATTTTTAAAAACAAAAGTCATCTGCTTCTGACAATTATAGGTATGTTTCTACCAACAAAATACGTGTGTTTCTTGGTGTTGCAATTTTGTTGTAGTGCAAGTACCTTGTATAATTGTATCATGGCAGCAGTCAGTCAAACCGAAAATTTCACGAACATGTCGACAGCTGGAGCCAGTGTTGTCAGATTTATTTTGAGCCTTCTCGCCAAATGTCTTTGAATATCGCCAAATATCGCCAATATAATAAAACATTAAATTAAATCAAACAAATATTTTTTTATATTGTAATTACATTACAAATATTGTTACATTTTAAATTCAGTAGGTAACGTCTATCGTAAAACATAAAAATAATATTATCTGAGAAAAATTAAGAAAAGTGTTTACATTAACATATAAATACTGGATTACAAAAAATACTTAAAAATAATTTATTCCGAAAGGTCAATCCAAATAGGATAAATTGAACTAGAACACCAAGATAAAAATTTTAATTTAAATCTTGTGATAAAACTGAAGTAACATTTACTTAAATGTGTATTTAAGTACACATATCATATCCTTGAAGTGGTAAGTACCAGCAGCATCGTCGTATTCATACACTCTAGGCGAGAACTCGTGCAGGCTTTTTGGTACTTCATTATCAAAAGGTTGGTTCTAATTAATAAAAGAAAGTTTTCTCCACTGTGTTTCGTAAGCACCAAATGAGATTTTGTGGGCCATATTTTTTTAAACTTTTTGAATTTCAGAAAATTTTGTTTGAGATACAGAGTCACATTTAGAATTTCATGCACGAAATATGTTGTAGAAAAAATTCCTTACAAAAAAAATTCCTATTTATAACATTATTCTATTTTATTGAATTCGTAAAAATATAGCCAAAAATATCGCCAAGGAGTTCAAATATCGCCAAGTAAATCGCCAATCGCCATTTAAAAATTTACGTCGCCAAAAACAAATTTTCATCGCCACGTTTGGCGAGATATCGCCATATCTGTCAACACTGGCTGGAGCTCTTCGTTGTGTATATCTTTTATTGTCTTAACTTCGACTACGACTCTTTGAATTTCAGTAGCAGAAGATTGAACAACAGATTGTGATTGGGCTGTCGAATAAGAAGTCAAAGAAATAGCACAATTTTACAACTTGGTATTTCGACTGCAGTTTTTTTAACACTGATAAAAATGTATCCCAATGTATAAAAAATTTAGTTCTTAACAAACCATGGTTTTCATTTTTCAAATGATATGAAAACTAAAAGTTATTCAACTTTTCATTAGCACTCTTTTAGTTTTTGTTCCGCAATCGCAAAAAATATATATAAAAAAATCAATTAACTGTGTCTGTGGATCTGTGTCTCTGTATGAGTCCATGTACAGACCAAACGGCTGGACCGATTTTGATATAGTTTCTTCTACTAGACTAGAAGATATAAGATCAAGTCACCTTTCAAACGAAAAAAAAAAAGAAATTAAAATCGGTCCAGCCGTTTGGTCTGTACGCAGACTCGTACATCGAATAGTGCTACGTCACAGCGTTTATATATGTATTTGCCATCCCAGATTCAATCTAAGCAACTATATATTGATAAAATCATTTCCAAATGCATATGTACATACATACATATGTATGAAAATTTTTCTTAAGGTTTCTTAACCTTGATCTTCAATTTGAATTTGGATATACAGTAAGCAAAGAAAAAACTTGTACAGCAAACGTTCTGATCTTCTAATCAAAGTATCTCTGTTTTGCACTGTAAGATTTTAAGCTCAAACCAAAAGCAATTTCAAGGCAAATCAGCTTTCTATGGAAATCTTTCATTTTATTAACAAATTTATTTTAATACTAAAAAATAACCTAAAATAAAATAACACTATTTTCAAGAGCAAAAAAAAATTGTACACTAACTTTTCCTTCAGGAAGGAGCTATGAAATATGCTCCCATATGCCTTGGAGAACACTTTTGAGCTAAGTTTTGCCATTTATCTACAGCTCGCGCAATTTTTTCTCTACATTCGCCCACAGAATCTAGAATCTAGGTGGTTACTCACCTAGGTCTACTTGTGTACCAAATTTCAGCTCTCTATCTATAGCGGAAGGAAGTACTTCATAATATTGATGAGTATGTCAGTCAGTCAATGGCAGGGAACAAAGTTATCAGAGGGTAAAAACACGACGAATGGATTGCTGTAAATATACACACTGCGTGTATTGGCCGGAACTTGGCATGTCGCGCTACCGTGCGCCTAGATTAACGAGATTCTGTGGGCGAATGTGGAGAAAACATTGCGCGAGCTGTAGATAAATGGAATAAATTAGCTCAAAAGTGTTCTCCAAGGCATATGGGAGCATATACGTCCCAATATTACCAAAATCCAGTAGGCAACCCTGTTACAAAGGAGGGCTTTTGGGGATTTTCATGCTGAGATTTTCTTGGCTATGTGTGTGTGTGAGTTTGATTCTTTCTGTTTATGTGTATGTATGTATGTATATATGTATGCACTTGTGTACAGCTTTTTGTTGTTATTGTAAGGAAACATCCCTGCAGTCGGCGTAGCACTATGGTTTTTTTTGTCGTTTCTTTTGGCATAAACTCTAATATTAAAGCTTTTGAATTGAAATTTGGTTTGTATACATTTTTATGCTCTCAAGATAATTTACCAAGTTGTATATAATTTGGGACACTATTTCATAAAGCTGCCATATAGCCGATCTGGCCGACATGCAACTATGTTTTTGACGTTTCCATTAAAAATATTATTTTTAAGTTTTCTATTATATTTAATGAAAAAAAATAATAATTATACAAATTCAAATTTCAGTATTCATCTCCCATTATTGTCTGCTGATTAGTCCTTAATTCTGGAAGTAAATATATGTACATTTTACAAAATCTTAAATAATTATGGTTATGTAACTTACTATAGAAGATACTCAATTTTCTTTTAGTTCAAAATATTCATCTTCTGAAGCAATAACCTCAAGTCCATCCTGTTCTTCATACTCTTCGTCGGACGAATTCTGTGTGGAATCTGGATCATCATTTTCGCATTGAATTTCTAAATGTGGTGCTTGTAATAGAGATATAACTTCTGCTGGTATGGGTTTTTTTAATTGTATTTTGTCGTTCTTTTAAATAGGTACTGGACAGCAACGGATAAGAACTATCGATGGATCTATTAAAAACGTCTGTAATATTGTCTAATCGACTGCATTTTCTTGCGTGTCCTCTTCTATCGCTTTTGTATAACTTATTTCGGGATTCAGATGAATGCTCCCCAAGGCAGCCAACAGGAACTAAACAAGTATCTATTATTTGGTGCCCATGTACTAAGACTTTGTGAACAGTGGGCGACATGGGGTACCAAGGATACTTTTCATGATATGCCACAAAAACTTTAGCACAGAAGGCTTTAAACTTTTCCGAGTTTATATCGTACTCGCAGTTAATTGTTGTTAAAATGGTATGAAAACTTTGTAGAATATCATAATCAAAATCAAGAATTGATGACAGTAAAGCTGCATTGGAAAATGCTCTTCTCGCTGTGTTGCCATCATTGGAGTTTCCACTGCCATTTGAAAGAGGCTTGTCCACATTTAGGCCCATTTCGTTCATCATTTTTAATTGTAGCAGTCTTTTCCGTGCTTTTAGTTTAAGCTTATCGCAGTCCTTGACATGCCACTTCTTAAGCTCAATTCTATATGAGATTTTTAAAACAAACTCAAAAAATCGGATCCAAGCGTGTAAAGGACTGATTCCATATTGAAGAGTGTGTGCCTTAGCCATGAAAACCTTCGAGGTTATATCTTTAATTTCGAGCAATTGTTTTGGCTTCGCTCCATAGATAGGGCAAGACTGACAAGAGTTGGTTCCTGACAATATGTTTAAGACTTTCCCATCTATTAGCGTCATGTGTCCAGTATATTCGACATATATACATTTGTCTTTAAATTTATATAAATATATTTGCATGTTGCGAATCTGGGCATCTAAATTTTCCTTTTTAGCTAATATGAGGGCGGTAGTTTCCTTAATGAATTCAATCTTCACTGGTCGGCAAAATCTAACAGATTGCGGAGTCGTATTGAGCCAAATAATTTGATGCGTCTCATTTATCAATTTCAATGGGACGATTGTAGTAACGAACAGTGAACTGTCAATTGAAGGGCTATCGTGGATCTGGAAACGCTGTTTGTACAAACTCTGGCCGGACGAACAATCATATCCATAGCTGAAGAATAACTTGCAATGTACCACGTTGGGAAGTGTTTCAAGGACCTCGTGTTGCATTTCGAGAATGCGGGAAGATGTATGATCCAAAAGATTTTGTAATGATACATGTGCCTTATTTTCGAAATATTCAATTCCTTTTGGCCTGAGTTTTAATTTAGATTTAAGTACGGCCGGATATGCCGGGTATATATCACATCCGTAAATTTTTGCATTTCGTTGTATATTTATATACTGACTTTTTGTGAATCCATTTTCCAATAAAAATGCAAGCGCACTATCAGCTGACATTTTTTAGGGCTCATCCGCAAAAGGCTTCCTTTTTATTTCATTAATACTCTCACAACTACCAGCTGCTTTCAAAACAACAGCCAAATCTTTTTCATTTGATTTTTTAGCTGAAACTGTGGCAGCATGTATAAGTAAGGGAGATAAGTTGTTATTCTTTTCTGAAAGTTCCGCGGCTAATTTTCTTTTCAGACGAGGACCAGCGCTTTCGTAATCACATTTTGGGCGACCCACTTTATTTGCTACCGCATAATGATCAGTGAATTCTATGAATATGCTTTTGGCAAGCCATTTTGAGTGCTTCCCCTTAAATCTTTCAAGAGTTGAATTGCACTTCGGTAAGTGTTTATTTATATAATTGACGAAGGCTTTCACTTTTTCATTTATTGACCTAATGTTATCGTTATTTAAATGTTTTTGTGCAATGCTTTCCAATATGTGCTGTTGTATGGCGTCTCTTGAGCGATTGTTGTTGCTCCAAATGTCAAGCAGCTCAGCACGACTGAACACATATTGTACTAGAAAAATTTAATTTTTTTCGAAAACGTGTGGATTCGGACAAAAAGGATTAGTTTCTTATTAATCTGCACACTTTGGTTAATCACTTCTTAATTACAACTTTTTGCAACGCTTTGCCATGCTAAAGTACTGATCCACGAAACACAACTACACTCGTTAAGCTCATTCTAAATATAGACATAAACAAAACTCGGTACAATTGGACAAAAACACATAACAACGACACAAACATTGGTAAAATATAGTTTTACATACCTGGACAATTGTTTTCCATAATGATCGTTTTCAATTTTGTGTAAACTTTCGCCAGAACAAACAATCAAAATTGAAAATTTTTCACGCCAATTTCACACAAAACGTATGGTACATAATCAGCTGACTTTAACAGCGCGCAAACATAACAGTGTTGCTCCATATGTTAAACTTAAATATTTTTTTATCTAACTAGGGTGTTTAAAAATTAAAAATCAACAAAATTATAAAATACTTAACAAAAAAAAATTTACTTTATGCCAAAAAAAACGAAAAAAAACCAATGTGCGTAGCTAGCGAATGTCTAGCTATTTCGTTAACTACCAATCGTTACCACTACCAGCCTAACTACTAGCAATGCAAAAGACTGACGATTTTAACATGGGGATGAGATTGACGGTAGTCAATTGCCACCATATATATAACCCTTCGTCAGTGATTTCCCTAATTATTACAATTAAATTTTCTATTGATAAAAGAAATAATTATTCACCCGTATAGGGAATATAAGGCGAACATTTTGTTCACGTGAAATATTTTCCGTGAACAAAAAATGGTGAACAAAATTAAAGAATAATAACGCAAACATTGGCAATAAAAATTTTACGGAAAGGGAACACATTTATCCCCGCTAAGGGTGATTAATACATTTTTCAATTAATTCTTCTTTTTCTTTTTTATGCAACGTTTTAATTTACATCTGCTGCTCATTATAACTTTCTAAAAGAAAAGCACTTTTTTCACTAAAAATTACACGTTCACCGAACACGAACTTGCAATTGTAACTGACGCCATTACAAAATCAAAATAATTGTGTACTTAAAATACCTTTCTTTCTTGTTTATTTTCTTTGAAATAATAGCACAGTTTTTATCCACTCGCAAAAAAAATTCTTTGAGGTTAAAGGCATTAACATATCCATGAGTGAGAGAGTCAAAAGGCGAAATCTTGAATAACTTGTGGATAGTGTAGTAGCTACTCGATTTTTCGTTAGGGAAATACCTAATGATTTGGAGTAAATTTCTACTTTTAAGACTGGAGGGGTTGTGCTTTCAGTGGGTGGATGTATGTGTGGGTGTTTGTAGGCGTGTATGTATGTGTGTGTGCATATGTGTGCGTTTTTGTATTTAATTGTTTTGTATTTACTTGCCGGTGTCCGATACTTTTCTTGTAGTGACAGATAAACATTATACCCTGTATGAAATGTCGATCGTAAAAATGTACTGACACGCTTTTGACTTTGTCGCTAGTACTACTGTCGACTTATTTTCCATACAATACTTTGTGCTATACAAATTAAGCATGTGCTTGTCATTGAAGCCCTACTACTACTAACACTAAAACAATTGACTAGGTAGTGGCTACATTGTTCTTATGGGAACATGGAGACATACCAACCATACAATTATTTACTGGTACATTTCTATAATTTACGTACAGACAAATGTATGTATATTGACAAATTGTTGACAATTCCACCACAAATATCATATCAGTTTTCTCTCTTTCTTTTATACTGTCGGATAGAAGAAACTTATTGTACTAGAATTGTCACTAAAATTTTAGTGTTGACACAAAGACACTTGACCCCAGTCTGACTGCAGGTTAGTGACAAGGGATCTGTGTGTTTGTGTGTATGTAGTGATCGTTATTTGATAGACTTTGGTTTGCTGTTTTGAGCTGTCGTTGCTATGCGTATGTAGGGTTATTGCATGTATGCATTTATGGTTGGGATCTCTGGGGAAATAATCTAATAGCTGCAGGAAGTGGCAACCCTGATAGCTGTTTGGAATGGAGGTGGATAGGAAATGTATTTGGTAAAGTATGTATGTTTATGTTGTTGGATTAATGTCTGTGTGGGATCGTATCTATTTTTGCTTTGAAGAATATCATTGCTTGTGTGAATTACATCAAAATATCTTCATACATATTTACATATGACTGTATATATGTATGTATGTTTTCTAGGCTTTTGGCGTTGCTATTCTTATGGAAATAGAAAAATATTGTGTTGGCATAGGTTTTATATATACAAGTGCATTTCAGATATTAATTATTTTGAATCCCATCAGGTTGCTAAGCTGAGATTTATGAATAGGGTTAATAATATTTCTATTTTAGTATATTTTATTTTAATGTAACAATTGTAGAAAATAAATTTTGCGGAAATAAAACAAAACCTTATAGAAGGACCTGCACTCACGTGTCCCGATTTTTTCCGTACCTTTATATTGCAAACTGATGCTAGCGATTATTTTCATATGTCGTAATACCAACAGAGAAAAACCAAATTTTTAAAGTGTTTGAAGACAGAAAACTAAAAGTGCTACAACTAATTATTGTTTGTTAAACAAGTTTATAGTATAAAAATAATTAATTAAGTTAGTTATAAATAAAATAAATGTGTATAAAAATAAAATAATAATATATATAAAATAATTAAATAAACTAATAAACAAAGAAATAAATAATAAAAAATAATTAAATAAAATGAATAATGTAAGTTGTACCATTGCAATAAATTCTTTATGACTCAAACAAAACTAAATGAGCATATGCAAACGCATTCCTGTGCTAACCAGTCCAAGGCTATGCTGGGAGTTAGCAAAGTAAATATTAAAAACAAATATTGTGAAGATTTTGATGAGATGATTCCGTCAAATGGTTATATGGCTCATGTTAGAACCATAAAACATCTGTCGTCAAGAACGGATCAGCGATTTTCTCACTAGAAGTAACTTCAATGGGAGGATCGACACATATATCCTCCTCAACAAAAATGTGAATGTCTTGTTTCCGGAGGATTTTCGCTCACCTGCGAAGAGCTCCATAGTAAAACAACTAAATGAACGTAGTAGGATACATACCACGTTTAAATTCAATATGGAGCTCACATGTAATTATATGAAGATGGTAAATGATGAGCTGAATGTTATCCAACTTGTACATGTCTCAAAGATGATGATGGTGACCCTCTCTGATGACATAGAGAAGATGTACAAGAAACAGACCGAGGAGCTAAGAACCAAAATGGAAGAATTTCAAGAGAGGGATAGCGGATGGACCTTGATTTCAATAAATTCCCTATGAGTGTGAACATAAATATGCCGAGTTAAATATGTTTCGACGTAAAGACTTACGTTACAAGATATTTAAGTGTGAAGATAAATATGCTTTGACGTAACAACATGGGAGTTATTTAACAAGTTATTTGGAAAAAAAACATTTAAAAGTTTTTTGGTCATTTTTATATTCGATTCTGCAAGAATATAATTATATTTAATTATATTTAATATACCAACAATTCTGAAATTGATTTTCTGAAAATTTTAAGGAAAGTCGCTTTGTGTCTATAATTAATATATCTGTGCTATAATTAAATTAATAATTGCTTAAGCCGAAATTTCGTCTTTTGAAATATTAAGGGTTTTGTCTAAAATAAATTGTGTTTGGTTTTTATATAAAATTTTTAGACACCGAAAAAGATGCACATTTATTCAGAACAAAACTGTTAATTTTATAAAAAAAAAACCTTTTATTAGTTAATATTCGTTGTTTTTTAGTTAAGATGTTCTGAAAAAATCCGTTTACACAAAAATAAATACTAAAGTGAACTTAAGCTGCTTATTGTAAGACAAATAATTTTTATTGGTAGTAAGTCGAGATAAGTGATTTATATTAAATTCAAAAATGCGTTAAACCTGACATAAGATAATTTTTTTTAAATAATTTCAATGCGCTGTTAAATATTGAACTTAAGTGTATACAAGTTCCAGTGCTCAAACATTTTATTATTGATGTAGCTACCTTGAAAAAAAATTAAGTTGAGTTAAGATGTTATGACTTATGTATTATTTTCTAAGAAGACTTAAGTTAAAATATAAATGGGTATAGTTTTATTAATAATAACATTTTATAATTGAAATTTAGCTGAGTGATTGGTCTTAAAGAAGAGAATAAGAATATGTAATAAAATTAAAAAGCACTTATGCCAACTTAAGCTATTATTATTTATTGCCAAAGATATATAGAGAGCTGAGCATTATAGCTTCGTTTACTATCACGCTCAGCCCACAAGAAACTACATCCATTTCTTGTGCCATTTTCGTAAACGCTAAAATTATAATAGGCGTATTTGCATATTTCCAGATCCATGCTTGTACAGTATCTTGCATTATCTAGTTTTTCTAAAATTTCTTTAATGGTACTGGAAAATTATCCTTGAGAACCATACTGTTAAGCTTTCTGTATTCTGTAGAGATACTCGGGCGTACTTTTCTTTTTTGTTACTACAATTCTGCTCGAAAATTCTGAACCTGATCTTCTGATTACTCCTTTGTCTAACTAGTGTTGAATCTGTTCTTTTACCATTTGTTGTTCATTTATCGATAATCGCACTGGTGAATTCCGAAAAGGTGTTATATTTATATCAGGCCTAATTTTCATTACAACTGGATACTCTTTTATCTTTTATCATACTCTAACAATTGCTTCTGCTACTGTTATATTCTAAACGCTTAACTATTTTGTTCGATCATGTTGGTTTTCAATACTATTAAACAAATAATATCCCTTTGTAAAGGTAAAGTAAAATTTTTTTATAAAGTCATACCCGAGTATAGCATCATACTTTTTTATCATCTGGAATAACGATACATCAATGAGATGCTTTCACATTATCAACACGTATTAACTCTATTACGCGACCGAAAGGTTGCGTTGCTGTGTTACCGAGACCATAAAGTACCGAATTAATTTTTTTTTTGCATTATCATATCGGAAAATATTCTCTTATATACCATTTTTTATAATTTTCACATCCGAATTATCGAAGTATCTATTAAACATTTGAGTTCAACGTTATTTATATAAACGGTCTTCACACGATTTTCGCCAACAATTGCGTTAACATTATATTCTTGATTCACTTTAATTAACAATTTGTTATGTATAAGAAAAAATTGGCAAAATTGGTGGGTTAATAAAACTACATAAATGTTCCGATCTTTAATGTCAAATTGTACGGAGGAACTCGTTAGCACCTAGTTCAATTTCGTCATTTATTCTAACTTCATATCTGTTTTTTGTTACACATAAGGCTGTTAATTTCTTGTTTACATTAATTTTTCTTGTGATCCACCGCCCCACAGTTAAAACAATGCTTTTTCTTCATTTTTAATTCTTCATTTTTCATATTTTTCTCATTCGTATCCTTGCTTAAACGTTCAAAAATATCGTATTTTTCGCCTAAATCATTGTAATGTGAGGCAGAATACATCGCTTACTTAAATTCATTCTTTATTCTCAGTCCATCAACTACAGGGTGTTTTTTTAGAGGTATAGAACTTCGAATTGAAATAAAACACAAGAAAATCGTTTTATTGTCCATCAATTTGGCTTTATTGGAAGGATAATATTATGCCATTAACGTTTAAATATGATTTCGGGCATGTGGCCGCCGCTGCTGGCTCGAATAAAGCCAATTCTACAGGTCCAATTTTCAACCACTTTTTCGAGCATATGGGGCCGTATGTTGGCAATAACGCCACGAATGTTGGCTTCCAAGTCCCCTAACGTTTCTGGTTTGTTGGCGTAGACGAGCGACTTCACATATCCCCAAAGAAAATAATCCAATGGTGTCAAATCACACGATCTTGGTGGCCAATTGACAGGCCCATTCCGCGAAATTATGCGCTCATCGAATGTTTCCTTCAATAAATCGATTGTGACGTGCGCTGTGTGGCATGTAGCGCCGTCTTGTTGGAACCACAACTCATCCACACTCATGCCATCCAATTCGGGAACAAAATAGTCGGTTATCATGGCTCTATACCGGTCTCCATTAACGGTAACTGACTCTCCAGCATTATTTCGGAAGAAGTATGGCCCAATGACTCCACCAGCCCATAGAGCACACCAAACAGTCAGTTTTTGTGGATGTAATGGCGTCTCAAGGGTCTCATGTGGATTCTCTTCACTCCAAATGCGGCAATTTTGCTTGTTGACGTAGCCATTCAACCAAAAATGAGCCTCATCACTGAACAAAATTTTGCGATGAAAATCAGCATCGAGATCAATCTCATTTTCGGCCCATACACCAAAATCACGACGCATTGCATGGTCTCGCGGCTTTAATTCTTGCACAAGCTGGATCTTGTAAGGTCGCAAGCCAAGATCTTTGCGCAAAATCTTCCATAAAGTTGATGGACAAAGATCCAATTGCTGTGCACGGTGGCGAATCGATTCATTCGGGTCCTCTTCAACACTTTACTCTACAGCGGCAATTGTTTCTTCGGTGCGCACTGTTCGACGTCTCTGCGGATGCGTATTATCACATAGAGTAAACGTAGTGCGAAAACGATCCATGGTTAACCGAATTAATTGCTCTGATGGACGATTATGTCGACCATAAAATGGACGGAGCTTGCGGTAAACTTCGCGAACTGAACCATTATTTTCGAAATAAATTTGCACGATTTGCAAGCGTTGTTCTTTTGTCAACCTGTTCATGATGAAATGGCAAACCAAACTAAATATTAATCACTTGACAGCTGACAAAATGGCCGCCAGTTAAAAAAGTGATGCCAACTTAAAGTTCTATACCTCAATAAAAAACACCCAATACATACCTGAAACATCGCCGACTTCGCCAAGCGAAGCAATCTTCTTCATTTGAAGCACATATTTGGGAAATGTTTCTGGAATCATTTTTTTACGCGCTAACAATCTTTTATGTAACTCGGCACTATCAAAACTTTTGTGAAACTCTCTTATTAAAGACGATTTCAACGAAAAGTAGTCGTTAACATTTACCGATTCCAAGAAAAGTTGAACCGTTCCAACGATTTACTTCGGGTTTGAACGTATTTTACTTTCGTATTGAATTCATAAGCATCCGCGTTAAGTACGAAATCATCAAACTACTTCTTAACTGGCACCGAAAGTTCATCAAAATCCGATATGATTTTTTCGAAACCTTCTACCCGTCACTATTCATTCTCAAAGTTATCGCTTTAATTAGTTCACTCAACCATCCCCGGTAACACAATCGTTTGCTGTGATTATTGTTTATGTTGTGTGAGTTCTCGTTTTATACTTATGTTTTTTACATACTGGAGCTACTTCGGTTTCAGTTTTCCCTGTCAGATTTTTATTAGCTAGCTCAAAATATAGGTGACTTTTTGCTAGCTCATTTGCAACTAGCTTCTGAACTAACTCATGAATGATACAGAAGTGAGTCAGTTGTTTTTTGTACAACTGTCTTCTTCCCGATAGATATTGAACTAACTTTAAGCTAACTCAAAACTGATGCAGTTTTTGTACAACTTACTACTCCTCGATAAGGCCGAGTTTACATCTGTGTGCCATGTGCGCAGAAAAGCGTAACCACTAATTACTAATGAAAAACTGTTTGATTTAGATGTATTTATTGATTTAAACAGTTTCAAATCATGTTGAATTCTATAAAATTGTCTATTAGTTATGTATGAAAATGTTTAACTTAATAAATAAGTGTCTGAATTAAACAGTTTTTGATTATTAATTAGTGGTTATGCTTTTTAGGGCACATGGCACACAGGTGTAAACTCGACCTAAGTTTTAAACTAACTTTTAGTTAATATAAAGATGATGCAGAGATGAGTCAAAGTTTATCGAGAAGATGTCAACATAAAATTCGTGTTTATCTTAACTCTGTGCCGTCTACATTTTATATGGCGCGATAGCAAATTGATAAGTATGATGGCTGACAAACAAAGTGATTACAGTTTGATATCCATTCTCGTCTCTAAATAAATTATTTAAAATTGTTTCCAATTTAAGTTGACTAAAAATGTTTATCATAGCTACATAGTTCTAAAGGAATTTCTATTTTGGTGCGCCACAAACTAACTAACTAGCTAACTAAAGCTCTTTTCACATTACATGTATTTGCCTTATGGAATGTCACTGTTTTATATACATGATATTTTCTGCGTTACATAATTTGTTATAATTTTTGTGTTCACACATAGTTATGTTATTTACATTTGACATAACCTATAAAGGTAAACAAATGCTTCATTTTTAGTTTTGAAGTTATTGAATCAATTTTTTTTTAATTAAAATTAAATTAATTAGTGTTTTTTGTGGGAATTGTTACAATTTAAGTTTAAAATTTGTTAACGCACTAGTAATCCCAAATTATTATTTTACTTATTAAGTAAAATATTTTTTTATTAAAAATACATTAAAATTTATTATTGAGGGGTT
Organism: Nowickia ferox; assembly: GCA_936439885.1. Classification (NCBI taxonomy): domain Eukaryota; kingdom Metazoa; phylum Arthropoda; class Insecta; order Diptera; family Tachinidae; genus Nowickia; species Nowickia ferox. The sequence continues at coordinate 41,426,294 of OW387026.1, read as the reverse complement.
TAGCTGGATCCTATGCGCATTTCACCTTTACCCAAAAATTTCTTAGAACAACTAGAGTTAATATGTTAAACTTTCATTTAAGCAAATGAGAAGCTCAACAAATAACAAAGTTGAAAAAAGAACTCAATAATCAAAATGTTTTTTATTTTCTTACTTTATTGGCTGACTTTTTTCAGCTTCAAATTGTAGTTGTAAGAGTGTGTTAAGAAAGTAAATGTAAATGCCCTTTCACACACGAGAACAATTGTTCTGGCATAACATGCCAGTTTGTTGGTGAGAGAGGCAAAGAGAGTGGTTTTGTCGTTAACATAATTTTTCAACCATGTACAACCCCGCATCAGCAGCACAAAACCAATACACGCACAACTTAAAAAACAGCAAATGTTAAATGAATACAAAAAACACTAATACACATAAAGCTGTGTGCACGTATACATTTTTATGCGAGATGAATTAGTCTCGTGTGTTCTAAAACGAACAAAAATTGTGCGGCATAAAAATTAGACTCTTGTGTGAAAGGCCAATAACAACAACAGCTATTCAAGAATAGAGTGATGCCACACAAGTATGTTTTGACCGGGTGCCGTCGAGTTTATAATTAGTGTTTTTTGTGGGAATTGTTACAATTTAAGTTGAAAATTTGTTAACGCACTAGTAATCCCAAATTATTATTTTACTTATTAAGTAAAATATTTTTTTATTAAATGAAATTTTATCATATTAACTCTAGTTGTTCTAAGAAATTTTTGGGTAAAGGTTCCCTGATGATCTGCATTAGCAACAGTGATGTGCGCATAGGATTCAGCTAAACCCCTCAATAATCAATTTCAATGTATTTTTAATAAAAAAATATTTTACTTAATAAGTAAAATAATAATTTGGGATTACTAGTGCGTTAACAAATTTTAAACTAAAATTAAATTAAAATTTTACTTAATTTTTACAGCCACCAACGCTTGCTTTATTGGAAACCAGTTCATATCTGATGGTTTGTCACTTGAAAGTAGAACACGCTTTAAGTCAAAATTGTCGTTTATATTGCACACAGAGAAATAACACATGCTATTGTTTAACGGTGCTCAGACTATATGTACAAATTTACCATGTGAAAAAGTGACATTCCAGAAGACAAATACATATAATGTAAACACAGCTTAATAGTGCACTTGAATTTTATCAGCCAAAAGCTAACTCGAAATGAGCTAACTTGTGGTTATGTGAAACTAATGCAGCGTGAGTAAGTATTGGCTCATTCTGAGGGCATTACGTTGAAAAACTGAATAGCGTTTAACATGTAAAATGATTAGCTTTTGAGTGAGTTGTCACTCGTCTCTGATTAACAATCAGTTACCTTTAAGTTAGCTCAAATCCTGGCTGCTCTGTTTTCACATATTCACACATACGAGTACTATGCTCTGTTTTGACATATTCACACATACGAGTACTATGTAGTATAATAGTTTTTATGCTTTCGCCTACAACGACAAATATGTACATATATGACAGTTAAAAATTATAGGATGTTTTAAAACGAGCAACGAAACATGTTGAAATCCTAATGTAATATACCGACAATTATATATAGACAAATGGAATTTTCAAAGTTAGGGTATTTTATGCAGACTACACATACCAATTAACACTAAAATTTATAACATCAAAAGTAAAGGGTATTCTATCAGTCAATGCAATTTTGCCAACTTGCTGTATCTTTGAAACCGTAAGAACAAACAAATCCCAAAATTAAAAAATCGCTTAAATGAAAAAATCACCAAAAATAAAATTAATCGCTAAAATGCAATAAAATCAGTAAAAGTAAAAAGTTCGCAAAAAAACTACGACCAAATAAGAAATGAAATAACCCCAATGAGAAAATCTATGAAAAAACACCAAATAAAAATCAAATAAAGCCCAATGAAATAAGAACCAAAGAAATTCAAGATGAAATAAGTCCCAAATGAAATAAGTTTCAATGAAATAACTCCCAACAAAAATGAAATAAGTCCCAATCAGAAAAAATGAAATAACTTCCAATTGTTTAAATGAAACAAATCCCAATAATTGGGACTTTTTTCATTAAAAACGAAATAACTCCCAATGAAATAAGTGCAAAAAAAATCAATATTTCAGGTTATCAGCAAACGCGGCACCCATTCTACGGAAAGCTTTCTCATAACTAAGTGATTATTCAAAATTGAAACCACTGAGCCAGATGTAGAGACCTCAACTGGGCGTCCAGAACGTTCGGCTTGTACGGGCATAACGAAATTCAGTAAAGAGTCCCCATAGTATTTATCAAGCTTAGCCTTGGTTTGAGTGATGGTTTCTTTCCGCAAAAAAAAAATATTTAAAATATTGCATAATGGACACACGAAAATCAAATTTTTTTCATTTTCAGCTCAAAACGCGCGGTAATCTGCTATCAACGGCTGCAAACACAAACTAAATGACCCAGCTTTTTTAAATTTATGGCTTCGTTAGTCAAATCGTATCGTTTTACTTTTGAAGTTGTCGTATCGTATCGTTAAGTCCGGATGTTAGGCCGGGTGCCATGTGCTACACATGCGTATAAAAAGCGTAACTACGAATTACTAATGAAAAACTGTTTGATTCAGACAGATTTATTAAGTTAAACAGTTTCATACATAACTAATAGACAATTTTATAGAATCCAACATGATTGGAAACAGTTTAAATAAATAAATACATGTCTGAATCAAACAGTTTTACATTAGTAATTAGTGGTTGCGATTTTTTTGGGCACATGGTACACAAGAAATGCCATATGTAAACTCAGCCTTAGTTAGTAAAAACGTGAGGCTGCCAGCGAATGTTGCAGGTGTTGATGTGTTTCTCTTTGCTTTATACGGGTGTGTAAGCCAGAGATGACGTTTGCTAGGTAAAAATCTATATTCTGTAGATAGATTTTTACGTAGCAAACGTTGCCAACACATTTTCAATAAGCATTCACATGCTTATTAAAGGCCATGATTCACTATCCTACACAATCGCGCGATCTACGAAAAAATACAACCCTGATCTAATGAATTGTTTTTGTCTTTTGAAAATGTTCATAGACTCCATCATACCAGGGCTGCATTTTCTTAAAAATCGCACGATCGTGTAGGCTAGTGTATCACGGACTTAAATGTTACGGATTTGATCAGCTGATACGCAACAACACGATACGATTTCAGCAATTACACCATTAGACAGGATTCAACTGTCAGTTGCCTTTTGACAGGAGCAGTGTTGCCATTTCAATTAAAAGGCAGGCAATTCAAAAAGACACTGAGCTAATGACCCACCCTCGTATGTATATACATTTTATAAAAACTTTCTTATGTGTATCTACATTTAAACCACCCCGCAGGAAATGTGAATAGTGAAATGGTAGTGATTTACTAGTGAAATTGTCAGTATCACTACTGACCAGGTGTACCCCAGCCAATGTAATCATCCACTGACATTTAACATTAGCTTGTAATTGAAAATCCACCACTATACTGTAGCAATATTGACTAAGTAAATAGGTTTTTTGGGGCTACATGGAGAGATTGGCACCAAAGATTCACTAGTAAATTAAATATAGGTTCTCTAGTCTACAGTATCGATATTTCCTCGCTCTATGTCAATAGTAAAATTGTAGTGATTTACTAGTGATATTGTAAATATTACTAGTGACTATGTGTGTATTGAGATATAACATGGGGTTGTCATTGAAAATCTACCAGTAGACTTTAGTACTATTCTTTTACGACCATATGGACACATTTGAACCAAAGATTCACTAGTACATTTTAGTGACCCTCTTCTACAATTTCATAATGTTAGGGCAACAAACTTAAAAACATACATACATGTGTATTTATTTTAACAATATTGCACAGCATAATAAATAAGAAAACCAAACTATTGACGCGTTCATTGACAATGTCACCAGAAATACACTAGAGCTGTTGTCTCTAACGTATCTCTATTCGCGCATAAAAGGAAAGTTGTCGACATTTCAACCAGTGCAATTGTCGCTATAGAAAAGAGTGTTTACATAGAGACATATGGTTCTAGGCTGACTAGAGGGCAAGAAAGCCCAAAAATGTTTTGCAGCTGTATTGGTGAGAGAATTTGAAGTACAGTGATACGAAAAAGTAAACACAAAGATTTTAATTAAAATTTAATTACAACAAATGGTTTATTTAAAAGAAAATATAATAGAGTGCAGTTGGCACTGAGTTTGCAATTTGTTGACTAGGTACAATGAAAAAGTTTTCAATACATTTTACTGTTTTAAAATTTAACTTTTTAAAAAACAAAATGCATTGAACATTTTTTGACTTTTTCTAGGAAACAAATAGCGAATTCCTTAATAAAAACCCCATCGCTAACTATATATAAAATTTAATTTTTTAAACTAAAATCCAATTTGCTTTCTTTATAACCATCGCTTTAATTTTTCCTCATCATTATATCTAATCATATTGATATGAAAAGAATAATAATGCCATTTTATAATGGTTGTTATATGTTTGATAACATGAAAACATTGGGCATTATCAAAAGCATTGTATATCCAAAAGTATTTTCTTAAATTCCATCATTTACTTTACGCCGGTAAGCATGCTCGCTCATTCGTTTCTGTCTCATGGACAGTGTGACCAGATCCTAAAAATGTTTGCAGCTAAATTGACTTAAAAAAAAAGCTAAAAAATGCTAAAAAAAAATAATTTAAGAGCTAAAAACTAATGCTAAAATTTAATACTTCTTTTTAAACCAACATTTTCTTTAAAAGTTTTAATTTTTCCAATTTCTGCACATATTGTCTTATAAATTCTTAAACAATACTGAATTATTTATTGAGCGTAAAGAGTATTAAAAACAAAACAATGATATTAAGTCACAAACAGTTCTTGGAAAACATAAGCCTTTTCTCGCTTTTGTTTCGTTTGTAAACAATAACGTTCAAGAAGTAGTTCGTATAAGAAAAATTTAAAAGTTTCATCTATTCCAATTTGACGTAAACAGAGCTTTCTTCGTATAACCAAAAACACATGGAAAAACTGATACCTTTTTTTGTCACTCACATGTTACAATAACGTACACATGTTGACGTTCGTTATTTTAATATCATACACATTTATTAATTTTCGAAAAACAGCTTTTCAGGTCTTTACTTGTTTTCTTAATATCAAAAAATAAGATTTCAAATTCTTATATTCATAAAATTTTATATACATATGTATCATCAATTATTAAATGTTAAAAATGAATATTCGTCATCAGAATAGTTGTTCAAATTATCATTATAATATGTGAGGAATTTTTGCTTGTTAGATGACCACCGACTATATACATTTTGATCCTGCTTAACCGATTCATCAGTAGACTTCAAATCAAAATTTTTGAAATAAGCTAAAAAATAATTCATATGTTTATAGTAAAGCTCCGAATCAAATTTTTCGTTCACAAGAATTTTAATTTCGTTTAATCAATTCCAATAAAATTAAAAACTAAAATTTTGCCACTTTTTCCAACAGACAAATCTATGCAATCGTATGAAGTTTTTTGATACCGAATTTTCATAAGTTCGGAAATTTTCATGTGAAATTTTATTTAGGATAATCCTGAATAAATCGCTTTTATCAAAAAAGAGTCTTTACAAAACAAACAACTTTATTCGATTTTGCATTCATTTTAATTTTTTATAACCTTTTAAAACTAGTTTCATTTTCTTTTCGTTTTTTATTTACTTTTATTGTTATTGTTTTATTGATATACTGCAACTAATTGTAGAAAGGTTATGAAAAATGGATGAACAAATAAAGTTGAAGTAAAAAAGTTGTGAAAACATATAAAAAATATATATTTTCACATCTATTTTACTTGTATTACAACATTTGTAGGTCTTAAGAAACAGCCCGCAGATTAACGCTAACATTATTACACGTGAAAATTAATAATATACCCAAAATGGCATAGATTATATTGCTTAAAATTGAATAGGTTTTATTTTTTTAAATGCTATAAAATGCTAAATAAATAATTGAAAAATGTCAAAGAAAATGCTAACTGCTAAACCGAAAATTTTGAGGCCAAATCATCAAAAAAAATGCTAAATTTAGCTGCAAAAATGCTAAAATGGCCACGCTGCTCATGGACGACTAAATAAAAGAGCATAAAATAAAATGAGATGTGGCTTCTAAACAATTGTTTGGTGAAATGGGCATTCTTGATTTAAATCATTAACAATTTCAACGTTTTTTACCGCAGTCGCACTTTGATTATTATTTCAAATAAACAAAAAAAAGTTTATACAAAGATATAAAATAGCCGGTTTTTATATTATCTTTATAACTCGATAAGATAAGAATATCTGACAACAATGACTAATTCTATTAAAGTTGAAAAGTGAAAAGCTGGTGTATGTGTTATTAAATATACTTTTATTTCTTTGTAGGATTCTTTAAACAAGTCTAGTGAAAACTCTGGAAGTGTACTGAAATCTATATATTCAGATGAGTGTGTTGACAAAATAAAAACTTTTTCACGTCTGTCAGAACGTGCTAAAAAAAAATCGTGGTACAACGTTTTATATCCCAATTACAAGTCACGGTCAAAGGACTTTAAAAGATTGTTTAAGGAAGTTCCAAACGATGATCGATTAATTGTTGGTAAGTATATACATATACAGTTTAAATCAAAAGTCTATCACCTCTTTTCTAAATATATTCAGTTGAATCTGTCTTTCTTTGACGCCGTAATTTCCAAACGGTCGATTTGAATTTGTTTGTACTTGAATACAATTGGTCCAGCCGTTTGGAAGTTATCATAAATTTTCTTGTCGACAAATCGATAATATCATGACAAATGTATGGAATGATTTCTGATCGAATAAATATTTGCGATTCTGTTATTTCAATAATATTAGTGGAACATAGGGTTCTTAAACTTATGCTACAGCGCCAACTGCCTCAGTGTTTTTTAAATTTTTAGTTTTTGCTATTTATTACAGCTATGCTATTTATGTCACGACCTAGGAGCTAGGACGTGATTTTCGTAACCAAAATAATTGACACTATTACAGTTATAAATTTATATTTGTTTGGATTTATTTGTACTTCAAATCAGAGTACGAAAATAAACAAAAGAAATTGTTTGATTTTATTTTGTTTCGTTCTTTGAATTGAGTGAAACAAAAACAAAAGAATAACAATGAGGTTTGCTCAATTTGATTTTGTATTCATTGTGCACATGAGCACAAACCAGAGAACACTGCCGATTGGCTGTAAGCCAGCTAACAGCCGCCGCCGACCACAAACAATACATTAAGGGCCAGGCCCACGATGTCACCAACGTTCGACTCGTCGTGAGACTGGCCCTAATTTAATCGTACGCCGCACGTTGGGAAAAACATAGTAAAAACGCTCGCATCGCTTAATTTACTTAATAACGCCATTGCTATTAGCGATAGGTTAACAGGTTTTGAGTATGTTTAATAGAACTTTTTAGAGAATTGTGTGGTATAGTTTTTCTATGTAATAGCAGTGGACTTTAGTAGCCTACACTCGGAAGTCAAGACTTTTAAACAACTGCACCAAATGAAAAATAAAGATACATATATTAAAAATTTGTGCAACTGATTATTCAAAATAATAAAAAATTATCGATTTTTAAAATTTTTGAAGTTAAGCATTTTTTCGGTGAAACAAATTAAAAACGCTCATATGCCATTTTCGATCTTTGTACACATACTATAAGTTTTAGAAATTCAAAATTTGGTCACTCGCAGCAAATTTTTAAGAAAGTAGTCTGCTGTATAAATAGTTTATTACGAGTAATTTTGTGTACCCTACACTGGTACCCTCCAACTAGCAGGAAAGATCTTGCAGGAAATGTAAGAATTATATTACTGATTTTTACAAATTTATACTAGCATAGATATAAATTGAGGAAGTAGTTCATGAGTCATCATTTTGTTGGGAGCGCATAAATTAGTTATTAATGGACAGGCTTGCCATTTTAGAACTTTTAGTGCTAGATTTACCACTTTTTTCTTCGTTTAGCACTAAAGATTTTCAAGAAAAAAAGTTTGGCGACTACTGTTGTACCAATTTTATACTTTGTCTTTAGTTGTACTTTCATCATCCTGGAAGCTGAAATACACATAAAGCACATAAATAGAATGCAAAAAATATCATGCAGGTAGCTGTTTTTTTTTCAAATAAAATATTTAATAACTCAGTAAATTTCAGTCAATTGTGTTTTATAAAAAAAGTCATAATCTTCATGGATCCAGTACAAAAATACTGCCTAAGAATGAGTCCAAAGTAGAAAAGTGACGAAAAACCAAAAAAATTATGTCTGATGAAAAAATACACACATATATCTGAATTTTACTGAAATAAAATATATATGTTCAGCTAAAAAAAAATGTATGGAGCATATATGGTTCGGTTCCGAAAAATGAGGGTATATGAACATTAGAGTGGCATTGAAAATACAACTTTTTTTCATAAAAGCCCAGGCGAATTATTGTAACACTTAGACTAAAACACTTAGTGCAATACTTGAACTTTGACTAAAGTGGGGCACGGGTTAGAGTAGTCCGATTTAGCTAAAATTTTCACCATTTACGTTTTAGACTATGTGTTACAATAATTCGCTTGGACTTTTAGGAAAATCAAAAGTTTATTTTTTTCATACATTCTAATGCCTTATAAAAAAGTAATAGGAATAATTTTATAATATCAATTCAAATATTTGTAATATCAATTAAAAAATTAATTAAATTTTCACCTATAAACTGTTTGATAATATCAATTAAGTTTTTCCACTCAAGTTAATTAATACAATTAAGAATTTAATTTATTCAAAATTAAATTAATTCGTGAATTATTTTTTCTGTGTAGTATGCGCAGTTCACATTGATTCAAAAAGGCGCACTGCTGAACAATAAATTCAATTACTGAAATTATTTCTTTGTAAGATTTTGTACAGGGAGCTTGCATTTAATGAAAAATTGGTTCGAACAAAATACTTGAAAATGAACTAAAAGACATTTCATTCCTCATTTTAAGAGAAAATGTCGATTATGTAAAATACACAAAACTCATATTCTTACATAAAATTAAATTTCAAATTTAAATCAGATTAAAAACTAATGCTATTATAAAAGAAAAAAAAATTCGTTTTTATAATAACACTTGTTTTCAATATAATTTTTGCAGTAATATGAACTTTGCCTCTTCAAAATATCAAGAGAATTCCGTTATTTTCTTTCAAATTAATGACTGAATTATTCTTTGGATTATAAGATTTGTTAAATACGTAGAAGAATGGGTTTTCTTTTTTAAACGTTGAATCTGTAACTTTGTATAAACGTATGTATGTATTTTCTAACAGATTGCCAATTCACCAGTGATAAAAAAGAGTTAATAAAATGCGAGCTTTTGTGATTGCAAAAACAATTTTATGTGAGATATCATATGCATACATTTTGATACACTTAGGGCTAATAAATCAGTCAAAGTTTAAACATTGGTTTAGTTAAATAAAACTAAAATTTATATGTAGTTTAAACTCAACAGGAGTAATCCAGTGAACCATACCTTGTGTATAGTTTAAAAAATAATATTGTCGCAGCACTAGAATAAATGTCAAAAACAGCTGTTTTGCAGCAGGCTATGAATTCTTAGCACAATCAAAAATGCAAAAAAGTTAAAAAAATTTAATTAAAAGTAGCCAAATCTTACTGAGAAAGGAATTATATTTATGCTTGCCGAAGTAGAATAGTATAAAAGAATAATAGAGTGTAATACCATAATTATTTATTTTAATTGAATGGTTATAAATTTAAAATCGGTTGATAGTTAAGATAGTTAGAGGTTGATAAGTGCCTACGGGTGCGTAAAACCGGTTTTTTACCCGTAACTCAAGATTTTGGAGGTGTTTGGAAAATTTCAAATACAGATTATTGTTATACTCAAAATTACCTAACAGGGAAAAAGTAACATGTCACAGGTATTTTTTTGTCACACAGTGTAATATATGTATTTATATCAAATTTCTTTGAATTCATAAAGTGATCAGTATGACTGGAGTCTTATAACTAAACACACAAATATGGGTAAAAAAATTATGAAGTATACCATTTGAAATACTTAATTAACTTGTTTGAAGAAATTGTAAAATGTTTGCTGTCGATTTAAGTTTTATTATTTTTAAGAGCTTAAAGGTTATTGATCAGCTTGATAAAAAGCACAGTCAAAGCTAAAGTGAGCCCAAGACTTTAGTTATTGGTTATACTAGGGTTGTTATCCGTCCTCTTTTTCCGGGACACTGTCCTACCTTCGGAAAAAATTGGCGTACGGGAAAGTCCTACTTTTTAAGGACATTTTCCGCTTTACATTGCTTTACAAGTTGTATTTATTAAAAACTAAGCTAAAAAGAAAACCATTGGTATTGGATGCCCAGCTTGTCTTAAGCCGACTTTACATCTGTGTGCCATGTGTCCAAAATAGCGTAACTACTAATTACTAATGAAGAACGGTTTGATTCAGGCCCAAATTCGCAGTCATTAGTTAACTAGTAGTAATAGCTTAACCAATAATATTTGATTCACAGCTCCTTGTTTGCCATTAGTTAAACCGCCAAATGTCAGTGGTTAACAAATAGTTAGACAAACTTTATTAGTATTGTTGTTTGTGAAAAATTTTACACATTTCACACATACGTTGTCAAGCACCTTCTTTGTATTTAGCTGTAACACTTTCGGTATTTTATTTTCTATTATATTTTGCACTGCACTGCTGCACTGTTTTGTCCATTTTTAAGAAAGAATATTAAAAATGTAAGCAAAAACGATATGCTATATACTAGAGCTGTCAATAGTTAAACAATAAACTGTGAATATGAAGTATTAGTTAAACAATAGTTATCATTTTAGTTTACTAATAATTAACTAATAACTGTAAATTTGGCCCTCAGACACGTATTTATTTAGCTAAACAGTTTCATACATAACTAATAGAAAATTTTGTAGAATTCAACATGATTGAAAACTGTTTAAATCAATAAATACATGTTTGAATCAAACAGTTTTTCATTAGTAATTAGTGGTTACGCTTTTTTGGGCACATGGCACACAGATGTAAACTCGGCCTTATAAATATCACTGTCCATGATGGTTGCGATATTATTATAAGACGAAAAATTATTAAGATGTACATATTTAAAATATCAATGGAGGTGCGTAAAAACGGCTAAATTAAGATAGTGAATATTGCACACTAAATCATAAACAGTCACAATTCAAAATGATCAAACTGGTTTTGTTTTTTTATAAACCAGTTAATTGAGGAAATATCTAACGACCGCAACAATTTCTTTTACATTAGTCTTCTTTAAGAATATAAAATACCGTTATGTTTGTTTTTATGTTACATATTTGCTTCATTTGTACGGTATCAACAGTTGTTTGTCAGTACTCAACATCTGAAATATTTTGAATTGTGACTAACAATCTTTATTTTATGAAGAAATAATAAATTTTAACCAAACAATGAAAGTTTATTTAAGGTCGGTAGCCCTACCGTTAGAGATGTTTAATGTGTAATCGGTAGAACTTTAATTAATTTTGGGTTATCAGTTGATGAAGAATTACTTTTTAATGAATTCTTGTGCTATAACCCTTTTTTCATAATTATAAAAACAAAACTATAAGCTTAAAAATATGTTTCCAACTAGGGATGTAACGATACGCCATTTCGCCGATCCGATACCGATACTCAAAAATAAATATCGCCGATTCCGATACCGATACGCATATTTAAATTGAGCTCAAGTAAAAATTAACAAAACTCAAGTAGAGTAATTCTTCTATTATACAAGATAACAGTGTTTATTAATGAGCCATTCAAATCATCAAAATTTTCAGTACATTTCAGTTTCTAAAATTCAAATTTTCAAACTACAAAACGTCTGCAATATTTATGATTTTTTTTTTCATGTTAACAAAAAATTAATTATTGTTTTTCACAAAATAACAGTGTAAGATATTATTAATGAGTCAATTCAAACTGAATGTCATACTGTTTATTTTCTAAAATCATCAAAATTGTCAATACATTTCAGTTTCTCAACTTCAAATTTTTAAACAACAAAACGTCTGCAATATTTATGATTTTACAAAATAAACGTTGGCATTCAGTTTAGATTGGCTCAAGATTTAAAATTGATATTAATAAGACTTAAAAAAAAAAGAATTAAATTTGAGATCAATTAAATTAAAATTATAAAAACATTGCAAAATATTAATATTTAAATTTGATATTAATAAGATTTTTGTTTAAGAAACAAAGTGTTCTCAAATTTGGCGGAGATAGACGATTTCTCAAATCCGTTTGAAGCAGACCTGCAGTGGAAAATAGTCTCTCAGATGCGACAGAACTCATTTGAAAACTTAAGTATTTCTGCGCCATTTTCTTTAAGTTTGGGTAGGATATGTCATTGCGCCAGTAAACAAGAGGGTCTGCGTCTCTAGGAATATTAGGAGATCTAAGATATCTCTCGACTTCTTCGTTAGCAGAACCACAGCTTAGGATGGATAGAGGCAAATCCTCCTCGGATTCTCTTATAATTTTTTCACATACGCTCCAAAGGCGAGTACTTCTCGTAGACTTATCAGAACTTTTGCTAGGTGTAGGGAGACTGTGTCTTCAAAAAACTTGAAACTTAAAACTTGTTTGAATGAGTTAATATATTGACAATAAGTAAAGAATGAGTTAATATATTGACAATAAGTAAAAAATTTTACAATAAATACATCTATAAATTTGTTGGCCCTTTTAACTTGCATTATAACATTTTACACTAATTGTCAATTTATATTTCATTGAAACAAGTTTTATGTTCCCCTGTAAAACTTTTAAAACGTTAGACAGGGCTTTTTGCATTTTCTGTGACGATATGTAGATAAACTCAACAATTAATATTAGTTTCATTACAAAATGTACTCAAAAGTACAATTGTAAAAGAAGGACAATTGTACCAACTTTTACATCGCTGAACTAAATCATCGCATGCATAAATAAATAAAAGAAAATCAAGACGTATTCAAAGTGGTGATGTTATAAGCACAGTTTTTATTCTTTTTTTGCGCAAATTAGAGGTTCGTATGTCAAAATTTGTACACGTTGACATAGGGGCTGAGATGTCAGTTGTTATTTTAAGTTGTAATTGTTGTAGAATTACCACCACTTGTATTAATGCGCCTTGAAAAAAATCTTAAAACATACAAACACATACAAGATTTAGCATTGAGAGAACATTTCATTACTATGGTGCAAACAAAAAAAATAGAAGAAACAATTTCATTATGTATTCTGTTTTGATTTTATGTTCTGCTTTTAATATGTTATTTCTCATAGTTGTCATGCACAAAAAGAGTTGAAAATTTAATATTTTGTTCAAAAAACTCTAAAGAAAAATATAAGAAGTATCGGCGTATCGACAGTAAAATATCGCCGATATCGATATATCGGAAAACCAGCAGTATCGCCGATATATCGGTATCGGTTGCATCCCTATTTCCAACATTTTAAATGATATTTGAAAGTCTATTTTTTACATTTAATGCTAAAACTGCTAAATGAATATTTGGAAATGCTAAAAATAATGCTAAAATTTCTACTAATTATATTGTTATAACATATTAATTTTCCGTAATTATATTGCAAATATTTTATTTCATTTGAATAAAACAGTTGATTTTATCTAACAAAATCAATACAGATTTATTTAATAAAACAATATCGGAACATAAGAATACAGTAGTAAATTAAATAGTATATATTACTGTGACAAAAAGGAAAAAGTGCTTAATAGAGATAAGCAAATTTTGAATTAATCTTCACACTTAAAAGTTTCTCAGAGAAAAATGTCAATTATTTTGTGCAATTTTTCAGGAACTTATATCGCAATGATTTTATTCTTATCTTTTTTCGACTTATAATCTCAAATGGAATAATGGCTTAATTTAGCTTATACTTTGTTATATCTAAAATTTAATGTTTTATTTACAGTGTGTTGATCAATATTTTCCTAAATAAAATCAAAACGAAAGCAGAATTTCTCAATTCTCGTGATGCACTATCGTAAACAATCGTGCGGCTTTTGAGAAAATGCAACCCTGGTATGATGGAGTTTATTAAAATTTTCAAAAGGCAGTAACAATTCAACAGATCAGGGTTGTGTTTTTTAAATGCATCAGAATTAAATTCCTGAATATCGGCAGTAAAATATGACTTAAGCACTTTTTCCTTATTGCCAAAGATTTATTTATATACAAATTTATGTATGTATATTAGAGTGGGTCGATTTGTTCTTGTGCGAAAAAAGCAATAGGCGTCTAGCAAAAATGAGATTTACGCAAAATTTTAAGAATATTAGCCTAAGAAACTAGGGTTCTAAAATCAAAACCCAGCTCCCTCCGAGAGGCATCAAAATTCAAGCTCTTCGTTGGGTAAAAGCATTTATAGCCAAGTAACAAAAGTAACATTTTGAAAATTTTCGCTTCCGATTTTGATGAAATTTTGTACGAATGATGCCTCTAACATAACTAGCGTTAGTGCAAAATCTTGAATCATTTTACGGTCTAGTTTTCGAAATATAGCGACATCAAAATGAGAAAATTTAGCAAAAACCAACTTTACATGATTTAAATGATGTACATATGTATATATTTAAAACTACTTAACTTAGATGTTCCATTGAGGTGTCATGATAAAGAGCAGAAAATGGCCTTCCAAATGTTATGTGTTATGATATTGGTTTCCGATTTTCAGAAGTCAAACTTTACTGACCTTGTGTTCCCGGGCAATTTTCTCGAAAAATTGAATTTTTAAAGTTCTTAAAAAATACTATATATGTTGATTAATAACTTCTTATTTTTACTGTAGCCAAGTTTAAATTATGAACTCGCAATAGCTCATGAATAATCGAGAAAAATGTAAAACAGATATAAAAAAAGAATTAAAAATAATTATTTACAAAAAATCTATGTGATTGTTATTATAATTTTTTTTATTATAATTCTTTTACATTTAGTACAATACATGCCACGACAATACATTTAAAAAACAAAGACATATTTACGTTTCAAGACTGCTTACGCAGGCCTCTAGCACGTATTTCTTCTTGATCGCCTTCTTGAACCGCTTTGTTTAAGACGTCTTTTGCTATTTACATAATTCCCATTTTTACACATTTGTGTGAACTTATATGTAAATAACATATTAAAATGATAGAGATTGACAGAGGTTTTTACTTATATAAATGGAAAAAATTAACATCTTTGTATATAAAATTTATAAGATTAAAAATGCTAAAGAATGCTAAATAATAATAAAGTAAAATGTTGAAAAAAATGCTAAATGCAAAATGAAAAATTGGCTGCTAAATCAAAATAAAAAATGTGAAATTTTGCAGTGAAAATGCTAAAAGGGTCACGCTGCATTTATGTATGTAAATATACTCAAATCTGTATATACTTATGTATGTAGCTACAATTTAATGTAAAGATATCAATGGTGTTGGGTAAAAACACCACCTAAGGTAATTGTAAGCTATCGAAAGTTTTCGATTATTTAAAAAACTTTATCGATATATCGATTCAAGGCTATCAAAAGTTAGACAAACTATCGATATTTCCACGATACTGTCGTGATAGTAGCGAAATTGTTTCTCGTATAATGTATTTATTTACACTAAAAATTAAAAAAAATATTTTCTCAACTAAATAAAAAACAGAACTTTATTTCTCAGTTCAATATTATGTATATTGACAATATTATGTATATTGACAAAATTAACAAAACTAAAATTATTGTATGAAATAAAGGTCTGCAAAGAGTAACTTGTTTGTTCATATGTGAAACTCGCTGTCGAGTATGGTAGATATTTGTTCTCCCTCTCAGAGCACAAGCAGTGAAGAGTACAGATTGTTTGTTTGACAAATACTAACAGTGTTGCCAACTTTTGAGACTCAAATGCGTAAAAATTTGTTCAAATATGGCTAAAAAGGGCTAAATTGAAATAATACGTTCAGCTCAAAATAAAGTAAAATTTTTCGAGTAAGCGCGAATAGGGACTAGTTTTAAAATGTTTCTGTTGAAAATCAAAACAACACACATATTTTTGTTTTTGTTAAGTAATTTATTAGAAAATAAATCACTAACATGAGATCAACACATATGTACATAGCTTGAGATCTTACACTTCAATAAGGTACATAAGTACGTAGATTAACGGCCCTTTTCACAATGTCCAATTAAAAGCTAACATGGACTTTAACGACAAGTTTTGTATGAAAAACTGTCAATTACGGCCTGGCCCAAAAACAAAATAAGAGATGTAAATAGTCGTTTATGTTCAAATTTATGTGCGTATGTAAGTTAACATAAGTACATACATTTAAAATTCATCGTTATTAACCCTAGAACGTCATCCAGCGTCTAAATGACTACGCGGGTTCTTATTTTCGATTTAAAACATATTTTTTGTATTTGTTTTGGTTTTGTTTCTCGTATAGCTTTAGCCGCTAATGTTAGTTACTCGAAACTAATAAATTTATTATAAGAAACTACAAGACTTAATGGAAAAAAATTTGCAATATTTCATACAATAGATGCTATAAATGCTATCTTTTAAGAAAAAAAAATGTCAATTGAAAGAAGGCTGTGCAATGTTAATTCTACGTTAAACAATAACAAAAAAATATATGAATTTCGTTATATAATAATAAAAAACTAACTAAATATTAATAATAAATCTATTTTGATACTTATTGTTGCTCAATACGTTTTTTATTGGCTCGTAGTCAAAATGACGAAGGATGAAGTTGGTGTACAAAGAATAAGGATGACGTTCTAGGGTTAAAAAATTTCGATTTCTCACTATTCCAAGAACATACATTATCTGCTATACTGAATATACGAGTATTTCAAAGCACAAAAAATTTGGAAGAAATAGAAGATTATTCTATATTCTTCTTGTTTTTTAAATTGGTAAAGCAAACTAGCAAAAAGTGAGTTAAAAGTCGATATTGCTAGATTAAAGGAAGATGTAGATGTAGCCATATCGAGCAAGAAGTAAAAAGGGGCTAAAAGGGCTGAAAACTAATTGCAAAAACTGCTAGATTTGCCCGTTTTTAAGTTTGGGGCCAACAAATTTTTTTCGCGTTTTGAGTGACTGAAATTGGGCTAAATCTAGCCCGAAAAGGGCTAAGTTGGCATCACTGAATACTAACATGAAGTAGCCGAAGATTAAATATGTAACGAAAAAAATTAACATAGAAAAATGTAGGTAAGCAAAAAGAAGTATGTACCTCAAAAATTATGTTCACTTCATGTGGTACTTCAAGTAATTTAGTGCAATATACAGAAAGGTTGAAATGTAAATATTAATGCCGTTGATGGCATTTACATTCGTATGTATGTGTATAGGCCTTCAACGATCAAAAATATTCGATCCGTTTTAAAAATAATAATTAATATAAAATAAAATTAATTTAATACTAATTCAAAAACGTGTTGAACTCAATTCTATTTTAAATAACTTATGTATGTATGTATATTAATGGTCTAATTTATAAAAAAATAATTTAGGTTTATTACAGCTTTATTTGACAAATTTCCCATAGAAATACGTCAAATAAGCGCTTAATAAAGCTGAAATATTTTTTATGAAGAATGCAGCAAAAGTTTTGTTTAATCTGTGACCAAAATGTCGTAGTCGAAATAGGCAAACCAGTATAAATACATATATATATATATGTATATATATATATATATATATATATATATATATATATTATATTTACTACGTAATCCTTATTTCTACACCTTCTCCAGTTGTAATTCAGAAAGCGTCATTTGTAATTTAGATTTATCAATTGTAATTCAGAAACCGTTAATTGTAATTCAGAAAATAGTAAATATTATAAAGAAAAATCAGTACATCAAACGTAGCACTTATTCTTAAGCAAATTTTTAGTGCTTTAGTGCGTTTTTAAGTTTGAATAAATTTTTGCATTTCTTACACGCCACTCAAGTTTCTACTTCTACTCCATTTTCATTTAAAATGCCAGCGAAAACCTCCCACACTTTACTTTTTCAGTTGTTTTTATGGTTAAGCAATTGTCTATATGATTTAATTGTCTATATGCATTTGGTTCCTGCTTTTGGAACAATTGCTTAACCATAAAAACCAACCAAATTTTCAAATTAAATAAATAGACTTTATGTCAAATAAATATACTTCAGTATTTCATGTATATTCTAAGAATTTAATTAATTAATTAATTTATATATTTTCAGATTACTCCTGCGCTTTCTATAGAGACCTTCTTATACAAGGACGCTTATATATATCACAGAACTATGTTTGTTTTCATGCAAATATTTTGGGTTGGGAAACGTCTTTGATTATTAAGTGGAAGGACATAACGTCGATAACTAAAGAGAAAACAGCACTTGTTATACCAAACGCCATTTCTATTTGCACATCAAAAGAAAACTTTTTTTTTTCATCATTCGCAACGCGAGACAAAACATTTTTAATACTCTTTCGAGTATGGCAAAATGCATTGATGAATAAGCCGATGTTAGTGCAAGAGATATGGCAGTTAGTTCACAATTATTATGGTGATGAATTAGGTCTCACAACAGATGATGAAGACTATATAGATCTACGAGCAGAGGATCGAGGTGACAGCGTTTTGACGTTGGACTTTGTATCAGAGGTAGATGATCCAAATTCTTTAGTCTTTGAAGAAGCTATAGAGAGTTCCATAACAAACACATGTCGAACTGTTAAAAGTAGTAGTAGACACAGTACATCTGATAACAATAGTATAAATAAAAGTGCAAATAGTCGTGATTGCACTAACATCGGAACAATGAAGACACATTCTAAAGAATTAACACTAATATCGGCAAAACCAGAAGATGAGATCTCATTGAACTCAAAAATACAGCAAACTTCTGCCGTAAGTTCTCTGTCAAAAGAATCAAAGCATAATACCTCAACACTAGACTCAAAGCGTAAAATGTGTAAAGCCAATAGACAATGGGAAGAAAGTACAAATAAAAGCTCCGAGACTCTACCAACAGATGTATCAGATTCCAGTGATTCAGGAGAAAGCATAATTCCGTAAGTTAATATTTTTAAATATACTAAACTAAACGTCTCACTTATACTAAACTACTCGTACTATATAGTTGAACTAAAAATATTATTTTTATTGATAAAAATCTTGCGCTCTAAGGGTGGGTTCAAAGCGGCGAGTGGCAGAGCTGACTGCGGTAGAGTGGCTTGTATTAGAGGCATTTATAAACGGTTAGTTCTTAAAATGACGTTGTCGGGAATGGTTTGCTTAGCGCTTTTACTCGAAAGAAAAAAGATTTGGCGTCCCTCCTATAAATCAGGAATTTAATAATTTATATAAAAATCTTTTCATTTGCGTTTGAAAATTTTTTAAAATAGATTAAGTAAAAATGTATAATACTCAGAAATTAGATAAAATCATACCTGTGCAACCAACAATTTCACCTAACATCACTTCATAATTTTTCAGTAACGGTTTGATTTTTACATTTTTGATATATATATATATATATTTGATATATATATATATATATATATCTTGCCTTGTACAGAAGAAATTAATACCCCTAGATTCACTTAAGCCATTTTCACTCGTTGGTCTAACTATCAACTAATCAACTAACTATACGAGTGTCTAAGTGGCTCCGCACAGTGGTTCAGAATCTGTTTTCATTGGCCAAAACTCTTTAACTTTTGAACTAATGAAGACTTTTTTGCAATTTGATAAAGAACATCTTAAGGAGCATTCCATGAGAAAGTGGAAGTCTGAACGATTTCACTAACGTTGATTTTTTAAATATTTACATTACATAGTGGGATTATGTTCTAATCTAAAATAATTCATATAAATTATGACGAATATATTAAATTAAAAAAAAAACCGTTAATTTTTTAAACTAGCACAACATATTTTGCAAATGCCCCTATTACGGTTTACAACTCAACCAAGTTTAGTTAAAATTGTAACAACTTAACTTTAAAACAACTCAACTGTTTTTTGGCATTCTGAATTACAACTAATTCTAGTTGTATTCGAAACAATGCTCGAAAAAAAATGTTTTTATCTATGCTATGTTTTTTGAAACCATAGGAGCCATCACAAAGTTCATATTTACACTATGCAAGTCTTATTGCTAAGCTGATTAGTTTGATGGATAGAGAGACGAGGGGAACAGTAACGTTTCTTTTCCCCTCGTCTCTCTCCTAACAAACTAATCAGCTTAGCAATAACACTGTGGAACATTTTTGGGATTATTGTCTGGGGGGTGAGAAATTCCAAGTCAGGGTGATGGTACTAGGTCAGTATAGTAAAACCCTCAAAGGGTTTGGCGTTCGTATGTGTCAGTTTTTTTTATGACCTTTTAAATTTTTTCTTTTTCACTTGTCCGATTTTGATGAAACAAATTTAGAAAAATTAAGAATTACAATTTCTCTAATCTGTTTCTATACCGTTTTCCTATATGTGCAACACTTTCGAAGTTAAAAATAAATTTGTGGAGGCAAAAAAATATTTTTTTGCCTAAAAATTTAATTTTTTTTTTTTAAATTCATAAAAAATCCAAAACGGAAAAAAGGATCAAGTGTTATTAATTTCGTTTTTTTTGCTCATGAGTTATGTGGCTTTACGCGAAAGTAATTAGTTTTGGCACTTTTTTCCATTTTGGATTTTTTATGAATTTAAAAAAAAATTTAATTTTAGGCAAAAAAATATTTTGCTATTCCAATGAGTATTAGGGAAATATATAAGAAGGCAATGCAAAGAGCCCAGAAGCGGGTTCAATATTAAAATTTTGCTCGACCTTTTGTAAGTACCGAATCTCCACATAAGTCGAAAAAAACTTTGTCTAAAGCTGTTCAAAACCAAGAAAGAAAATAGAGGGGGTAACCGAACTAGCGCATAAGATGAAGATTTGTCTGAGGCGAAAAATGCGTTGCTTATGAAAGACAGCCCCTCAGACCAGGGCAAATACGTCAGTCATTTGAAGCGATGGTTCTTCATCAGCATGAGAACCGTTATACTATGTTGAGTGAAAAGTGCGAAAAATCATTTTTGTATATCACGGAATAGATATCATAGATGAAATTGGCGGGAGTATAAAAAGATTAGTTAGATAGAATACGGTGGTGAAATAAAACTGTGTTTAACTATTGATGTTTGTTTATTTTATATATAAAAATTTAACTATGTTCCGTACGTGACGCTATTTGTCTGTAAGTGTCAATATATAAAAAGTAATTTTTATTATAAATATGTATTTTAATTAACTTTTTTCGTCAACATCATGCTTGCTTCTTAGACACTTTTCTCCATGTGTCAGAGTTTTGTTGGAATTGTCATATTCATTTCAAAAGTTAGTTGACTCGACCTGACCGAATTAGTCTGTACGTGACAGTGGAATGCTCCTTAAGCTTTTATACAATTTTATTTTCATTAAAGGAAATACAGTGATTGCTAAGACATTTAAGGTCGAATTTAAATTTTCGACTATTTTATAATTTTTGTATGGATGAAATTAAATCATCTGAATATATCTTTATACTGCGGGCTTCTGAAAATTATACACATAAGCCTAGTTTTTTCAGTCATAAATAGATTCTAGACATTTTTGGTTATGTGTAGGGAAAGGATTTTCATGTAAATACATGAATGAACAAATTTGCATATTTTAAAATAAATACATATTTTTGTATATTTCACTATAAAAGTATATTTTTAATAAATTTTTTTATTTTTTCATTGTATAAAACAAATTTTGGTGTTTTTTCATTAGTTGCAAAATATTTTCGCAATTCTTACGACTGTGTAAGAATAAAAAAGAAAACGAAAACAATTTCAACTGGGATGGAAACTCAATTCATTTGAAAAATATACAAAAGCATTATATAAAAGCCTTTTTAAACCCGAAAATGTTTGTGTATTTTTTTTGGGCGCTCTTTACCGGTTCCATATTAATTTCATGTGGATAGAAAGTGTTTTTAAAACCTCCTTTGCGTGTTGCAGCCTTTAAGGGAAAATATTCAGGGATTCGCATTCCCCCACAGCCTATAGTAACTAGATGGGGAGCGTGGTGGTTGAATGCTGTTGAATGCTATATTCATATTAAACAAGTTAAAAAAAATTTAAATAAAAAAAACTTAAGCACTGAATTGATATTTGTGCACCCAGAGAATGGTTTTCGTGTTAACACTATAGCCCAATTAGATGGTTTTCATTCTTTAACAGCTCAAGTTGAATTAATTGAAGATGCGATAAAAAAAATTTTACTCTGAAAGACAGGATAAATGAAGAAATTAAAAATAAATTAAATAAAGTTATACAAAAAAGTTATGGACTTAAAAAATCAAACAAATTGCATCAATATTTTATAGTTCAAACAGCTAAAATTTAGAAACCAAATATTCCACAAACGAACTTGCAGCATTTAAATATGCACCAATAACTTTTGCTAACGTGGAATGTTAATTTTTGCAATAAAAATGTTCTTTCAGAAAAAATCGTCAAAGATTTACCTATGGCAATTTACATAAAAACTTCTTCATTTAAGTAAGTAAAATTTCTTCTAAATTTTTTTTTGTATTTCATATGATTTGACAAAATGTTTGTTAAGAAATCAATGGAGCTGATTTTGTGAAGTTTTTAATGTTATTAAATGTTGAAAAAAGAGTTCATAAATGCATATTTTATTAGTTTTTAATACATATTTTTATATTTTTAATGTATAAACATAAAACGCGATTTTAAATGCATGAAAATACTTTCCCTATTTATGTGAATACATGTATGTACGAGTATATATATAAGTATTTGGGACACGCCCAGATATAAATAACTGAACCATTTTTACTAGATCAATATCTGCAACACACTCACCTAAAAAATACTTAGCCCCTACGCTAAGTATTAAATAATGACGGATTTTTCCCAACACCTGGCTATTGAATATTTTTTTGTAATGGACTTAGATGTGTTCCATATGCATAACAAAACAGTCCGAACTTGTACAAAATTATCCAAAAGCGTTCCAGATATCAATTTTTGTGCAATTTTGAGAGCGAATGAGAGAGTAATTTTTTTTATTTCTTGTACAAACTTGTACGAACTTTCTCATGTGAGTAAAGGCCGAGGCACAATGAATCCGTTATACGTTAAACTTCGCCTTTTTAAACTGACATTAACGCTATGACGGAGAAGGTTGACACAATTGGTTCTCCATTTTATTAATTAAATTCAACTTTTCTTATTTATTTCCTTTATTTCTTTTGTTTTATTTTATTTTTGCTGCCGCAAGACACGAAAACCTAAATCAGAAAATACCAAAAAAAAAACAACCACTATCTATCAAACTACTCAAAGTACGCAAAAAGTTAATATGTTACCAATTTTTGTACTTTGCGTTGACGGACACGTACTGACTGTAACATACCTCATAAGAAACCATGTATTTCAACTTAGCTGTCAGTTGAAAAACGGATTCACTGTGCCCCGGCCTTAAGTTCGGACAAGAATTAAATAATCAGCTGGTTTTTGTTTACATATGAAACTGAAAAATTAATAAAAAAATATAGGAAAAAGGTTTTTACATATGTACAAATTTATTAAAAAGCATAATGGAATCTTTTTTAAACAAAGTTGAAGTTGTAAGTACATTTGTGCATATTTCTTTATATTTTTTTTAAATAATTCACGTAGATTCTACTTTTTTGGAGATTATTTTCAGTGATACAAAATTTTTGTTTTTATAATGTTATGCGTTTTAAGTGCCTATTATCACTAAAATAAAATTTAATTTAAAAATCAAGCAGCATTAGTATTTCAAGATGGGCAATTATGGTTTTTTGCGTTCCAGCAATTTTCGATAACTTTTCCACACTCAGAGAGCAATTTTCTTTTAGCTCTCATTAGTCCGAACTTCTACGAAATTTTGTGGAACACACCTCTTATTAGAAACTAACCATAATTTAAAACTTAATATTAGTGAATGAAGGAATTTTAATCTATGTAATAGCAATATCTTTATTTCAGATATTTGTATATAAATATTTCTAATTGTGACCTCTTTTCATACAACACACCAAACACGTTAGAAAACACTAAAAAAAACGGATTATATTAATTATCATGGCCAATTGCATAAAATAACATCAAATTGCATTAAATATTAATATTTTTAGTTAATTTAATTATTATTATTCGAACTGCATTTGTTTCTACATATATTTAATGAATTGAACAGGCTAATGTTCGTATCGCCTTTTAAGCCAAGTTACAAAAAGGCGATACGAACATTAGCCTGTTCAATTCATTTAATATTTTTATACGGTACATCACTGAAATAATAGTACATGGTGGTAAATGGCTGGACTATTGCTTGTAAATAATCCATATTCAGTTCTGTGTTACTCCTGTTGTGTATCAGTCCCTTGGCATGCAAGTCCGAATGATCCAATT
Source organism: Nowickia ferox (assembly GCA_936439885.1). Taxonomy (NCBI): domain Eukaryota; kingdom Metazoa; phylum Arthropoda; class Insecta; order Diptera; family Tachinidae; genus Nowickia; species Nowickia ferox. The sequence continues at coordinate 41,401,684 of OW387026.1, read as the reverse complement.
TCCATTGACTTCGAATGCTAGAGATGACGTGATCTGATGTTGCCAGTAATGTATTAAATGAATCTTTATTTGAAGAACTTCGTGACATTTTCCCTGTATTTTGTTCTTTGTAAAATCTGTAGTGCTTATATCTTTTTTGCTGAGCTTCCTTTGATAAACCTCCAATTGGTATATGAATACAAACGGTTTCCTTGACATAATCACAAAATTTCCTAGCATTAATTAGCTCGTTGCACGCACTTCAACAAAACAAAAAAAAAAACAAAAGTTAGATATATATGTATCAACACCTTTTACCATCATTTGTATTGCATGATTCTTGTTTAATTGGTCTATAACATAGCGGAACAGTGGATTTGTTGTATAAATAATAAATAGCCTATTCTTATGTATTTCTTCTTCTGATTACGATGGCAACAGGTCCAGTTTTAAAGATATGGTGAAATTCAGCAGTTTCTTAATTCACACCACTTTTTTTATAATTCGCTTAATATTTCACGTATGGTCTTCTAAACTTTACAATACTTCTGTGTTATTAACACAGGTCAACAGCAAAAACTGCTTGAATAACCACTATATAGATTTAATGCATCATGGCTACCTAAGTACAAAACTGCTTTGATTTCAAGGCAAATTCATATGAATTAGAATATTATTTTACACTGATATTTATTTATTGTATCTTCAATACTGAACTAACAATAAGTATCGAAATTTTAAGTCTAAACATAATTATTAGACCCGACCAGTGTCGGACATAATCCTAGTGATAGTAATTAATAATATATAAATACCGTATTACAAGTATATTATCTGGAGTGTTGCGTATTAAAGCCGTAGTGTCCCTCTTTTTTAAGCCGATGTGTCCAGTAAAGTTCATGATGTGACAAGCAAGGGGATTAGGTGAGACTCGAGTTTTTTTAAATATTTGCCTGCATATTTTTCAATATCTTCAGTTACCAGTGGCATATTTAAATCATGATGTAAATTTTAATTTTTAAGGTAAGACGTCGACCAAGGTGTATACCAAGGTATTCACATGTGAATATTGAGGATCAACGTAATTGTTGATTCGAATGTGGGACAAGTATCTCTTCGTAAGGTAAATGTTACCTGAACAAACTTTTCTTTATTTACTTTAATTCTCCATAAGTTTAATCATAGTACAAGCTGTGTAATATGTTCCTGAAGATATGTGGATGCCTCGTGAGGGTTTTCATGCATAGTTAGGCAGGCTGCATCATCGGCAAATGTAGAAGTGTGAACATTACTACTCACAGGCATATCACAGGTATACATCAAATACAAAACTGGTCCCAGTATACTCCCCTGTGGCACACCCAATGAGATAGTTTCGGTCATACTCATTATGTCTCCTTCCACAATGGTGAACTTCCGGGCAAGAATGTAATTTTCCAAAAGATTTAGGATGTTTATTGATAGATGTGTCTTCCATTTTAAAATTAGGCCTTCATGCCACACTTAATCAAATACCTGAGAAACATCAATAAAGAGGGCAGAACAATACTTATTTTCTTCAAATGTTCTTATAAATTGAACCAATCTATGCGTTTGTTCAATAGTGCTATGCTGACATCTAAAGCCAAATTTATGGTCCGGTATGCACCCATTATCAGTTAGAATTGGGGAGAATTTTATCATGAGTAGCTTTTCGAAGAGCTTTTACATTGTTGACAGTAAACTTATTGGCCTACATGACTCAGCCTTGGTAGGATCTTTGCCCGGCCTGGGAATCTTTTTGACCCTGGCAAGTTTCCAGCTTTGTGGATAATACTCCAGTCGTAAAATGGCATTAAAAATTAATAACAGGATTCTAATTGGAATATGAGGCAACTTCATCAGCATCTGGTTACTAATTCCATCAATACCCGGAGCTGTCTTCGGGTTGAGTTCAGCAATTAGTTTTTGTACATCACGCATCTTAAACTTTATGGGTCGAGGGGGCAGAGCAACAACACCAGTACATATATTTGGGGTAAATATGGATTTTCAATGCTCAGCAAATATATTTTCTTTTTCAGTATTGCTTCTTGCCCAACCTCCGGTAGATGTGTGCAGAGGTGGTTTAAAATCAATGGGTCTTTTTAAGAGTAATTCGATAATAGAGTAACATCGAGACCTTCCATATAGTATTTAAGAGATGCAGTTTTTTGAGAATGAGTTGAATTAGAATGGTTCGAATTTAGGGCTAATTTCACGATGTCTACAACGTTAGACTTGTCGCAAACTTACAATTGAAACAACAACAAAATGTAGAAATTTGTTTTTGTTTTGAATGTAAAAGTGCAACAAGTTTAACGTTGTCGACATCGTGAAATTGGCCCTTAGTTTTCGTTTTTTATAGTTGACTCATTTGAATCCATTTTTCAGGCGATTCAAAATCTTAATTTTGTGGTATAATGATATTGCGTTACATTTGGTAATTATTTTTTCGCTGGTGCTTTTTTTATAACAAAACTAAAATTATTTTATGTTTTATTAATTACGCTATTGGTTTATCATAAATCGCAGTGGTGCATTTCGCGTAAATTGAATTCGTTTAAAAAAATCGCGTAATTAAAAAGTGGTTGCTATTATTAATACGTGTTATATCGAAATCGCGTAAATGAAGTACCGCGTAAATCGAGGATTACCGTACGAGGTGGCTCAGCAGAGCAATCTTAATTAAATTTTCTTTTGTTTTATTTACAATATTAATCTTAAATAAATGAGCGGTTTATAAAAACGTATCAATATATTTTTCAGATTCGTTGCTACAGCGGAATGCAATTCACCTCATGAGGGACGCCAACTGGTCCATACTATTTTACCCATCAACATTGACAGCTTGTTTAACTTACTGTTTTCAAAGTCAAAATTTTTGATTGACTTTCATGCTATGCGTAAGTCAACGGACTTAGTATTTTGCGAATGGACTACGGACGAAGATGGACAAAAATCACGCACTTTCAATGTGACCGTACAGTTGGCGGCATCCGTAGGACCAAAAACGTCAAAGGTATTTATACATGCATCCATACATCCTAGTGACGTAAATAATATTCGTATTCGTGAATATCTCATTACATTCGGATTCGTATTCGCAATATTCCGACGAACAATTAATTGAATATATTCGTCTCAAAAAAATACATAAACGGCTAAAAAAATTAAGTAAATGGCAGAAAAACTTTGAACTTATAATAACACAGCACAACAAAATAGAGGTTTTTATGTTGTTTAAATAATAAATAAATAATAGTCCCATTGATGACATTTGGATTGCGTGAGAAAAGAAAAATTTAAAGATATTTTTTAGAAGCGTTAGAAAAATTATAATATTTCCGTAATCAGCAGATGAAAAGACATAACCATCAGTTATTTTAATATCAAAAAAATTTAAATACAAAAGAATTTTAAGGACTTAACCAACCGATTTTGCACACATGCTTGTAATGAAAGTCAGATATCCTGATATACTCATCAATGTGGCTCTACTCAAATGAAATAGATTTTATGTAGATTAGTAATCCACAAATTATTATAAAACAAAAAAGTAAGCTTTCTTTATATCATATTAAATGAATAATCAAACCTCAAGAGAGGAATATTGAACCACAATAGACGGCTGCAGTACTTAGCAAAACTTATCTTTTTATCAGGTGGTTTTAAATCTGTGGCAATAAATAATAATGGCTTAAGTTGACATAAGTGCTTTTTCATTTTAGTACATATTTATATTTTAAATTAAGTCTTCTTGGAAAATAATACATAACCCATAACTCAACTTAATTTTTTTTAAGGTAGCTACATCAATATTAAAATATTTGAGCATTAAAAATTGTATACACTTAAGTTCAACAATTAACAGCCCATTCAAATTATTCTTCATCAAAAGAAAACCTTATATTTAACTAAGCTTTTAAAAAATTATCTTATCTCATGTTTTCCGCATTTTTAAATTTAACCTAAAGCACTTATCTCGACTTAATTCCAATAAAAATTATTTTGCCATACAATATAGCAGCTTAAGTTCACTTTAGTTTTTATTTTTCTGCAAACAACGAATATTAACTAGTAAATTTTTTTTTATAAAATTAACAGTATTGTTCTAAATAAATGTGCATCTTTTTCGATGTTTAAAAATTTTATATAAAAACACAATTTATTTTAGACAAAATCCTTAATATCTCAAAACAAGAAATTTCGACTTAAGCCATTATTATTTATTGCCACAGAAATGTTTATCATCAAATATCTTCAAAATGATCCTGAGGACTTGTTCAAATTTTATAATGCATACAATCTAAATGATTGAATTTTATCAGTCTCAGTCATATGTAGTGTATGCATAATCCTCACAAGTCATAAAAGGCCAAGTTCCTATAAAAAATGCGGCCACCAAAAGTTCTGAGATCAAAATATCAACTATCACTATAATCTGCTATTGGTTTAATTTATTTCTAAGCAACCGGCTATTTGACAAGATAAATTCCCATTTTAAGAAGTGAACAGATTTTTTAATTCATTAATAATTCCTCTGTCCTAAAGAAATAAAAACAAACAAACAAATTTCATTATTTGTGCGGTGTATTTTCATGTGTAAAGTAGAGTTTTCAATGTTTATATAGTTTGCAGAACAAATTTAATCCCTATGTGCGGTGCACCCAGTGAGAAGGGTTGGAACCTGCTGAGAAATGCATTCCGGCGAAACTCTATTCGGAAACCTTACCGGTTTCCTTTACTCATAGCCTATCATTTAACTCTCAGTCATTCCAATTTCCCAAATTTATTCTAGAATTTTCCATATTTTCCTTATACATTTTCCAACTTTCCTTATTCATTTTACAATTTTACTTTCCACGTCACCATCTTTTTTTTATCGCGATTTCTTATTATTTTGTTAACCATTATATATATATATACTTATACTTAAGTATTCCTAACAACACTACCAAAAAAAAATAAATCCGCTTATTTTACCTTTAAAGGTTCTTAAAGAACCTTCATCAAAAGTATAAAGAAGAAGGTCTGACAAACTGTTGAAAAACCAGACGTTTATTGAATAAACGATTTTTTAAATTGTTGACAAATGTTCATTCACTGAAATTTACCCAAAATTAATCAACTGTTATTTCATAAAATAAGTACAAAGTTTTTAACTTACAATTTTGTTTGTTTCTCTCAGAAAGTTTTTCAACTAATGCATTAAACACATTCACCACAGCAGGCTACACGAACACACGACTTCAAATGCCGCTAGCAGCATTTGTCGCCTTGTAGCCAGCTACTTAATTATTTAGGAGACGGCAGCAGCACCATCTGCACCTCATATTTAAGTATAAGTGCATACTTCAGTATTGCCAGCTTCAAATATTTCGCATTTATAAAAATTAAATTACTCTTTCAAAATGTACTTATATGACGTAAAAGTATAAAAGTGAATCAATTTATGCTTTACATCAATTTTTGGATATTGTTTCTGCTAAATAATATGAAATAATTGTACTATAACATTCATTCAACATTTTGTATTATACTGGCAACACTGAATTTTCTCATTGTAGACAAAGAAATAGAAATTAGTTTAATTGGACTACAACTACAAAATCAGCATAGACAACAACCTGCCGCCCTGTTACCTTGCTGTATTCAAAAGAATCACTCTCATATAAACATGTGTATTCTATTCTTGACATTTTGTAGTCGGTAGCCTGCTGTGGTGAATGTGTTTAATGCAATACACAACATTGAATTCGACAACAATAAATAACAATTATTCTGCCCACCGTGAATTCATCAGAGGAATTCACTCATCTGTAACATCCAGTACCGCTAGTTTTGATACTGGTCTTTTGAAAATTCCGTCACAAGTTTTTATATCTGCCGATCTTGATATTCCGGCGTTATCCGTGTAAATATGTAGTAAACGGCCACGTCTCCACATTGATCTGGGTGAACTGATATCACAAATCAGCAATAAAGCTCCAACTTGTAAAGACGCGCTTGGTAAACACCACTTAACTCTTCTTGTCAATTCTGGGAGATATACTTTAATCCACCGTATCCAAAATCCATTTTTTAAATTTGCAAAATTCGCCACTGTTTTCTTAAACAGTTAAGTTGAGGGTCAAAATTATTAGGAATCTGGGTTGAGTTTAAAGTATCCAATAAAAAATGGTTCGGTGTTATAGGTTCAGGTTCATATGGCTATACGGGAACATTTGTGAGAGGCTTTGAATTTACGATATTTTCGCATTCTATTAAAAAACTTATAAATACATCCAGTCTTGGTGTTACTGTTTCTAATAATACTGAAAGCGATTTTTTTACTGATTGTATCAACCGTTCCAAACACCACCGGAACTAGGATTACGGGGGTTATTGAAAATCCATTTAATGCCTAATGGAGTTGACTTGCAGATTACTTCGTTGTAGTCCATAAAGAAAAATTCGTTTTTTAACTCTTTATACCAAAAAAATTTCGACCGTTGTCACTTCGAATCTGGATTGGCACTTCACGTCTACTAACAAAATTTCTTAAACTCAATAAGAAAGAGTCAGTCAATAAATCCGATGCGATTTCAAGATGTATTGCTCTAATAGTTAAACAGGTATACAATACTACCCATCACTTTTCTTGACATCGACGAATTTTAACGTTAAATGGTCCGAAAAGGTCTACGCCAGTATAAGTAAAAGGCTTGACGAAGGGCGAAACTCTATCAACTGGTAGCAATCCTATCTAAGGTTGAATTGGTTTAGCTCTTCTTATTTTGCAAACATTAGATTTATTTTCGATAGATCGCACTAAATTTGGTAGTGAAGGGATCCAAAAGTTTTGACGTACGTCTCCCATTACATTAGCAATATTCTGATGGCAGTTTTTAATATGATATATTTCCACTAACAGATAGGAAAAACGGTCAGATTTTGGAAGTATTATAGGACGTCTGGCGCATTCTGGAAGTACGGAAGCATTATCCAATCTACCTCCAACTCGTATTATACCCAATTCATCAAGATACGGATTCAATGTTATTAAATTACTCGATAATAACTTTTGAAGCTAATCTTTTGTATTCATACGAAAAATACTTCCTCTGTACATGTTTTATTATTTTGTTTCCAGCGTTTAATAATTCTTCTGCAGATAGTTCTCCGTTGATTCGAGGATTATTATTTAACTTGTACTTTGTGTGTTTGTAAAATCTTATAATCCATGATAGAATCCATAAAATCTAGTTCTTGCGTAATAATGATATGGGTAGATTTTAAATATTCGTTACTTTTGTCTTCTATATTTTCTATAGCATTTTCATTTGGCCAAGTATTTTCCTCATGTAACAAAAAATCTGGACCTTTTCTCCATCGTCCTTTTAAGTTATAACAGAAAGGAAATTTTGATCTGGTTGCAACATCATCACGAATATCCGAACTTTCCAATATTTCCGATACGCGATTTGCAACTTATTGCTTATATTTACGATGATCCGATTTAATCCAACGGATAACAGTGTGGGAATCAGTCCAGAAAATATTTTTTTTTTTTGCTTTAATTTTATCGTGACATTTTACAATAGAATCTTTTAATCGTACAGCCATTACCGCCGCTTGTAGTTCCAGTTTTGGAATTGAATGAAAACGTATTGTAGAACAAGCTGTTTTTCCTCTTACAAAAATGTGTATTCTACTGGGGGAAGTATAAATAATAGCAGAGAGAATATAGAACAGGTAACAAATGAATTTAATAAACGATTAGAGGACATGCAACATATTTTACTAAACCAAATGACATCAATGCAGTCATTATTGGAGACAAATAATCTCCATACCTAGAATACAATTACTTCTTTAAGAGAGGGTTTAAAAACTGTCGAGTTAAATGTATCACGCTTGAATAATAATAATCCAAATTCTTCAGAAATAACTCGCGTAACTACAAATGTGTCCACAGATAATACCAATGTAATTACTTCAAGTTGTACTCAATTTTCTACTATTTCAAATAGAACACAAAATTCATATTTAATTGCGAATATTCATACAAGTATGTATGATTCGATCCCGTCTACTTCCACTTTTGTCAATTCTCATCCTTTAGTTAATACCACACCATGTATTTCGCAACTCATGCAACCAAATTTCTCGCATTCGTCGCCAATGAGCAAGGAGTGGCCGTTACAGTCAATGGCGATCGTTATCGGGCCATGTTGAACGAATTTTTGTTCACATAAAAATTGTTTATACTGCTTTTGTCCAGAAGATCCATCGCATCCCCATTTACAAAATAGAGTTAACTTACAGTTTCCATATTTCTTCAACTCACTTCGTTTAAATGATTGTAACAACCGTTCGGCTGTATGATCAAGTAGAGCTTGCATTTGTACCTTTGCAGAAATTGGTGTGATTGTAATAGATTCGTTTGAAGGCCAACAGTCCTTTTTAGCTGCAATTATGTGATGATATGATGGGTATAAATTTGAGCCTTTTTCGATCGCACGCAATCTAAACTGAGTATACTGCTATTTTGTTAACTTCAAATCCAGAAATAATGCAAGCGCTTCCTCACTTGTGAACTGTTTTTCCTTGTTTGGTGTTGGAATGCTTTTAAGGATCCGTTTTGCTCACACTGGACTAGCGGAAATACTTTTTTCAATGATGTCCACTTTAGTTAGTTGTTTTTGTGATCGCAATTGGTAAAGCAAACAACCTTTAATGTTTTCACATCCGATTTCTTCATTTATATTTTTCAGTTTTCACCTCTTAGATCTATCGCTACACTTATCTACCGATTTTTGTGGTCTTTCTCCACGGTTTTTACTTGTAGTTTCAGAAGTTATCTGGATAGTAAGTTCACCTTGTAACCATTTGCAAAGCACATATTGAATTTACTTTTACTCTAATCAGCTTCCTTGTAGCGTTTTTTTTTTAAATTTTTTGACAAAAGCAGATACTTTGTTTTGTAACTCCAATTCTGTTTCATTTCTGTAAGAATTTAAGTTTAACTTTCTATTAATGTAGCTCAGAACATCTTTCTCATTTTTGTTTTTAAAATATTCTTCAGTCAATTCCTTATAGCTAAAACGCTATAAAGTAAAACTTGCAAAAATTTATCAATCTTTTAGAATCAAATATTGGTATGAAACTAAATTTTATTTCTAAATTATTGTCCTTATATACAAGATTCAATATAAAATTTTTAAAACTAATCTAGGTTACCTACTTAAATTCTAAATTTTCGAATAAAATTAACTCTTCCGCTCGCTCTCTCTCTCTCTCTCTCTCTCCTTCTTTATTTTCTTTCAGGTAAGAAGGAAAATACCTTCGAAATTAACGTGAGTTTATAGCTATATCTTCCTACCAACCTGTCTACCTAACCTAATATTCAAAAATCAATTAACTATACAAAATTGCAGGAAAACAATCACCATAATACGTTTTGGTACCTGCGATTTGTACTTATGTTTGTTTATTTGGAGTTTTAAATATTAATCTCTATTTTTTAATTCAAAGTTATATGCATAAAAAAAGTTTGCCATTGTTATTTTTATTTTGTTCAGGTAGAATGGCATTTACGTGATTTCTAAGGTAGATTTTCTAGCAATTTGGGTACAAAATTTTTTATGTAATTGTTGAGTATTTTCATTAAAATAAAAAAAGTGTTCCACAGGCGGGTCGTGGCGAGTGCAAAGGTATATATATATATATACGCTTAAAGAAGACACTTTCGTCTTTCTCTTTTTTTTTGATCCGTTTTGATCTTTAAAAGTTATACACTAGTAAACTTCAAGTTTTACGTAAATATTTTATTTTTTATTTTTTTTTTCTAGTGCATATATTTATTTATTGTATCTTCAAATATGAACTAACAATAATTATGCAAATCTTAAATCTAAATATAATTAATTAGGCCCGACCAGTGTCAGACATAAACTTAGTGATAGTTATTAATAATACATAAGTAGTGATAAGCAAAAACAAAAGTATTTTCAAGCAGTTTCTTCTGGAGTGTTGAGTATTAGAGCCCTTGTGTCCCTGTTTTTTAAGCGGATGTGTCCAGTAAAATTCAAGATATTACGAGCTAGCGGATTAGGAAGAGACTCGAGTTTTGTAAGATATTTGCCTGCGTATTTTGCAATTTCTTCAGTTACTTGTGGCATATTCAAATCACGATGTAAATTTGAATTTCTTATGTACCATGGAGCCGATGTAATTATCCGTAAAATTTTATTTTGCCTTCGTTGAATTTTTTCTATATTTGAAGCTGAAGCAGTACCCCATAGCTGAATTCCGTAGCACCATATAGGTTTTAAAAGCAACTTGTATATCAAAAGTTTACAATCTAGACTGAGGGTTGAATTTCTACCAATCAGCCAATGTATCTGAGCTAGTTTAAGTTTCATTTGCGTTAGCTTAGAGTCAATGTGGTGTTTCCATGTAAGCCTTCGATCAAGGTGTATACCAAGGTATTTCACTTGTAAATTTTGAGAAATAATTTTATTATTGATTGTAATGGAGGAACAAGTGTCTTTTCGTAGGGTAAATGTTACCTGAGCACACTTCTGTTCGTTTACCTTTATTCTCCACCTGTTTAACCATAGTTCTAGCTGGGTAATATGTTGCTGAAGATATCGGGAAGCCTCGTGAGGGTTTTCGTGCATACTAAGGCAGGCTGTATCATCGGCAAATGTAGATGTGTGAATATTACTGCTCAAAGGCATATCACAAGAATAAATCAAATACAAAACTGGCCCCAGTATACTCCCCTGTGGCACACCGGATGAGATTGTTTCAGGCATACTCATAAAGTCTCCTTCCACAACAGTGAATTTCCGGGCAATAATGTAACTTTCCAAAAGATTTAGAATGTTTATTGGTAAGTAAGTCTTTAATTTTAAAATTAGGCCTTCATGCCACACTTTATCAAATGCCTGAGAAACGTCAATAAACAGCGCAGAGCAATACTTCTTTTCTTCAAAAGTTTTTCGTATAAATTGAACCAATCTATGAGTTTGTTCAATGGTGCTATGCTGACTTCTAAAACCAAATTGATGGTCCGGTATGCACTCATTATCAGTTAGAATTGGGGACAATTTTATCATGAGTAACTTTTCAAAGAGCTTTGACATTGTTGACAGTAAACTTATTGGCCTATATGACTCAGCCCTGGTAAGATCTTTGCCCGGCTTTGGAATCATTTTAACCTTGGCAAGCTTCCAGCTGTTTGGATAATATTCCAGACGTAAAATGGCATTAAAAATGAATAACAGGATTCTAATTGCAATACGAGGCAACTTCATCAGCATCTGGTTACTAATTTCATCAATACCCGGAGCTTTTTTCGGGTTGAGTTCAGCAATTAGTTTTTGTACATCACGCGTCTTAAATTTTATGGGTCGAGGGGGTAGCGCATCTACACTCGGCAAATCAACAGCACCAGTACATGAGTGTGGGGTAAATACGGATTTTAAATGCTCAGCAAATAATTTACCTTTTTTCACAGTCGTGGTTTAAACTCGACGGGTGTTTTAAGCTTTCTAGCAGCGGCCCACAAAGAGTAATTAGATGCTGGTGTGACATCAAGACCTTCCAGATAATTTTTAAGAGATGAAGTTTTTTCAAATGCAAGCAACTCTTGGAGTCGTTTAGTGCACTCTTTAAACCTAGTTTTATGTTGAGGTGATCTGTGCTGTTGCCATTCCCTTCTAGCTCTTCTTTTTTCACACACGAGACGTTCAATATCAGTAGAATAAATTCTATTAAACCCAGTCTGCGGATGGGAGGTAGTGGCATGTTCAGCAGCCTGTTTAATATTTTTATTAAGGTTGGTAATGTTAGATTCAATATCATCGGGTGTTCTTAGCGTAATATTTTCTGTGCAATGACTACTAAGATATTTTTTGAATCCCAGCCAATTAACACGATTTATCATCTTCACATAAGGATGAGGTAAGTCACTTCTTAATGGGCTACAAATTGAAACGATCGTGGGAGAGTAGTCGGACGAGAGATCTAGAGAAGCTTCAACTTGAATTAAATCCCCAGAGATATTTTTCATGACGCCAAAATCTATAACATCGGGAATTTTTTGTATGTCAGTAGGCCAGTAAGTGGGCTCCCCACTCGAAATGACGTCCAAGCCCATTTTTGAAATTGTGTTGAACAACGCTCGACCTCTGGGTGTGATAAGACGCGAACCCCAGAACGTATGTTTGGCATTATAGTCCCCAGATGCTACGAAACATGGGCCAAGAGATTTGAAGAAATCCTCGTATTGATCTTCAGTAATTGCGAATCTGCGAGGGCAGTAAATTGATGATATTACAAAATTAGTGCAAAAATTTTCAATACAAATATTCGTTGCTTGTAGATGTTCTTCAGAAATGTTGTCAATAATATAATGCTTGAGTCTTGACCTTATTAGAATTGCTGATCCACCGCATGCTCTTCCTCTTGGGTCCTTTGAATCATATAAGGTGTAGCCAGAAATTTTAAAAATACTTCTCGAAGTCAAATGAGTCTCTGAGACCAACATTATATCAATAATTTTTTTCGTGAGGAAGTGCTCAAGTTCATTTTTACGTTGGCGAATGCCGTTTGCGTTCCAGAAACATATTTTTAACGTGTTCATGGTTTGTTAACTAATGCTTGAAGCAGTGTATTCTGCATTCGCAACATTTCTTTCATCATGCTAGTCATATTTGTTGTAAAATTATTTATAGATTATCAATAGTAGCTTCAAGGCGATTGAAATTAAAGCTTGAGTTTGTATTTGTTGAATTATTTGGTGGTGAAACATTTTGAGTAGGAATAAAATTTGTCTTAGCAGCATCGGCATACGATACACGGGAAGTAACTGGTTGGCTCACTTGCGCAATAGTGGCGGATAAAGCGTTTGCTGATTGGGGTGGAGCTAATTTAGGTTTTTGCCCCATAGTCTGTTTGACGAAAGAGTACACAGGACAACCTCTGTAGTTAGCGGTGTGATTACCTCCACAATTGCTGCATTTTTTATCCCTTTGATTTTTTGGCTTATTGCAACCAGCAGTGCCATGTAATTCGCCGCACACAACACAAACAGTAGGTAAATTGCAGTAAGTTTTAGTATGGCCATATTCTTGACAATTATGGCACTGTACGGGTCCAGAACGCTTATGTGGTTCTTCCACTGTTATTTTTCGGTATAAAAGATATTTTAGATTATAAATTGGGTGCGTCTCATTTTTTCTCAATTTTATATCATTTGGCTCCATTTCAACGCGAAATAGAGGTTGTGGGATCTTTTCCCTATTCATTATGTTCGATACACTTTTTATCTTAAATCCCTGGAGGACGAGTGCATCTTTTATTTCTTCGGGAGCGACATAGGAATCTATGCCTTTCAAGACTATCTGCAGACCTTTAGCACTCTTGATCTGGTATGTGTAGAAATTTGTTTTTCTTTTTTCAAATTCAGAAACCATTGCTCGAAAATCTTTTTCTTCATAAATTTGAATTTTCGTTTCATCAATGCTACCACGTTTTATTGGAACAATGTGAAATTTATTCTCACCAATTACCGAAATTAATTTTTTAATAAGAGCGTTTGAGTTTTTTTTCTCTTAAATAGATTGGTGGCGGCTTGGAGGTTTTGTTCGCAGATTCAGCGGGTTTGTCGTTGTCATCTTGCAATATTTTAAAACGGTTTTGGCGATTAGTAGATGATGCGCTGTTATTCTTAGAGATCTTTGGAGCAGATGAAATTTTAGAAGATTTTGGGCTTCGCCCGCGCTTTACCACAGTTATATATCTGTCCATTCCGACTTGGACCTTGGGTTTTTGGCTACTCTTATCTATAGTGAAAACAGGGTTAAGTGATGACCACGAGCCCGAAGCGGATGATATCGCTGAGTTAAATGTAGAGGTACTAGGCAACGGTAATGTTAACGAATCACTAGTTGGCATTGGACAAAGCGAAGTTGATCGCTGACGAAAATGCGGCTTTGCCGTTAGAGAAAGTCTATCATCAGATTTTTTATTTTTATTGTTTTTACTAAGAGCTTCAGAACTCACTGTAAGTCTATCATCAGATTTGTTATTTTTATTATTATCATTGAGAGCATCAGAACTCACAGTAAAATAGGAATTTCTGCCGTTATAACTCACTTCACAATTATTTGTATTTGAGGTACTCATATAGGGTACTTTGTGTTTTTTGTTTACGGTTTTTTTTTTGTTTTTGTTATTTCTATATGTAAAAATATTAGCAAAGCAAAAAAAAAGCTTATTTATCAAAGTTAATATGTGCTACGAATATTTTTTTTGTATGATTTTTTTTTTGTTTAGTATGTATGTAAGAAAAATTCCGCTATTACGTCTGTTCACTATGAAGGTACAACGAGAACTCTTACGTAAATATGGGGGATTAAAATTTCTTACATCGCACTCTAACTACAAATTATACGGGGTGTGCACATATCATTTCTTAAAAACAACAGCTTACCCAACATAACAAGAAAGACCGCAGCCCTTTATCGATAATAGTTTTTGAGGAATCGTAATTTATTTCAGATAAAATATGAGTAATTTTTGTTTTTTTTTTTTAAATTAACATAAATTTGTTGGTTTTAGCAGCATGCCACGCCCACTACTGAGAATATTTTGACCAAATTTTTTGGCTACCTAGTTTTGATATGTTTTCTTTCGGATGGCGTAAAAATTTTACGAATCTATGTCAAGAAAAAATTTAGGTTTTCGCCGATGAAAATTGATTCTGAGCCACCGTGCGACGGAAAGTATTTTAAAATCGATATACTTTTGTGAAGAGATTTTTAATAAAATGCTACGTATCTGATCCTGCGACTATCTCAGTTTATCTCCTAGATCGCGTAATCAAATTTAAATCATGATGAATTGTTTCAGAGTTATCCAAATAACTATATTTAAGACTTATAGGTAGTTGCTTTTTTTTAAGTTGTGAAACATAGCCTTTAAAATCATGGTAATTAACCTCAAAGCAATCATATTTTTTATTGTATTCGGCTACAACAATTTGCTTCTAGATTAAAAAACACTATTTATTAATTTTTAATTTTTTTTTGTGAAAAGAAATCTAATGATTTATTCGTGGATTTACATAATACATACATATATACAATAGATATTTGTTTTATTGGCCCCACCGGCATTTTCTGATAGGCTGGCCATAAAAAATTACATGTGCATAAAAATTGCGCTGATAGCGTACAAACCGGCCATGCGCATTACACTTTACACCCAAAATACACTATAAACACTTTTGGCCCTATAACTTTCAAGAACGGCGTTTTTCGGAAAAATTTTAAATAAACATTTTTGTGCAGAATAAATAGCACAACATATTTCCTGTACATAATTTTGCCCTCACTATGGCCATCAGAGTCCTTTAATGAGATGAAACTAACAGCATGTTTATAGAACCGAATATGCCTAAAATACGGGTATAAAACTTGACTTTTATCAGGTTTGCGGTTGTATAGCGCGAATGTCATATTTTCTTTGTAAAAAACGTAATAAGTAACATTTTGTTTGAGTTTGTGTAGAGAGTTGTCTGCTCTCAAAACAAACAAAAAAAGTGCACGAATGCAAAATTACATTCGTCGGTGGAAAAAATTACAAATTTTATAAACAATAAGTAAAATATAATGGATATTTCCTCAAAAAAAGTGAGTGTTGCTACAAAGAATAAATTTTTATTTGTTTTTTTTTATTATTATAAGTGGTAATTACAGCAAAAAGTTGACAACATATGGAAGAATTCCCTTATTTGACTACTGAAAGCCCCCAATTTGGTAGCAGCAAAGCTGCTATTGAGCAATCCTGAGACACAATGGAACTGCATGGAAAAAGGTATGGCATACAACTGTTAGGACAGAATTTTCAAATGATTTCATTGATTTGGGGAATGTCGCCAGACTATTTTGGAATAATGTTAATAACACTTGCTGCAGGTTTGGGCAGACCTTAAGTTCTCAAGACCTTAAGTTTTTGGAATGCCAATGGCAAATAGAAATCCACAATCCGAGGCAATGTGCAAAAAAGAATTCACCGTTTCCACCTCCACACAACAAACTGCTTCTCATTCAACTCCACCGAGAGGTAGCCCAAAAATTGCTGTTTTTACCCTCACGTCAGCAGCGAAGTTCCTAAAACAACCTCAAGGGAAACAATTCACACAGCAATGGATTATTTTGGAAAAGAAGTGTATCGGATGGAAAAGTCAACACCAATAACATCAGCGCCAGATTTTCACTACTGTTGGAATTCTACTTCTGAGCCGGCAGTGAGCGACAATTCTTTTAACAATAATTTTTTCCACAGGGAAGCGATTTCAGCAGCAAAAAAACTGTCTCAACAGTTAAAACACACACATTTTCAGCAACACTTTAAATTGAATGCAAGACGGAAGAGAAAAAAGGAAAAAATGCTTCAACTGTGCGGCGTCAACTCAAAGCTGTAAAGGATGCACAGAGGCAATTAAAAAGCAATAGCTGAATTCATCAAATTGATGGCTAGAGCTATGTGTGATATTGTACATCATTTAACACAGAACACAATAATAGAAGATTTCTAAACGGTTATTATTTCTAAACGTTTATTATTTTTGAAAATTAATTTTCTTTTCTTGCAAGATAATAGCTCATTTTATTCTATAGGGTCCGCCATCTAGCGTTTTTTTTCAACTAGTGCTTATTTCGTGAATGGTAACACTTAGCTCATGTCTGATTTGACAGATAATTAGTTTTATCCTTCCGCTGAACGAATATGGTTGTGTATACGCTTGAACAACGCTGGGAAATATTGCCTGCGATCGACTTACAGAAGATTCCGATTTTGCCAAAAAAAATCATATTTTTAGATGAAGCTCATTTTGGTCTTGGCGCACGCATACATTGAAAAGCCGACGCGCCCAAAACGAGTCACTGTTTGGTGCGGATTTTGGTCCAGAGGCATAATTGGGCCAATGAGCAAGGAGTGGCCGTTACAGTCAATGGGGATCGTTATCGGGCCATGTTGAACGAAGAGGAGGATATTGGCAACATTTGGTTTCAACAGGACGGCGCTACGTGCCACACAGCCGAAGCTACACTCGATGCTTTGCGCCCTGTTTTCAAAAAAAAAAAGTTATCTGGCGGACCCTATATTTCATTATTTGTACATGTGTATAAATTTAAATATTTCTTTTTTAAATAAAAAATGTTTATTTACAAAAATTACTGTTTTCCATCTTGCCGCCAATAAATGTTGCCTTTTTTAATGACAAAAATACCAATTTTGTATAAAAAAATGTAAACAAATAAAAATTATTTACAGAAAGGCAACACTGTGATTTGACACTAAATTGCTAAGTGCGCCACACGACGTAAGACGGACGAAAAGAAATTAACGTGTTCTACAAATGCAAATTCTTACAAATTCATGCATGTGCCATTCGTGTGTGTCTTGATTGAGACGTGTTCTATAAACATGCTGTAAGTTTTTTGGTAACACTTTTTTTCAACGGGTCTGGTTAAAAATTGGATAGCGATAATTATAATACGTTTTCATTATTTATAAGGTAAGATCTGTAAATTATATAGCCCCATTACATTTGCTCCAAATATGTATAATTTAATAATATAAGCATCAAAACATCACATACTGGTTTATTACAAGCTTTGTTATGTATTTGGAAATTATCCTACAGCTCGTTATAAAAAGGCAAAAAATTACAATTAATCATTCAAAAGATTTATTGTTCGACATATTGTCATAATTATACTATAAGTGAAATTTATTTGCTGGTGGTTAAGCGATGTCTATATGCATTTCATTGTTGCTTTAACAAATCGTCATAGACTGTTCAAAATTTGTGGTTGAAGTCTACTGACGATTTGTTAAAGCAACAATGAAATGCATATAGACATCGCTTAACCACCAGCAAATAAATTTCACTTATAATTACAATTAATTAAATTTTTTTTAATTTCTTTCGTCAATTTTTTTGGGGCAATATTTTTTTTATTGAAAAATTTTTTTTTTTATTGGGGCAGTTTTTTAATTTTTTTTTTGCAATTTTTTTTCAAAAACTTATTTAGGACGCATGTTCATCCATAAAATGTTCTTTTAATTGATATAAAAATTAATGATTAGTAGATAATTGGGAAAAATTGGGATTTTTAGTTGCTTTTAACCAAGTTTTCAATCTTAATTATTTTTCCAACAAAAGGTAACCTAAAAAAAAGATTAGCACTATTGGATTCAGCGTACTCGAATTAGGTTTACCCACCAGGTCCCCCGCTTCTGAAATTTTTGAAATAGCACAGTTACATATTTAAAAAACCTTGGTATATTTCTCTTCACTGTATTTATTTATTTTATTTTTTTTTTTGTAGAAAGAATCCTAAGGATTTGTTCGTGAATTTACATAATATATGCAAGTATGTACTGAAGTTTTTTTATGGAAAAATATATTTTCCTCTATCGTCTATATTTGTGTCGAGTTTTGTTGAGATATACTCAATGGATGACGAGCTGTAATATTCTTTCCAAATACATAACAAAGCTTGTAATAAAGTAGTATGTGATGTTTTGATTCTTATATTATTAAATGATACATATTTGGACCAAATGTAATGAAGCTATATAATATACAGATCTCACTTTATAAAACAATGAAAACGTGTTATTGAAATTTTCGTTGTTTGCAAACATACTATACATTTTAGAAATTTAAAATTTGGTCACTCGCAGCAGATTTTTAAGAAAGTAGTCTGCTGTATAAAGATTTAAATTTTTTGTTCCTCCAACTGGCAGGAAAGATGTTTGACTTTACATGACTAGCATGGGGATCTTGCTCGAAATGTAAAAATTTTATTACCTATTTTTACAAAGTTATACTAGCGTAGATATAATTTCATGTGGTAGTTCCTTTTCATGAGTCATCATTTTGTTGGAAGCGCATAAACTAGTTATTAATGGATCAGATGTGACGAGAAATCTGTTAAGGTGCGGGCACACATATTCCAGGTTCTTCAAAAAGGCCCTGAATTACCTCTGCCTTTTCCAAAAAGTTTTTACAGTTTTTTAACTTTTCGCAAACTACTCGTTTTGTTAAGACTAAACTTAATACATATTACTATTGCAGTGGTACGGACAAATTAGTTTTACTTACTCTCTTGAGTCATCGTGTATCTTTTATTATTTTTTTTTATAAAGATTTGATGTTTTAAGTTTAGTCTACTCTATGAATTAGTTATACGATATTTACCTTATTATTATTACTACAACACAATGATACCGATGCAATGCAATTTATCATACAGTGCTCCGACCGAAGTCTAAGCACTGCTTCAAAAAGTTCCGACTGACTTCTCTTTGTGGCTACATCAGTCGGGAGCAACTTTCCATCTCGCTGAAAATAACATATTTTTGGAATGCTAATATCTTTAGATATACATATGAACACTTGGAAAAAAATTTGACCTACTATATAATGGTATAGTTGTGCTTACCACAAATACCGAAACTTATTTTATTCGGCAAATAAATACTTAGTCCACCTTAATTTCAATGCAATAATAAAAAATAGTTTATACAAAAAAATTAATAATTTTTTTCCGAGTGCCATGTTCGTTAGGCTGTAGATCATACGGAAAGAGGACTTCCAATATACGTTTTTCATATATTTTTTATTATTATTATATTGTTTTTTTATTTAGCTCTAATGCGAGGGTTTTTACTATGTTTTTCCCAACGTGCGCCGCATTTCAAAGTTATGGTGCCAAATGTAGTTATAGTGAAAATAGATTATTTTATGAATGAAGAATTCAATGAGCATTGATGGTTTGCACGCTATCAGTGCAATTTTTACACACATCTGACGTTTTATGTCCAGTCTATCAGAAACAGTCTGTAGAGCGAATAAAATAAATACGTTCGTCAATTTGGGTGGTATAATGTGCATTTAAGTTTCTTAGATGTGGGTGAATAAATTGCTTTCAGAAGCCGATATCTGTTTAAGTCCTATCTAATTAATTTATTTTCAATTATTTTAAAAATAGAAGTATAATAATAATGTACATAATGCAGAATAAAATATTCAACAATCATTGAATCAAGGTGGTTAGTCGAAAAATTGCAATAGACCAAATAATAAGCAAACTATTTTTTTTTTTTACAAAACAAATACGTATGTATGTAATGTTTGTATTTATGCATTTACTTCATACGACGTCGGTGAAGGATACATAATATTTGGCTAATCCGAATATATCACTCCCTTAATTGCTTTATTTTCAAAAGGAAATTTTACTTTAAGTAACAAATTGCTGTTACAAAAACTGTAAACTAAAAATAGTCTGTACTTACATAAGCTTAAATTGTTTTTGCTATAAAATGGAAACGGTATATCCTATGGCTATAAAATTTTTACCGATAATGCCAATGATAATAAGTTAATGATTTTTATAAAAAAACGAATTTCGAAAATCATGTTGGTTATGCGTCTTTGGCGGTAATGGCTCGATATAGTACGAGTATATTTTGGAATCGTAACAGAACTTAGGGAACTTATGTATATTAAAGCGTGAAAAGCACGTGCAGCAAAGAAAATTATGAGGCAACAGCTATCATTGGTTTGTCAGTGGAAGATCCACAATTGTTTCTAGTTAAGAAAGCAAAGTCAGCTCATGAAGCTTGGAATATTCTAAAAAGTCACTATGAGAAGGACACATTAGGATCCAGTGTTCGGTTGATGCGCAAGATATGTGGTTTGCGTTTTGCCATGGAACGTGATATTTCAGAACATAGAATAGAAATTAAACTTTTGTTTGAAAAACTTGAGGCTTTGTGTGAAGAATTTATGGAGCGATGGCTTGTGGCAATGTTATTGAACAGTTTACTGTCCTCATTTGATACATTGGTTACAGCGTTGGAAGCTCGTAAATTAGATGAATGAACTATGAGAGTAGTCGAAGCCAGTTTGATTGAAGTATATCGACGTCAAACAAATGACACAAAGACAAACACCGCAATGAAATCTAGTTCGCAAGATTGTCAAAAACAAAAATTATGTCATCATTGTAAATTGAAAGGTTACGTTAAGAAGAATTGTTGGAAGCTAAAGAAATTTTGGGCAATATAAACAACAGTAGAGCTGGCAATCTATCGACAACACTATCGATAGTATCGATAGTTTGGTTTCCATTAAACTATCGATAGCTTTTTCTCGATAGCGATACTATCGTTGAAAAAAATATTACCAAGTTGGCAATAAACTCGATCAAATTTAACATATTTCTTTTATTGAAAATACATATAAGTATATATCGCTCATTAACCCCTTGTGAAATCGTTGAAAAAGTAAAATTTTTTTATGAAATATTGAAATTAAATTCTTTAAAAAGCTATTTAGAAAATTTAAAAATTTTGGAGGACCTGCTAGGCCCCTAGACTGGACCTGGTACTTTTAATTACCGTCGGGTCAGAGTGAGTCAAAAGTAAAAAAAACCCAATGATTTTTTAAAAGTTTTATTTATATTTTCAATACTTTAGTGAGTAGTTAGGTAATTCTTATAAATTTTTTATAAACTTATTCCATGGTATTTAACGTAACAAAACCTCACGTGTAACAAATCCTCACGTGTACTCAGAAACACATTTCAATTTATCGTTATTCTGAATATTCGAGGTTGCCAATACGCAAAAAAATATTATTATTTCAAAGATTATAGTATACTTAAAAGTACCTTTGGGTAATAAGAATAAAAATATATTTCTTTTTCATTTTGTAAGCTCATTAGTGTTATGGTACTTATAAGTACCGTCGGTCGATAAGGGGTTAAGTAACTCCACTGAGTTGTATGTAAATTGAAAACTAAACTAATTTTTTTCAAAACTAGATTTTTGAGTTATGACGTTGTTTAAATAAATAAGCATTATGTATTGAAAAATGAGATTCAACATTCCTAAAGCGGCCCACCCACTTGCAATATAATTGTGCAATTTTTCGTATTGTACAATAATATCTCCAACGTGTATGTCATGTTCGAACGTGGCACAATATATTGGCAAATATCAAAAGACTTGATTTTTATTGTACAATCAAGACAATTGTATAATCTGGTGGTAAAATTGTTGAGTGTTGTTTACTTTTTTACTGTCAGGAAAATTTGGCAATATTTTCTTTGAAAATATTGTGCCATTTATTGCATACTATAGCTCGAAACGACAATAATATGTATAGCAACATATGCAATAATATTGTATAATGGATGGGCCGCTTAATAGCATGTTCATACGGATAGAAAATATCGAGGTTTGCTCTCTCATTCACGATTCGCGATTGATTGAACTATAAAAAATTTTGTTTCATTCTAAATCTTGTGAAGTATTTTGATAAAAAATTACCGGCAATTTATCTGAACTGGCTATCAAAACAAAATTATTATATACATAAATATGTAGTTGTAAACATAAAACAAAACAAAAAATAAACGTGTGCTTAAAATTAAAAAAATTAGAATCAAATTAAACATACAATTTATTATTTATAATTTTTATTTAATTTTTTTATCCATATATATACATCAAAAAGAACTGTCAAATGAATCACGAATGCGTCGTGTGAACGGCAGATTTGCAATCGTGATTCAGAGACCGAACCAAGTGGTTGCCGTGTGAACAAAATAATAAAATGATGAAATCATTCGATACTATCGATAGCATCGATAGTTTTCCAACATACTATCGAAAATATTGAATAGCGTGACTATCGATAGTTTGCCAGCTCTAAACAACAGACGAAAGTAAGGGAATCCAATAAAAGTCATATGTGGTTTGAACTAACAACTGGTGCCAACAACTGGATTTGGGATTCTGGAGCAACATGTTACATAAGTATGAATATATCTGATTTTGTTTCTGTCAATAAATCCATAAAAGTAAATGTGACAGTGGCAAAGTTAAAGTAACTAATAGCAAAAATTAAAGGCAAATTATAATGATAACAGATATCTTGTTTATTCCGAGTTTTCATGGCAACCTCTTATCAGTTAATAAAATATTGAAAAATGGGTTTCGAGTAGTTTTTCACAAATCACTGTGTGGTATTCAAGATAGTTCTGGCAAAAAAGTTGCAGTTGCAGATCACAATAACGAATTATTCATAATACGTACATTTAGAGCTGAGAAAGTATTAGTTGCTGAGTGCAAAGAACAAGAATGTCAACATTTCTGGCACAGAGTTTTCGGTTAGAGAAAATTGATGACGTAAGAAATATGCAAGATTGTAAAACGACAAGCGAATTTTAAATTATCGACTGAGGTGTTAAAAAGAGTTGTGAAGTTTGTATTAAAAGTAAAATGGTAAAGATTCCTTTTAAAAATTCAGGTTCACAGCGACGTCTGTGGTCCAATGCAGACAAGCACTGTTAGCGGATTCCGTTATTTTGTCATATTTGTAGGTGATTTTAGTCGATACACTATAACTTATTTACTTCGAAATAAGACAGAAGTTTTCGAAAAGACAAAAATGTACTTGGCAGCTGTTAGAAATAAATTTGGAAAATATCCTACTATGAGCAGAATATACCTGTAGAAAGTATAGAGAACACTTAGAAAACCTCGAAATAGTTCACTAATTGACAGTTCCTTATAACCCACAGCAAAATGGGGTTGCTGAGAGAAATAACAGGTCCTTAGTTGAAATGGTCAGATGTTTATTAAATGATGCAAAACTTTTTAACTACTTGTGGGATGAAGCTTTTCTGACAGCACTTTACTTACAAAACCGACTAGTACCAAGTTCCGTTCCAAAAACTCCATATGAATTATGGGAAACATGAAATCTGAAATAAAAAATTTAAAAATTTTTGGGCCAAAGTCATTTGTTTTAATTCCCAGAGAAAAATTAAGAAAATTAGACAATAGAAGTAAAGAATACATATTTGTGGGATACGATAGTCATTCTTAGGGTTATAGACTATTTGACAGACCCATACAAATGGAATTGTCTTTATACAAAATCTCTCGTCGAGGAAGGAAATGTGTATGTGTATACTTGTTTACGTCGATGACATTTTGATAGCTGCTAAATATAAGAATTTAGTAGTCTTGGAGATATTCATTGATATATTCATATGGTAAATCTAAGTCTGAAAATTTGGCGTGCAATGATGAATGTAGAAAATTAATTGGTTCACTATCATATATAAGTGTTAATTATCGACCGGCCATAACATCCAGTGCTTCAATATTGGCTCAAAAGGTTAATTGTCTCAGTCAAAACAATTGGAACTAACTTAAACATCTATGGCGATCTTTAAAAGGTACCGCTGACTTAAACTTAAAACTTAGTGAGAACAATACAACATTTATTATTTTAATAGGCTATGCAGACGTTAAATTTTTTTTCACATACTTATATTTATTTATTGTATCTTCAAAAAATGTGTTCAGTAAAATTGAAGCTGATACGAGCAAGGGGATTAGGATGAGACTCGAGTTTTTTAAGTCTGCGTATTTTGTAATTTGTACAGTCGCTAGTGGCATATTTAAATTACGATGTAAATTTGAATTTTAAATGTACCATGGAGCCGATGTTATTAGTCTTAAAATCTTGTTTTGCCTTCGTTGGATTCTCTCTATATTGGAAGCTGAAGCAGTACCCCATAGCTATATTCCGTAGCACCATATGGGTTTCAAGAGCGACTTGTATATCAAAAGTTTACAATCTAGACTGAGTGTTGAATTTCTACCAATCAGCCAATGTAACTGAATTAATTTAAGTTTCATTTGTGCTAGCTTTGAGTCAATATGATTTCCACGTAAGCCGTCGATCAAAGTGTGTACATGTGAATGTTGAGCAACTACTTGATTGTTGATTCGAATTGGGGAAAAGTGTCTCTTGGCAGGGCAAATGTTACCTGAACACACTTTTGTTCGTTTACTTTAGTTCTCCATAAGTTTAACCATAGTTGCAGCTGTGTAATATGTTCTTGTAGATATCGGGAAGCCTCGTCAGGGTTTTCCTGCATACTAAGGTAGGCTCTATCATCGGCAAATGTAGATGTATGGATATTGCTGCTCAAAGGCATATCACAAGTATAAATAAATACAAAACTGGCCCCAGTATGCTCCCCTGTGGCACACCGGATGATATAGATTCGTGCACACTCATGAAGTCTCCTTCAACAACCGTGAACTTCCGGGTAGTAATATAACTTTCCAATAGCTTTAGAAAATTTATTAGTAGATATGATTTCAATTTTAAAATAAGGCCTTCATGCCACACTTTATCAAATGCCTGAGAAACGTCAATAAACAGGGCAGAACAATACTTCTTTTCTTCAAATATTCTTATAAATTGAACAAATCTATGCGTTTGTTCAATAGTGTATGCTGACTTCTGAAACCAAATTGATGGTCTGGGATGCATCCACTACCAATTAGAATTGGGGACAATTTTGTCGTGAGCAGTTTTTCGAAAAGTTTTGACATGTTGATAGTAGACTTATTGGCATGTATGATTCAGCCTTGGTAAGATCTTTACCCGGCTTTGGAATCATTTTGACCTTAGCAAGCTTCAAGTGGTGTGGATAATACTCCAGTCGTAATATGGCATTAAAAATAAATAGAAGGGTTCTAATTGCAATACGAGGCAAATTCATTCAGGTTAAGTTCAGTACCCGAACTGAATGCATCTTAAACTATAAGGGTCGAGGGGGTAGAGCAACTACACTCTGTAAATCAACAGCACCAATACATGTGTTTGGGGTAAATACCGATTTTAAATATTTTGCAAACAAGTTACCTTTTTGAGTATCATTTGTTGCCCAACCTCCGCTAGAAATGCGCAGAGGTGGTTTAAACTCAACGGGTGTTTTAAGTTTCTCGCAGCCCGCCACAAGGAGTAATTAGATGCTGGAGTGACATCGAAATTTTCCAGATAGTTTTTAAGAGATGCAGTTTATTCATATGCAAGCAAATCTTGGAGTCGTTTAGTATATTCTTTAAGTCTGATTTTATTTAGGGGTGATCTGTGTTGTTGCCATTCTCTTCAAGCTCTCCTTTTTTCACATACGAGACGTTCAATACCCGTAGAATAAATTTTATTAAACCCAGTCTGCGGTTGGGAGGTGGTGGCATGTTCAGCAGCCTGTTTAATATTTTCGTTAAGATTGGCAACGTTAAATTCAATTTCTTTGGATGTTCTTAGCTTAATGTTTTCCGTACAATGACTACTGAGATATTTTTTGAACACCAGCCAATTAACACGATTGATCATCTTTACATATGAGTGAGGTAAGTCACTTCTTATTGGGCTACAAATTGTAACGATGGTGGGAAAGTGATCGGAGGAGAGATCTAGGGAAGCTTCAACATTAATTAAATCCCTAGAGATATTTTTCATGACGCCAAAATCTATAACATCCGGAATTTTATGTATATCCGTAGGCCAGTAAGAAGGCTGCCCACTCGAAATAACATCCAAGCCTATTTTTTAAATTGTGTTGAACAACGTCCGACCTCTCGGCGTAATAAGACGCGAACCCCAGAACGTATGTTTTGCATTGTAGTCGCCAGCTGCTACGAAACAAGGGCCAAGAGATTTGTAGAAATCCTCGTATTGATCCTCAGTAATTGAAAATCTGCGAAGGGAGTAAATTGACGATATCAAGAAATGTGTACAAAAATTTTCAATGCAGATATTTGTTGCTTGTAGGTGTTCTTCGCAAATGCTGTCAAGAATATAGTGCTTGAGCCTCGACTTTATTAGAATTGCTGATCCACCGCATGCTCTTCCTCTCGGGTCCTTTGTAGGTGTAGCCATTAATTTTGAAAAGGCTTCTCGAATCTCAGAAACCAACATTATATCAATATTTTTTTCCGTAAGGAAGTGCTCGAGTTCATTTTTGTGTTGGCGAATGCCGTTTGCGTTCCAGAAACACATTTTTAAAGTATTCATGGCTTATTAACTAATGCTTGAATCAGTGTATTCTGCATTCGCAGCATTTCGTGCATCAAGCTAGTCATATTTGTTGTAAAATTTTTTATAGTTTGCACCAGATTATCAATAGTAGCTTCAAGGCGATTAAAATTGAAGCTAGAGTTTGTATTTGTCGAATTATTTGGGGGTGATACTTTTTGTGCGGGAATAAAATTTGTCTTAACAGCATCGGCATACGATACTCGTGAAGTAATTGGTTGGCTGATTGAGCTGGAGCTAATTTAGGTTTTTGTCCCATAGTCTGTTTAACGAAAGAATATACAGGACATCCACTGTAGTTAGCGGTGTGATTACCTACACAATTACTACATTTTTTTTCTGCTTGATCTTTTGGCTTAGTACGTTAAATTGAGCAGAAAATATTACAGATCGTAAATCTAACACCGGATTTATATTTCAGATCAATAATGGCAGCATAAGCTAGTGTGGCAAGTTTATATCACTTTCAGAAGCTTGCAGGCAAGCTGTATGACTGCGATCTTTATTAAAAGATATGGATGTTAAGGAAGCTGAACCTACAGTAATATTTGAAGACAATCAAAGTTGCCTACGATTAGTTGAAGATGATCGATTTAGATGCAGAACTGACCATATTCATACCAAGAAGTATTTTGCCAAATAATATATGAAGGATGATCATGTTAAATGCTTATTTTGCCCAAGTGAAAATATGATAGCGGATATGCTAACAAAGCCCCTAAATTCAAAAAATTTGGAACATCACAGAATCAAAAATTTAAATATTTCATTTAAAAACTACTTTGTTGATTGATTTTCATTTTAATCAATATTCCACTTGTTATTTTATTGTCAAATATTTTTCATTCCAAATAAATACTTATTCCCATATAGTATATTTTGAAATCGTAACAAATAGCGTGTTAACAAATGTTAAGATTAAATTGTAACAATTCTCATTTTTAAAAGCATAGTTTGTTATTATTGATACTTTTATTTAAAAAAAATGCACTCGCTTTTTGGTTCAGAAAAAGCGATTCCCAAAGGCCGTTAGTACCATTAGGAAAAAAAAACTGCTATTGTTCCTTCAACCTTTTTTATTGGATCACATCAGCATTGGTGTTTTAAGCTTAATTCTAAAACTTGGCTTCGAAAAAATAAATAGTCTTAAATTTATAAAATTTTTCGCTTCTCAAGTAAAAAAAATTAAGAATGTAACTGCATTCTGACTTTTTTAATTTTGTGTGACGATATACTATACATACATACGTTTTTTAATTTACATATAATTATCTCAATCTCATGGCCCTTCAAAGCAGTTTCATATCAAACTTATATTTAATTAATTTAGTAGAAATTTCTTATTCTTAACCTTATCCAAATAAATTTCTGTATTATAATTGCGCTTGCATTCTTTTAACTTTTAATTTTGGCACCCTTTAAATTATGCCTCCCTTGACTCAGACCTTATGCAGGAACTCACGTACTGCAAGAAAAATGTGATACTTTTACAAAATGCTACAGCAGAGGAAAAAATTTATAAAGGAATTTAAAGTTCGAGAAATTGTATTTTTGTTTCGTATTTTCGGTAAAAAAAAAGCACAACTGTCAACCGAATGAAACATTATTTTTATATATTCTATTATTTTGCTATAAAAAAATTAATTGTTCTTAAACATTTATGTTGTTATTTGAAGAAAAAAAAGTGAGATTGTTATGAAAATATGTAAAAATCATATGAGTGTGTGTATTGGCAGTATTTCATTTCTTTTGGTGCAATTTTTGTGCAATTTTTTTTTTTCGTCAAAAGTCGCCAACTAAAAACCAAAAAAAGAAGAATGCTAACATGCTAGCGCTTATTATCGACGATCCGTGTTCTACAAACAGGCTGTTAGTTTTAATTGTAGCCAAGCAAAAACAAACAAAAAGTGGTTGAAATTGTTACATTCAGCCACACACACAATAACAATTATCACTAAAAATAAAATTTCAATCAACAACTTTTTTCTCTGATTCATTAAATTTCTTTATTGACTGAAAAAAAGATTTTCAATAAACGTGTATACAATTTTATTTATCAACAATAATGCAAAAATCTTCATCACAGAAAATTCAACAGACTCTTATTGAATCAGCGCTTTTCGTATTCAAATATCAAAATCATTTTTTTCTGTGTATATTACAGAACTTGCAATCTGCTCATGTAACCTTAATTTGATTATAGAATTATTAAGTATTTTAAAATTTGCTAAGTTTTACGCACAATAGCAAATTCTGTAATTAATAGCGATTTCTTTTCTGACAAATATGTTGCATACTATATACATATGTTACATGTTTTACATTTCTGTGTTCGTTTGTACAAAAAATACAACTGTGGGAAAAAATTTCAATTTCTTTTCTGAATATGTTGCATGAAAAACATGTAAATACTCAGCTAAAATGGATCATATGTATATGATATCCCATATATGGTTCGGATCCAAAAAATGAGGGTATATGGACATATATGATAATATATATTCATAAATTTTCATACATGTACCTACAGTTTGTAAAAAATATCGTTGCACAGGATAAAAACATTTAAAATATTATCTTCATTCAAGAATTTCAACAAAAAACATTTGCATAGTTGTTTTGCACACATCCCATTACGGTACTTGCTTGGTACTATAAGGCGCCAATACTTTTCAAATAGACCTACACATTACAACAACAACAACAACAAAAGAAGTTTAGTCAGTATAAAAAGTGTAAAAAAAATCTTTGCATATTGAATGAAGACAATTAAAAGAACACAAAAATTCCGTTATTTTGCAAAAATTTTGTGCATTTGGGTTTTTTCATAAATGGAATGGAATGTGAAAGAGATAAAGAAAGATTTAGTAATAAAGTGATCATTCTTAATGCAACCAGTGACCGCATATTTGAATATAAAGCATGCCAGGAAAACGAGTTTCAAAAAATATTATACAATTGGTCTATTTCAATCACTACAAAGGCAAATCTGCCAAGAAAATCGCAGATATGTTTTCCCTGAAAATTATAACTCTATACAATATCATATCCCGTGCTGAAAAAGAAGGACGACTAGATTTAAAAGGATTCACAGGCAGGCCGAAAAAGGTGACGGAGCGAGTTGAAAGACAAATAATAAGAACAGTTTATGATAACCCCCAATCCAGCACGAGAAAATTAGCTCTTCAAGTAGAAAAAGATTTTGAGTTACGTGTTTCCCATGCAACCATCAGAAATGTTTTTCAAAAGCACAAATATTCGTCAAGAGTGGCGAGGAAAAAACCCCTGCTCTCAGCTCAAAATATTGAAAAGAGGTTAAGATTTGCTGCCGAACACGTTTCACTTCCTAAAGAGTACTGGGGTAATGTTATTTTCTCAGACGAAACAAAAATTATTCTTTACTATAATGACGGACCGCAAAGAGTTTGGCGAAAGCCCCTAACTGCGCTAGAAAATAAAAATATTATTCCTAGAGTAAAGTTTGGAAAACTGTCCGTAATGGTATGGGGCTGTATATCCAGCAAAGGAGTTGGTGTAGTCAGGATTTTGGATGAAATATGTAATGACTAAAGAAGTATATCTTGATATTTTAATAAACGAACTGACTGCCAGCGTTAAAAAATTTGGTTTTATAGACCCGGATAATCCGAATAAATTGAATTACAAATACTATCAAGATAATGATCCCAAGCATAAATCTTATTTATGTAGGTCCTGGTTACTATACAACTGTACCAAAGTTATTGATACTCATGCCCAAAGTCCGGATATAAACCATATCGAAAATTTGTGGGTTCATCTAAACAAAAAAACGTAGTAAAAGGATCACCAACGAACAAAAACGAGTTGATACGGTTCATTAAAGAAGAGTGGGAAAAAATACCGTTAGAATATAATATTCCGAAGCTAATTCAATCGATGCGAACCAGTGTTGTCAGACATGGCGATATCTCGCCAAACGTGGCGGCAAAAATTTGTTTTTGGCGATAAAAAATTTGATATGGCGGGTGGCTATTACTTTTCGATATTTGAACTCCTTGGCGATATTTTTGGCTATATTTTTACGATTTCAATAAAATAGAATAATGTTAAAAATATTAAATTTTTTATATAAGGATTTCTTTTTACAACAAAATATTTCATGCAAAAGGTTCTAAATGATGTAACTCTTTATCTCAAACAAAATTTTCTAAAATTCGAGAAGTTTAAAAAAGATTATGGACCATGAAATCTCAGTTTTTGTTTATGAAACACAGTGTTGAAAACATCATTTCATAAATTGTAACCAACATTTTCATAAAGAAAAACCAAAAAGTATGCGCGAGATCTCGCCTAAAGTGTACATATAGTTACGACGATGCTGCTGGTACTTAACACTTCAATGATATGGTATGTGTACTTGAATACACATTTAAGTAAACGTTAATTCAGTTTTATCACAAGATTTAAGTAATAATTTTGATCTTGGTGCTTAAGTTCAATTTATCCTATTTAGATTGATCTTTTGGAATAAGTTAGTTCTTTTTTATACGCCAGTATTTATATGTTAATGTAAACAATTTCTTAATTTATCTTAAATAATATAATTTTTATGTTTTCCGATAGACATTAGTAGTAGGGAACTGCCAGTACGGGGGCAATTAAACTTGTTAAATTGTGGACTGAAATTGTTAAATTGTGGCTGAAATTGTTAAATTTGGGTAATTAAAATTTGAAAATTTTAAAATTCTTGGAAATTTGATACCTACGAGGGTGGTTCAATAAGTCCGTCCGATTTTTTGTTTACATTAAGTGTTTTTTGTTTACATTAACTGTTTTTTATTTATATAAAGAGTTTTTTTTTATTACTACATACGAGGGCGGTTCAATAAGTCAGGTTTTTTATTACCGTGGGAATTTATATGTATGTATGTTTGTGGGTATACATTAAGGGGGTTTAAAGGTTTGAAGCTTTTATATGTATATGATTTTCTAATGCCGACGGGATAACATCTTTATTTTTTTTCAAATGCCGACGGGATAACATCTTTATTTTTTTCAAATGCCGACGGGAAAACATCTTTATTTTTTTTTCAAATGCCGACGGGAAAACATGTTTATTTTTTTCAAATGCCGACGGAAAAATCATGGAAATAATTTTTCCTAATGCCGACGGAAAATTTGTGGGTGTGTCTAGCTGTAGGAATTGAAGTCTGGCTGTGATTGGTGGAGGGCGGGGTGTGTCTAGCTGTAAGAATTGAAGTCTGGCTGTGATTGGTGTAGGACGGGGTTTGTCTAGATTGTGAGACCTTAAGGCTGACCGTGATTTGGGTAGGTGAGGGTGTTTTGTAATATGTAACCGCGGGAATTCGGTGACGTTTATGCTTGTTGGAATTTAAACCAAGCTGGACTTCGTGGGGGGGCGGGATGTATTTGAGGTAGATCGACTGGTGGAGGGTGGGGAGTTGTTGTAATATGTATCCGTGGGAATCTGTGTACATGTATGTATGTATATATGTATGTCTGTAAGAGTTTAAGGCTGTCTCTGATTTATCAAAGGTGAGGTGAGAGTGTTCATGTAATACGTATCCGTGGGAATCTGTGTATATGTATGTTCGTAGGAGTTTAAGACTGATTGTGATTTGAGGTGGGGGAGGGTCTTGTTGTGATAGATAGATAGAATGTGCCTATGTGTGTATGTGTATGTATGTATTTATATATAGCAGTTTAAGTCTGTCCTTGATTTGAGGTAGGCGGGGGGTGTTATTGTAATATGTATCTATAGGAATTTGGGAGTTTATATGTTTGTATGTGTATGTAGGAAATTTAAGGCTTATCGTGATTTATGAGGGGCGAAGTGTTCATGAAATATATAACAGCGCAATTTGTGTTTATATCTGTAGGAGTTTAAGGCTGATCATGATTAATGAGAGATGAGGTGAAGGTGTTCATGTATATGTATACGTATCTGTGTGTATGTATGTCTATATGAGTTTAAGGCTGATCGTGATTTAAGTTGTGAGATTGATAGATTGTATGTTACCTTGAGATTTTGTGTATATATATCTGTAAGAACTTTAGGCTGACTGTGATTTGTGAGGGGAGGGGCGTTGTTGAAATAGGTTTAATTTTTCGTAGATGAATTTTAGTATGTGTGAGTGTATGTGATTTTCTCACCATAGTATTTATATGTACGTAGAAATAAATTCTTTCTCATATGAACATTTTTTGCTAGAAAATATTATCATATATCTGAACTTCCCTAATCCTAGTATGTTTTTCATATTGGAGGATGAGATTGCTTTATATTTTATCAAGCTTAAATTTGTCCAGTGTTAAAGTCTGTCGGTCAGAAATTTGTTTATATTTGTATAAATATTAATTTCAGATTTTGCAAAATTCTTGCGTACGATCGTGGTGATTTTGTGTGTGTGTGTATGTGTGTATGCGCGATAGAGTTTGACTGGTCTGTGATAAGTTTGTTTATTTAAGTACATTTGTCTTCTTCGACTTTCGTCTTCAAGCGTCAATAGCTTGGAGAACGGTTTGTATGTTTTCATGATGTAGATATGTAAGTGTGATTGTTAAAATCCAATAAATACTTGAGCATGGGTAAGAAATTTTATAATATGTGTACATATGTACATATGGATCTACAAATTGATTTTATGTATGTATGTATGTACATACAAATAAGTCTGGGGCTCCCTGTTTAAATACATTTTTTTTGTCATGTGCTGTTGTTGCTGTTGTAAATATTCGCCTGGTCTTTTGTGTATAGATGTGAAATATCTAGATAGTTTTTTTATTTGAAATTAAAAAAACGTTCTTTTAATTTTTAGATGTATTTACTTAAAAGTTTGTGAGGAGTTTCTGTTTTAAGTAAAATTTAATTCCTAATATATTAATATATTTTATTTCCATTTGTTTAAAGTTGATGTAGCCTATATAGTCAACGTTAGAAATTTTTCGGTGTAAAATTTTTTCCAACTATCATCTTTTTTCTTCACCTTTTTCATATATTTTAGAACATCTTGCATTGGCTTTAAAAAATGATAAACGCTTTGAAATGAAACTGATCCAGCAGTCCAGCTTTTTTTAACCACTTTGCTTCTCTTTCCTTTTTTATTGATAAACATTTAAAATCAAATGGTGGTTTTATAATGAAATTGTTATACTCATTATTGTTAAAAACATCCGCTACTTCTTTTTGTAATGAAAATCGTTCGAAACCTTACTCGTCTATTAAAACCATTTTTTTTTCATTCATATTACTTAATTTATAAGACTTTTAGGACTTTCTATTATTCGATCATTAATAAAAATGCAGTAGCTGAGGTCCTTGCTTACTGTTTCATATTAAATTTCTATATCAATTGGGCCCCTATTGAATAAAAGGAACTTTTATCTTAAACTTTAGTGCATTTGGAAGTGCTTGAGATTCTTTCATATAATAGCTTTGTTGGAATCTTAGATACGAGTACATATAATATAGAATTGCATAACGTTTATTTTTAATTTTTATGTTAAGATCATCATCATTTGGATATGAGACTGAATTTAAATGTACTTTTAAATTAGTTAAATCATAATGAGGAAACTTGTTTTCTTCTTGAATAGCGATCAACAGAAAACGAAATCGTTTTCTTACAATTTACGTCTGGCCTCTCAACGGTTCCTCTAGTATACAAGATGACTTTCTATGTCAACATATCTGTCTACTCTTTGTCAGCGTTAAGGGACAATTAAATGTTAAAATTTTAATTCCTCAAATTGTGTTACTTCATACTGATAATATGTTTTCATTAATAAGGTATATGTTTATCTTATGAAGGTTACTCGCCTATGGCTTTTATTTGATGTTCTAGATGATTTTTTTCTCATTTTATTAAATTTCAACGTATTGTGTATATATTTCTGATATTTTTAAGTGCGCTTTATTTACCTGTCAGACAAATTGTACGTATCAGTTGATCACTCAGTCTCTCTTTTTAATATTTTTTTTTCTTTTAATGTATCACTACTATTTTTTCAGATTTTACTACTTGAAAAAGAGAATATTTGTATAATTTTTAAATGTATTCATATATACACATAGGTAAATATATGTATGTATGTATAGAGAAATTACTTTATCTACAAAGAAATACATGTTTAATAATCAACTATTCTAGAAAATCTATCTCAAATAATTCAGTTACCTCCACCATCAATTCACCGTCTGTGTTTTCATAGTATCAGAATCATTAGAATATCTATGTTTGAGAGAATTTTTACATCGAGTTTTTCTACATGAGGTTTGCTGGTTGACCCCCTTGAAGTTATTGTTGACGTAGGCTGGGTTGTATCACATTCAGATGTAATCATTTCTTACTTAAAAAAGATCCTCATCACCATCAACCATATCTGTATACATTTCATTCATGAGTTGGTTTGATCCAGATACAATTGCTGTCTACAGATTAATAATTAGAAACAAGTTTCTCATCACCTTCTAACAGATTTATATATTTTGCTAGCATGCATGCCTTAGCATGCTTCTATTCATAGTGAAGTGAGAGTCCGACATGTAGTGGTGTTTCAGTTAAAAATCTACACTATTATAATTTAAGAATTCACTCTTCTGAATTTTTTACAGAGTAGATACATATGTATTTCATTTAAGATACAAGCATAATATTTCTTTACTTACAAAATTATATGACGTGAGGAATTCTTTTAAATTTGCATGCTTCGGCATGCTTTCAATATTTTTTCTATAAATTTATTTAATACTCATACAGATACAGATATAAAGTAAGATCTGCTTATAATGCATTCTACAATTTATGTATGCTTCAGCATGATTCCAGTTGAAGTCCATATTTATTCAGTAAGTTTGTTTGATACTAATTCATACACATATACATTCTTAAAGATTGGAAATCTAAGTCCAATTTATATAGTTTGTCTATATTTTCTAAAGATTTGATAGCTATAGAAATTAATAGAATAGAAGAACAATTATTGTAATAGCCCATGAGCATATTTTAAAATTTCGCTTGCTAGAGCTTTCGAAATGGAAAATATACAATTTTCACTATAAAAAGTGATAATATTATGCGTTACTGAATATTACACTGTGTTGTAATTTATTTTGAACGCTTAAGTTTTAACAATATTTCATACAGGCCAACAAGTTTAGAGAATTTCCTGTATATTAAGTTAATTATCTTTCTTAAGACCTATCATTCCTTCAAAAATACAAACCAAACTAGATTTTTCCTGTTTAATTTTATTTTTTACTTTCATTAAATTTCAACATTTTGTTCATCTTCAAATTATTATATTTAGCAGCTTTTTCTCATTGTTGAGTTAACTTTAATCGGAAACATTTAAATAGTGAGATGAACTTTTATATTGTATACGAGTACATTAAGTAATTCTTTGTATATTTCAATACACTTATATGAACCATCATCACATAATTCCTTTGGATCATCTATTAAATCATTCTACTATTGATGCTTTCATATTAAGTAATATTTAATATTCTACTTATGCATGAATTTTCCAGTGTCTATTAAAAAATTCTTTACAATCACCCATTTGTAAGCTTTTTGGTACTCATAACATTTCAAAAATATTTTCCACAGCCTAGGTTTTTTCGAATGCAACTTTTATTTTCAACGGTATTGACCATAGAAACTTTGTGAATGAATCATTTACAGTCTACAATAATCAATAATTTCTATTTTCTGTAGAATAGTTTCCCATTTCACCTAAATCAGCTCCATAAAAGATCAACTATTCCTTTCATTACATATCTGCAATGCACAAACAATTTTCGAGATTTATTATAGAGTTCGTCTACTAAATTTCTTTTTAAAGACATTGAGTTATTTTAAAGATTTTTTGGAGAGTGTTGTGATCTACTTGATGTACTTTCAGCTATTTATACTATCATGTAGTTCATTTTCCAATCTATAAATTTTATTGTTCAGCTGTTCAATTTGTTTTTTCAAAAGATGATTTAATTTTTAGTATGTGTTTTTTCAATTTTATAACTATCTTCTATCTCTAATTGTATTTCACGTTGTACTCAATCAATTTGCATTTTAATATATTCTTGAATTATATTAATTCCTTAAGCTGTATTATAAATTTGTCCTATAGTTTATCGTTTTGAGTTTCCAGAAACAATTTACTGATAACATCATTCTCCGTCAGTGAATGATGATGATTCTCTATCCATGTATTAGTAGAAATTATATATTTTATATAGTTTTCAAAATAAAATTTCTCATAGTATTTCCATGTTTTATTATCATTCATTAAAGAAAATAAAGCTACTATTAGAGCCTATATTTGACCATCAACTTGTATTTTATCTTCATTTAGTTTTAGGTTACTATCACCAAACTTCCATTCATTATTCAAATCTTAATGTGGGCCATAGTTTGTATCTAATTCAATTCTTCCTTCCAAGACTGATAAATGAGTATAAGTGTCTTCAGAATTGGAAGTCTATGAGTAAAAATCATCTTCATCATTCTCAGTATTAGCATCATTAAATAAGATGATATCATCAAATATTGTTCCTTCTGAAAGTTTCTTCGGTGTACTTGTCTCTATATTGACTGATGGCTTTAAACTTATATTATTTTCAGCTTCTATCTTGATTTTATTTTCTTCTTTCTTGTGAATTCTTTCAATATTTCTAGAACTATTTATGAATTCTTTAAGAGGTTCTGGTATAGGTTTAAATGTATCTTTTCTAGCTCACAAGTATCTATTTCACCAGTTTTTATACTACTTGTCAACACCAACTGTTTTAAAATTTTCTCATCCATGTTTAGCAAATAAGAGGTATCAGCTATTAGATTAGGTATCAGCTATTAGATCAGGTATCAGATCAGGTTATCAGGTAGCTGGTCTGGTTTTCAGATCAGCTTATCAGGACCTGGTCTGGTTTTCAGATCAGCTTATCAGGACCAGGTCTGGTTTTCAGATCAGCTTATCAGGACCTGGTCTGGTTTTCAGATCAGCTTATCAGGACCTGGTCTGGTTTTCAGATCAGCTTATCAGGACCTGGTCTGGTTTTCAGATCAGCTTATCAGAACCTGGTCTGGTTTTCAGATCAGCTTATCAGAACCTGGTCTGGTTTTCAGATCAGCTTATCAGTAGCTGGTCTGATTTTCAGATCAACTTATCTGATTCAGATTGGGTTATCAGTTTACAAGTAGCTGCCTATTTGTAACATTTAGATGAATGCGAAACGAAAAAGTAAACTTTTATGCAGTCAAATTCTCTTTTTTTCTATAACGATCATCGTTTAATTCAATATCGTTGCTTATAATCAAAATTCATATTTATCCTTCCAACATGCATTTTATTTGTCTCATCTTACTTAAACATTATAATTACATTATGATTATCTGATATAAAATGTTTGGTGATTCTGGTATAAGTTTGGCATCAGCAGAATGCATCAACATTCTTATCTCACTCCATACAAAAATATGTTTCTCACATCTAACATCGTTAAATATCATATCGGAATTACTTTTAGCTTTGTTAGGAGAAATAACAGATTCAGTATCTGTAAATGTGTATTATCCCATTCCTTTAATTAATGAAATTATGTAATTTCTTTAAGTATCCATATTTGGGTTGATAGAGAGATTTTGAGTATTAATATGTATATGTTTTAAAATTTTAGTTCATTAAGACTTTTTAGCAAGCCAATCATAACATATTTTTTATTTTATTTTTCCTATATAAGAGATAATGGTCCCTACTCATAGTCAAAACAAAGTATATTTTAAGAGTTTAAAACCAGTAGTATCATAAAAATACTGATTTTAAACTCTTACAGTCTTATTTATAAAAATTATTAAGACTTTATAAAGGTTTTTCTTAGACAAATTTTCATAAAAAATTTTTCTAAAAAAGCCTTTATAAAGTCTTAATAATTTTTATAAATAAGGCTGTTAAAATATACTTTGTTTCGCTAACCACATTTGTGTAACTAATTGCATTTCATAAATATTGACGTATACTTATAATCAAAACAAATGATAGTTTTATGTTGTTTTGAATGTGAGTATACATCATTATCTCTTATTAAAAAAATAAAATAATACATCTACACGATTTCAGAAAATATTTTCTGATATCGTATAGCTGTATTATTTTATTTTTTTAATAAGAGATAATATTTATAAAATGCATTTAGTTACACAAATGTGGTTAGTGAAACAACCTAAAAATAGGATGGTACGAAATTTTGATGATTCATCAAACGTTAGTTCAAAAACAAGTCATAGTTCCCCTCTATCAAATTTTATTTGCGCAAAAATAGTTGGTCTGTCAAATTGTAAAAAAATAAAATAAAAAATATGTTATGATTGGCTTGCTAAAAAGTCTTAATGAACTAAAATTTTAAAACATCTACATATTAATACTCAAAATCTCTCTATCAACCTAAATATGGATACTTAAAGAAATTACATAATTTCAGTAATTAAAGGAATGGGATAATACACATTTACAGATACTGAATCTGTTATTTCTCCTAACAAAGCTAAACGTAATTCCGATATGATATTTAACGATGTTAGATGTGAGAAACATATTTTTGTATGGAGTGAGATAAGAATGTTGATGCATTCTGCTGATGTCAAACTTATACCAGAATCACCAAACATTTTATACCAGATAATCATAATGTAATTATAATGTTTAAGTAAGATGAGATAAATAAAATGCATGTTGGAAGGATAAATATGAATTTTGATTATAAGCAACGATATTGAATTAAACGATGATCGTTATAGAAAAAAAGAGAATTTGACTACATAAAAGTTTACTTTTTCGTTTTTCATCTGACCTTAAACTGCATTCATCTAAATGTTATAAATAGGCAGCTACTTGTAAACTGATAACCCAATCTGAATCAGATAAGCTGATCTAAAAACCTGACCAGATCCTGATAAGCTGATCTGAAAACCAGACCAGGTCCTGATAAGCTGATCTGAAAACCAGATCAGATCCTGATAAGCTGATCTGAAAACCAGACCAGGTCCTATTAAGCTGATCTGAAAACCAGACCAGGTCCTGAAAAGCTGATCTGAAAACCAGATCAGGTCCTGATAAGCTGATACCTGATCTAATAACTGATACCTCTTATTTGCTAAACATGGATGAGAAGATTTTAAAACAGTTGGTGTTGACAAGAAATGTCTTGAAGAAAAAGCTTCGTAGTATAAAAACTGGTGAAATAGATATATGTGAACAACTAAGACATACATTTATACCTATAACAGAACCACTCAAAGAATTCATAAATAGTTCTAACAAAATTAAAAGAATTCCCATGAAAGAAGAAAGTAAAATGAAGACAGAAGTTGAAAATAATACAAGTTTAAAGTCTCAGAAGCCATCAGTCAAGATAGAGTCAAGTACACCAAAGAAACTAGCAGAAGGAACAATATTCGATAAAACCATCTTGTTTAATGATGTTAATAATGAGAATGATGATGAGGATGATGAAGATGATTTCTACTCGCTGACTTCCAATACCGATGACACTTATACTGACTTATCAGTCTTGGAAGGAAGAAATGAATTAGATACAAACTATGATCCACATAAAGATTTCAATAATGAATGGAAATTTGGTGATAGTAACCTCAAACTTAATGAAGATAAAATACAAGTTGGTGGTCGAATATGGACTCTAACAGTAGCTTTATTTTCTTTAATGATTGATAATAAAACATGGAAATACTATGAGAAATTTGATTTTGAAAACTATATAAATTATATAATTTTTACTAATACATGGATAGAGAATCATCATCATTCACTGACGAAGAATGATGTTATCAGTAAATTGTTTCTGGAAACTCAAATCGATAAACTATAGGACAAATTAATAATATAGCTTAAGGAATTAATATAATTCAAGAATATATTAAAATGTAAATTGATGGAGTACAACGTGAAATACAATTAGAGATAGAAGATAGTTATAAAATTGAAAAACATATACTAAAAATTAAATCATCTTTTAAAAAAACAAATTGAACAGCTGAACGATAAAATTTATAGATTGGAAAATGAACTACATGATAGTATAAATAGCTGAAAGTGCATCAAGTAAATCACAACACTCTCCAAAAAATCTGTAAAACAACTTAATGTCTTCAAAAAGAAATTTAGTAAACGAACTCTATAATAAATCTCGAAAATTACTTGTGGATTGCAGATATGTAATGAAAGGAATAGTTGAACTATTCTACAGAAAATAGAAATTATTGATTATTGTAGACTGCAAATGATTCATTCACAAAGTTTCTATGGTCAATACCGTTGAAAATAAAAGTTGCACTCGAAAAAACCTACGCTGTGGAAAATGTTTTTGAAATGTTATGAGTACCAAAAAACTTACAAATGGATGACTGTAAAGAATTTTTTAATAGACACTGGAAAATTCATGCATAAGTAGAATATTAAATATTACTTAATATGAAAGCATCAATAGTAGAATGATTTAATAGATGATCCAAAGGAATTATGTGATGATGGTTCATATAAGTGTATTGAAATATACAAAGAATTACTTAATGTACTCGTATACAATATAAAAGTTCATCTCACTATTTAAATGTTTCCGATTAAAGTTAACTCAACAATGAGAAAAAGCTGCTAAATATAATAATTTGAAGATGAACAAAATGTTGAAATTTAATGAAAGTAAAAAATAAAATTAAACAGGAAAAATCTAGTTTGGTTTGTATTTTTGAAGGAATGATTAGGAATGATAGGTCTTAAGAAAGATAATTAACTTAATATACAGGAAATTCTCTAAGCTTGTTGGCCTTTATGAAATATTGTTAAAACTTAAGCGTTCAAAATAAATTACAACACAGTGTAATATTCAGTAACGCATAATATTATCACTTTTTATAGTGAAAATTGTATATTTTCCGTTTCGAAAGCTCTAGCAAGCGAAATTTTAAAATATGCTCATGGGCTATTACAATAATTGTTCTTCTATTCTATTAATTTCTATAGCTATCAAATCTTTAGAAAATATAGACAAACTACATAAATTGGACTTAGATTTCCAATCTTTAAGAATGTATATGTGTATGAATTAGTATCAAACAAACTTACTGAATAAATATGGACATCAACTGGAATCATGCTGAAGCATACATAAATTGTAGAATGCATTATAAGCAGATCTTACTTTATATCTGTATCTGTATGAGTATTAAATAAATTTATAGAAAAAATATTGAAAGCATGCCGAAGCATGCAAATTTAAAAGAATTCCTCACGTCATATAATTTTGTAAGTTAAGAAATATTATGCTTGTATCTTAAATGAAATACATATGTATCTACTCTGTAAAAAATTCAGAAGAGTGAATTCTTAAATTATAATAGTGTAGATTTTTAACTGAAACACCACTACATGTCGGACTCTCACTTCACTATGAATAGAAGCATGCTAAGGCATGCATGCTAGCAAAATATATAAATCTGTTAGAAGGTGATGAGAAACTTGTTTCTAATTATTAATCTGTAGACAGCAATTGTATCTGGATCAAACCAACTCATGAATGAAATGTATACAGATATGGTTGATGGTGATGAGGATCTTTTTTAAGTAAGAAATGATTACATCTGAATGTGATACAACCCAGCCTACGTCAACAATAACTTCAAGGGGGTCAACCAGCAAACCTCATGTAGAAAAACTCGATGTAAAAATTCTCTCAAACATAGATATTCTAATGATTCTGATACTATGAAAACACAGACGGTGAATTGATGGTGGAGGTAACTGAATTATTTGAGATAGATTTTCTAGAATAGTTGATTATTAAACATGTATTTCTTTGTAGATAAAGTAATTTCTCTATACATACATACATATATTTACCTATGTGTATATATGAATACATTTAAAAATTATACAAATATTCTCTTTTTCAAGTAGTAAAATCTGAAAAAATAGTAGTGATACATTAAAAGAAAAAAAAAATATTAAAAAGAGAGACTGAGTGATCAACTGATACGTACACTTTGTCTGACAGGTAAATAAAGCGCACTTAAAAATATCAGAAATATATACACAATACGTTGAAATTTAATAAAATGAGAAAAAAATCATCTAGAACATCAAATAAAAGCCATAGGCGAGTAACCTTCATAAGATAAACATATACCTTATTAATGAAAACATATTATCAGTATGAAGTAACACAATTTGAGGAATTAAAATTTTAACATTTAATTGTCCCTTAACGCTGACAAAGAGTAGACAGATATGTTGACATAGAAAGTCATCTTGTATACTAGAGGAACCGTTGAGAGGCCAGACGTAAATTGTAAGAAAACGATTTCGTTTTCTGTTGATCGCTATTCAAGAAGAAAACAAGTTTCCTCATTATGATTTAACTAATTTAAAAGTACATTTAAATTCAGTCTCATATCCAAATGATGATGATCTTAACATAAAAATTAAAAATAAACGTTATGCAATTCTATATTATATGTACTCGTATCTAAGATTCCAACAAAGCTATTATATGAAAGAATCTCAAGCACTTCCAAATGCACTAAAGTTTAAGATAAAAGTTCCTTTTATTCAATAGGGGCCCAATTGATATAGAAATTTAATATGAAACAGTAAGCAAGGACCTCAGCTACTGCATTTTTATTAATGATCGAATAATAGAAAGTCCTAAAAGTCTTATAAATTAAGTAATATGAATGAAAAAAAAATGGTTTTAATAGACGAGTAAGGTTTCGAACGATTTTCATTACAAAAAGAAGTAGCGGATGTTTTTAACAATAATGAGTATAACAATTTCATTATAAAACCACCATTTGATTTTAAATGTTTATCAATAAAAAAGGAAAGAGAAGCAAAGTGGTTAAAAAAAGCTGGACTGCTGGATCAGTTTCATTTCAAAGCGTTTATCATTTTTTAAAGCCAATGCAAGATGTTCTAAAATATATGAAAAAGGTGAAGAAAAAAGATGATAGTTGGAAAAAATTTTACACCGAAAAATTTCTAACGTTGACTATATAGGCTACATCAACTTTAAACAAATGGAAATAAAATATATTAATATATTAGGAATTAAATTTTACTTAAAACAGAAACTCCTCACAAACTTTTAAGTAAATACATCTAAAAATTAAAAGAACGTTTTTTTAATTTCAAATAAAAAAACTATCTAGATATTTCACATCTATACACAAAAGACCAGGCGAATATTTACAACAGCAACAACAGCACATGACAAAAAAAATGTATTTAAACAGGGAGCCCCAGACTTATTTGTATGTACATACATACATACATAAAATCAATTTGTAGATCCATATGTACATATGTACACATATTATAAAATTTCTTACCCATGCTCAAGTATTTATTGGATTTTAACAATCACACTTACATATCTACATCATGAAAACATACAAACCGTTCTCCAAGCTATTGACGCTTGAAGACGAAAGTCGAAGAAGACAAATGTACTTAAATAAACAAACTTATCACAGACCAGTCAAACTCTATCGCGCATACACACATACACACACACACAAAATCACCACGATCGTACGCAAGAATTTTGCAAAATCTGAAATTAATATTTATACAAATATAAACAAATTTCTGACCGACAGACTTTAACACTGGACAAA
This sequence comes from Nowickia ferox, assembly GCA_936439885.1. Lineage (NCBI taxonomy): Eukaryota > Metazoa > Arthropoda > Insecta > Diptera > Tachinidae > Nowickia > Nowickia ferox. Next base: position 41,357,005 of record OW387026.1, on the reverse strand, counting down.
TTTAAGCTTGATAAAATATAAAGCAATCTCATCCTCCAATATGAAAAACATACTAGGATTAGGGAAGTTCAGATATATGATAATATTTTCTAGCAAAAAATGTTCATATGAGAAAGAATTTATTTCTACGTACATATAAATACTATGGTGAGAAAATCACATACACTCACACATACTAAAATTCATCTACGAAAAATTAAACCTATTTCAACAACGCCCCTCCCCTCACAAATCACAGTCAGCCTAAAGTTCTTACAGATATATATACACAAAATCTCAAGGTAACATACAATCTATCAATCTCACAACTTAAATCACGATCAGCCTTAAACTCATATAGACATACATACACACAGATACGTATACATATACATGAACACCTTCACCTCATCTCTCATTAATCATGATCAGCCTTAAACTCCTACAGATATAAACACAAATTGCGCTGTTATATATTTCATGAACACTTCGCCCCTCATAAATCACGATAAGCCTTAAATTTCCTACAGATATACATACACATACAAACATATAAACTCCCAAATTCCTATAGATACATATTACAATAACACCCCCCGCCTACCTCACATCAAGGACAGACTTAAACTGCTATATATAAATACATACATACACATACACACATAGGCACATTCTATCTATCTATCACAACAAGACCCTCCCCCACCTCAAATCACAATCAGTCTTAAACTCCTACGAACATACATATACACAGATTCCCACGGATACGTATTACATGAACACTCTCACCTCACCTTTGATAAATCAGAGACAGCCTTAAACTCTTACAGACATACATATATACATACATACATGTACACAGATTCCCACGGATACATATTACAACAACTCCCCACCCTCCACCAGTCGATCTACCTCAAATACATCCCGCCCCCCCACGAAGTCCAGCTTGGTTTAAATTCCAACAAGCATAAACGTCACCGAATTCCCGCGGTTACATATTACAAAACACCCTCACCTACCCAAATCACGGTCAGCCTTAAGGTCTCACAATCTAGACAAACCCCGTCCTACACCAATCACAGCCAGACTTCAATTCTTACAGCTAGACACACCCCGCCCTCCACCAATCACAGCCAGACTTCAATTCCTACAGCTAGACACACCCACAAATTTTCCGTCGGCATTAGGAAAAATTATTTCCATGATTTTTCCGTCGGCATTTGAAAAAAATAAACATGTTTTCCCGTCGGCATTTGAAAAAAAATAAAGATGTTTTCCCGTCGGCATTTGAAAAAAATAAAGATGTTATCCCGTCGGCATTTGAAAAAAAATAAAGATGTTATCCCGTCGGCATTAGAAAATCATATACATATAAAAGCTTCAAACCTTTAAACCCCCTTAATGTATACCCACAAACATACATACATATAAATTCCCACGGTAATAAAAAACCTGACTTATTGAACCGCCCTCGTATGTAGTAATAAAAAAAGAACTCTTTATATAAATAAAACACAGTTAATGTAAACAAAAAACACTTAATGTAAACAAAAAATCGGACGGACTTATTGAACCACCCTCGTAGGTATCAAATTTCCAAGAATTTTAAAATTTTCAAATTTTAATTACCCAAATTTAACAATTTCAGCCACAATTTAACAATTTCAGCCCACAATTTAACAAGTTTAATTGCCCCCGTACTGGCAGTTCCCTACTACTGACGTTACCTACTGAATTTAAAATTTAACAATATTTGTTATATAATTATAAGATAAAAATATTTTTTGTAGTTAAAATTTAATATTTTATTATATTGGCGATATTTGGCGATATTCGACAAGTCATTTAGCGATAAGGCTGAAAATAAATCTGACAACACTGATGCGAACACGTCTACATGCGGTAATAGATGCTCGAGGTGGACGCACAAAATATTAAAAACAAAAATTCAAAAATTTACATCAGACTTAAAGTTTCATCAAGTGTGCAAAAATGTTTTTTACAGTAAAAAGTTGAACTATTGTTATTTTTTAATGTTCTACATAAGAATTTTTTCATTGTTGTAAAAGTTTTTTATATATTATATTACCAAATCATATGTTAATAAAATTCTGTTCGAAAAAAATAAAAGAAATTGTTTATTTTTACTAGAAATCAATGCATCTTTTGAAGTTTTTTTATTTTTCTTTATGTGCAAAGATTTTTTTACAAACTGTATATGTATAGATGTTCCCTATATAGTATGCAAAGTTCATATTGATTCAAAAAAGCTCACGGCTATACAATAAATTAAATTATTAAAATTACATTTTTGTAAGATTTTGTACAGGGGGGTTGTATTTAATGAAACATTTGTTAGAACAAAATAAATAAAAAAAGAACTGAAAGACATTTCACTCGTTATTTTAAAAGAAAAGATCGATTATTTAAAAAACACAAAACTCATATTCGTACACAGAATTTAATTTAAGAAATTAGATTAAAAACTAATGCAATTAATTATAAAATAAAAAATAGTGCGTTTTTATGCAAACACCAATTTTCAATATAATATTTTGCAGTAATATGAACTTTGTCTCTTAAAAACATCTAAAGTATTCCTTAGTTTTCTAACAAATTAATGACTTACTTATGCTTTTGATTATTTGATTTATTAAATATGGCCACAATGTATAAAATCCTACATAATAATATGAAACAGTAAGCAAGGACCTCAGCTACTGCATTTTTATTAATGATCGAATAATAGAAAGTCCTAAAAGTCTTATAAATTAAGTAATATGAATGAAAAAAAAATGGTTTTAATAGACGAGTAAGGTTTCGAACGATTTTCATTACAAAAAGAAGTAGCGGATGTTTTTAACAATAATGAGTATAACAATTTCATTATAAAACCACCATTTGATTTTAAATGTTTATCAATAAAAAAGGAAAGAGAAGCAAAGTGGTTAAAAAAAGCTGGACTGCTGGATCAGTTTCATTTCAAAGCGTTTATCATTTTTTAAAGCCAATGCAAGATGTTCTAAAATATATGAAAAAGGTGAAGAAAAAAGATGATAGTTGGAAAAAATTTTACACCGAAAAATTTCTAACGTTGACTATATAGGCTACATCAACTTTAAACAAATGGAAATAAAATATATTAATATATTAGGAATTAAATTTTACTTAAAACAGAAACTCCTCACAAACTTTTAAGTAAATACATCTAAAAATTAAAAGAACGTTTTTTTAATTTCAAATAAAAAAACTATCTAGATATTTCACATCTATACACAAAAGACCAGGCGAATATTTACAACAGCAACAACAGCACATGACAAAAAAAATGTATTTAAACAGGGAGCCCCAGACTTATTTGTATGTACATACATACATACATAAAATCAATTTGTAGATCCATATGTACATATGTACACATATTATAAAATTTCTTACCCATGCTCAAGTATTTATTGGATTTTAACAATCACACTTACATATCTACATCATGAAAACATACAAACCGTTCTCCAAGCTATTGACGCTTGAAGACGAAAGTCGAAGAAGACAAATGTACTTAAATAAACAAACTTATCACAGACCAGTCAAACTCTATCGCGCATACACACATACACACACACACAAAATCACCACGATCGTACGCAAGAATTTTGCAAAATCTGAAATTAATATTTATACAAATATAAACAAATTTCTGACCGACAGACTTTAACACTGGACAAATTTAAGCTTGATAAAATATAAAGCAATCTCATCCTCCAATATGAAAAACATACTAGGATTAGGGAAGTTCAGATATATGATAATATTTTCTAGCAAAAAATGTTCATATGAGAAAGAATTTATTTCTACGTACATATAAATACTATGGTGAGAAAATCACATACACTCACACATACTAAAATTCATCTACGAAAAATTAAACCTATTTCAACAACGCCCCTCCCCTCACAAATCACAGTCAGCCTAAAGTTCTTACAGATATATATACACAAAATCTCAAGGTAACATACAATCTATCAATCTCACAACTTAAATCACGATCAGCCTTAAACTCATATAGACATACATACACACAGATACGTATACATATACATGAACACCTTCACCTCATCTCTCATTAATCATGATCAGCCTTAAACTCCTACAGATATAAACACAAATTGCGCTGTTATATATTTCATGAACACTTCGCCCCTCATAAATCACGATAAGCCTTAAATTTCCTACAGATATACATACACATACAAACATATAAACTCCCAAATTCCTATAGATACATATTACAATAACACCCCCCGCCTACCTCACATCAAGGACAGACTTAAACTGCTATATATAAATACATACATACACATACACACATAGGCACATTCTATCTATCTATCACAACAAGACCCTCCCCCACCTCAAATCACAATCAGTCTTAAACTCCTACGAACATACATATACACAGATTCCCACGGATACGTATTACATGAACACTCTCACCTCACCTTTGATAAATCAGAGACAGCCTTAAACTCTTACAGACATACATATATACATACATACATGTACACAGATTCCCACGGATACATATTACAACAACTCCCCACCCTCCACCAGTCGATCTACCTCAAATACATCCCGCCCCCCCACGAAGTCCAGCTTGGTTTAAATTCCAACAAGCATAAACGTCACCGAATTCCCGCGGTTACATATTACAAAACACCCTCACCTACCCAAATCACGGTCAGCCTTAAGGTCTCACAATCTAGACAAACCCCGTCCTACACCAATCACAGCCAGACTTCAATTCTTACAGCTAGACACACCCCGCCCTCCACCAATCACAGCCAGACTTCAATTCCTACAGCTAGACACACCCACAAATTTTCCGTCGGCATTAGGAAAAATTATTTCCATGATTTTTCCGTCGGCATTTGAAAAAAATAAACATGTTTTCCCGTCGGCATTTGAAAAAAAATAAAGATGTTTTCCCGTCGGCATTTGAAAAAAATAAAGATGTTATCCCGTCGGCATTTGAAAAAAAATAAAGATGTTATCCCGTCGGCATTAGAAAATCATATACATATAAAAGCTTCAAACCTTTAAACCCCCTTAATGTATACCCACAAACATACATACATATAAATTCCCACGGTAATAAAAAACCTGACTTATTGAACCGCCCTCGTATGTAGTAATAAAAAAAGAACTCTTTATATAAATAAAACACAGTTAATGTAAACAAAAAACACTTAATGTAAACAAAAAATCGGACGGACTTATTGAACCACCCTCGTAGGTATCAAATTTCCAAGAATTTTAAAATTTTCAAATTTTAATTACCCAAATTTAACAATTTCAGCCACAATTTAACAATTTCAGCCCACAATTTAACAAGTTTAATTGCCCCCGTACTGGCAGTTCCCTACTACTGACGTTACCTACTGAATTTAAAATTTAACAATATTTGTTATATAATTATAAGATAAAAATATTTTTTGTAGTTAAAATTTAATATTTTATTATATTGGCGATATTTGGCGATATTCGACAAGTCATTTAGCGATAAGGCTGAAAATAAATCTGACAACACTGATGCGAACACGTCTACATGCGGTAATAGATGCTCGAGGTGGACGCACAAAATATTAAAAACAAAAATTCAAAAATTTACATCAGACTTAAAGTTTCATCAAGTGTGCAAAAATGTTTTTTACAGTAAAAAGTTGAACTATTGTTATTTTTTAATGTTCTACATAAGAATTTTTTCATTGTTGTAAAAGTTTTTTATATATTATATTACCAAATCATATGTTAATAAAATTCTGTTCGAAAAAAATAAAAGAAATTGTTTATTTTTACTAGAAATCAATGCATCTTTTGAAGTTTTTTTATTTTTCTTTATGTGCAAAGATTTTTTTACAAACTGTATATGTATAGATGTTCCCTATATAGTATGCAAAGTTCATATTGATTCAAAAAAGCTCACGGCTATACAATAAATTAAATTATTAAAATTACATTTTTGTAAGATTTTGTACAGGGGGGTTGTATTTAATGAAACATTTGTTAGAACAAAATAAATAAAAAAAGAACTGAAAGACATTTCACTCGTTATTTTAAAAGAAAAGATCGATTATTTAAAAAACACAAAACTCATATTCGTACACAGAATTTAATTTAAGAAATTAGATTAAAAACTAATGCAATTAATTATAAAATAAAAAATAGTGCGTTTTTATGCAAACACCAATTTTCAATATAATATTTTGCAGTAATATGAACTTTGTCTCTTAAAAACATCTAAAGTATTCCTTAGTTTTCTAACAAATTAATGACTTACTTATGCTTTTGATTATTTGATTTATTAAATATGGCCACAATGTATAAAATCCTACATAAGAATAGAAATATTTTAGTTATAAGAGTGCATCACATATGATGCACAGCTAGTTCATTTCACACGCTCGTGCATCATATAATATTTTTTTGAGTTTAGTATCATGTGAATCATATGTATGTGATTGACAGGACGTCTGGCTGAAAATGATGATAAAAAATGTCTGTGCATCATACATAATTTACACCTTTTTTCAAAGAAAAACTATTTATAAACTACTTAAATTTTATAACATAATATAAGAAATAATATGTAAAGCACAAAAACCGTTGTAAGCAAAATTAAAATTTTGGACGTACGGCATAAAGTGTTTTTTTCTATGGGGACAGGCAAAGGTTTAAACGTTGACATATATGTACTTTATGTATTTTCTAATACATTTCCAATTCATCAGTGATAAAAAAGAAGAGAAAAAGATCGAGTTAATAAAATGCAATCTTTTTTGCTTGCAAATACGATCTTATGTGAGATATCATGCATGCATAAATTTTTATATGGCTCCATACATTACATCTTATTTCTATACACATATAGAAAGAACTTAATAATTAAATGTCCATATATATTAGTTCATCCCAGCTAAAAAAAATATGTATGGAGCATATATGATATATGGGCATATATGATAATATATATTCATACATTTTCATAAATGTATGTGTAAATATTCCCTATACAGTATGCAAAGAGCATATTTATACTCCCTTGATTCAAAAAAGCGCACTGATGTGAAATAAATTAAATTACTAAAATTACATTTTGGTAAGATTTTGCACAGGGAGGTTGTATTTAATGAAACATTTGTTTTGACAAATAATTTAAAACCAACTAAAATACATTTTATTCATTAATTCAAGAGAAAAGGTGAATCGATTATTTAAAAAACACAAAACTCATATTTGTACATAAAATTTAATTTAAGAAACCAGATTAAAAACTAGTGCAATTATAAAAGAGAAAATAATCCGTGTTGTGTGCACCCTACCAGGTCGGGTAACCTGAAAATTAGCCGGTGTAAACATAGTACTAAAGAGTTGCATTTTTAGAGGAGTAGGCAGAAATAAAGTGACAGATGGTAGAGAGGGGGTGGTAAAGAAGAAAAAAAAAAAGATGGCAGTTTGAGCGCGAACCGAGAATCTTCTAGAAAAAGATAGAAAATTTATAATGGCGACTTTCGGTCAGAAGTTTCATGCAAAATGTCTATGCGTGGTGTGAGTAGAAGTAAAAGAGTGGCCGAAGCAAAAGGATCAACGTAAGGAAGAATTTTTGTTTGAGCAAGTCTGGTGATAATTAAATCTGTGGAAGAAAAAATACAATGGGTATGAAATGGTGTGAAAATTTAAGAAATTGTGAGAGACTGTTTGGTGAAACATAATAAAAGAAAAAAAATCACGAGACATTAAGATAAAAAAAAGGAAAAAAAAACTATTCAACAAGGTACAGGAAATTATTCAGTGAAAGCCACTAAAATCTAATAAAGAAAACTTAAAAAAATCTATGTAACAAGAAACTCTTAAAAACTAGCCAACAGAGCCCTTAAAAACAAGTTAACAAAACCCTTAAAAACTAGCTAACGAAGCCCTTAAAAACTAGTTAACAAAACGCCCTACAAAATGTTTAAACCTTTTCGACAATAAAAGCTACTAAAATCAAATAAAGAAAAAAAACTAAAAGACTCGTGAATGAAGGACCGATAAAGAGCTGAAAAAACCATCATAATACAGTAAATCAAATACATCTGGAAGGGAGTAAAAGTGGAAACTACCTCCACAACCATAAAAACTACGGCCGAAAATAAAAAAAAAACCGGTGAACAGGTATCCATCCTAGCCAGCCGAAATCCCCTACATCCAGCCGATTGTGAAGTTAACGCCTAGCCTTGAAGATACGGCCCAGCAAAGTCAAGGAAAGTGAGACATCTGGCCGACCGTCCCATCCAGCGAAGGAGGTTCTAAGATAAGCGTCGTCCTCAGACGGCGCGAGGTATTATTGTAGTTTCTGACACGGACATTTGACGCACGGAAACAGACGTAATTTGCAAATTTGTTATATCCATTTGTACCTATATATATATATATATATATATATATATTTATATATTTCTTTGGTATCAAAACTACTCGTTGGGGAAAACAACTAAGTGAATTTGTATTTTTCTATTAATATTTGAATTTTTTCTATCGTAATATTTTTCTCTTGAACTTAATTTGTGAAACTCTTGATACTGATTATATTGCTAGATCCCTAGTTTAGTATAAAACAAAAGAAAAAGGATTTTAATTGAATAATACTCGAAATTGTTAAATCTCTGAATTTGTTAGTCACTGTGTCTTTTGACCTTTAATTATCGATAAGTTTAATTATTAGTAAATAAAAAAAAGGAATTGTACTATGAAAGTTAATCATTGAACAACTTTGAGTTTAAATTAATATGAGAGTTGCTAGGGAATAATCTAGCGAAAATGTCATAGGAAGGTGGTAGGTATTGACGAGTGATACAACTTTGGGATGACTTAATAAAAACAGCCTTAAGTCATCAAGGTGGTATTTCCCTATTGGTAAAAGGGGAAATTCCTATGGGGAGGGAAGCCAGACATGGCACAACATCAGCCAACTATACGGTGAGAAAGAAAGAGAGCAGTGGGTAAGTGATGTTCTGTTTGGAGTAAATACAAATCTTTTAATAGTTTCAGTAAATAACTCGTTTGGGTTCCTCAAATTTAAATCGTTTTTTTTTTGTTTTGCTTGGGTTATACCTTCCAAGCCAGCTGGCATGATATTTTTTTATTGTAGCGAAATAAAGGTACAGAGAGGTTGGCGAAGATCCCATCCCAAGACGGCGAGCTTCAGCGGGAGCACACGCCTGCATGCCAGCGCAGCCAACAATCTGGCCACACATTAACACTTTGGTGTTTTCCCGTCGTTCCTTTTTCTACGACGACCAGCCGCTACCACAATAACATGGCGCCCAACGTGGGGCCCGAATGAGTTATTTAGTCAGTTCTTGTAAAAATAGTCGTTTTTCATATTTTTTTTTTTTTTTTTGCGGTTGGTCATGATGGTTTTATGGACCGGTAGTGTAAGTCCGTGTCGAGTCAATCAAGAGTCCTCGACACGTTGCGACATTAGTTGGCCGTAATGGCAATTTTGGCACGAACGTACTTTTAGCAAATTACATGCAATAGCCTTTCCCATCAGCCCTCGTGTAGTTGTTTTTCAGCAGGCTGTAAGTCCCGAGAAGTCAAATTTATATTTCTTCCGCGTTGCGACAGTCTGGTGGAGAGGGATATGCGTTGGCATGGTAGGGATTTGTTAAGTTTCAGTTTGTTAACTGCACGTGAGACAGGTTTTGTTAAAGCCACTTGCTTAAAGCCTTAGCTACATCGTGTAGTATCAAAGTGAATCCCATCTAGTTGTTAATTTTTCTTTTGGAATACCATAGCTTAATTCAGTTTCTAAATATACAGTATCGAAATATACATTCCAGTGCAAGTAAAGAGTTTTTGCTTGTGCGGGGCTTGAGTTTGGGAGTCCCGGCATCTTAGGGCAGAAGCCTTGATGTTTCATAGCCCCATCTTCAGCTCAGCTTCATTAGAGGTAAAACTGAATCCATCATCAGTTGATGACAGTAGCTTACTCGCGAAACCGAAAAAAAAAAAATAGAACAATATTTAGTAGTACTCTTTCTCTCATCTCAATATAGGCATAACCGCCGTATAGACTTATCATTTGTATAATTCTATGTCAATGCGGTGTTTTCACTCGTCAATTCTGCCACCCGAAAATCCTATGGCATGTCGTTTGTACATACCAGAAGTTAAAACTTTTTATAGGTAGTATCTCGTTGTTGAGAACAGCGTTAATTTTCTATTATAATTTTTATTATATTCCAATTTAATAATACTTTTATACGCCCGTTTTTATTTTGTTTGGAGTTGAATAACCACAGTCGATTTCGCCGAAAGCAATATTTGTGATTTCTTTTCTTTTTATTTTTTTTGTCTTAGTGAATATTCGTAAATATATACATATTCATAGATACATAGAAACACACTGTTTTATTTTGAGGTTTCAAGTTTTATTTAAAATTTCTATACCCCCGGCAAATTCACCGTGTCCAGTTGCACACATTTGAGAATTTATTCTGAACATTTTGAGTATATTTACTGCTAAACATTCAACTGAGATTGAAAATCTCTTGGGGCTGTCTGAATAGGGAATGGTACTGACGCGCTCGGTCAGAAGTCGGCTAACTGAAGCAGGGTTGGACGTAGATAATATTTTCGGCATGGAGTCAGTACCTAACACTACAGGCTCCAGTGGCTCAATTTCGTCTCCAGAGTTCAGCAGCATAACTGCTAGAAATGTCCAGCAACAGTTTCGCACCAACAGGGCAGCTACGCAGGGTTCACCGCAAGTCAGTCAAGCCGGTCTAGGTGGGGATATAATGGGATTTATACGGGGAGAATTGGCCCGACAAATGCAAGATTTACAATTAAATTTACGAGAAGAACTAGCACAGGTAATAGGTCGCGTAGTCGAGCAGCAAGTGCGTTCAACTCAACCGCTCCGACACAAGCACCACCCGTGGGGGGTGAAAATATCGTAATTTCGAGCCCTCAGAAATTATTTTCAAGTGTACATGAGTTAAATCGTCAGCGTCCACTTGTGAGCCACCAAGCAACAGCTAATTCTTGGCACGAGCAAGTGCCCATGCATAACGCGGGACCACGCGCAGAGTCGACGCTACCACGGATGCCAGGTCACGGGGTTTTCAATAGATTTAACGTACCAACTTCGGTCGGCGACCTTAGAGCACAACCACAAGGTGGGCCAACAGACTACTTTAACCTGTCGCGAAACCAATATCAGAAAGTCGATCTCTCCAAGTGGGGAATAAAATTTAATGGCACGTCGAAGTCGATGAGTGCCAAAGATTTTATTTTCCGCATCGAATTTTTAAGACAAGAGTATAATGTAACGTTCGATGATGTACGCCGTAGTTTTCACTCATTGCTTGAAGGCCAGGCCTTGGAGTGGTTTTGGAACCTAATGAAACTAAATCCAGCTCAATCATGGAAGGAACTAGTAGCAGCTTTCCTTACCCAATTTAGACGTTTCGAAAATGAGTTTCAGCTGCAAAAGCGGATCATGGAACGACGTCAAGGGAGCCAGGAATCCTTTGAAGAGTACTTCAACGCTGTACTAAGTCTCCGTAATCAGCAAAGAATTCCATACTCAGAACGAGACCTAATTGAAATCATGAGAGGTAATTTAAAACCAGCATTGTCCCATTTATTGTTTTCTGCCCGAATCGAAAGCTTACAATACCCTCCGCGCCCCTACTTTCCCCCCAAGGTACATGAACTAGACACAGATGAGGAGCGGGGTGAAGACAATTACAACCTTGAGGCCATAGCTGTCAATAGTCGTTACGTCTGTTGGAATTGTAAACAAGCAGGCCATGGTTACATGGATTGTCCTTCATCTCACCGTAGAGTGTTTTAAATGCGGGAGGGATAATGTAGTTACTCCGCAGTGTCCCCGATGCCAGGGAAACCAGCTCGTGAACGAGCCTCAATCTGGGCAGGCTCGTTCGACCCAAACGTAGACCCAGTGATAGACAATATACCTCTAAGCAAATCTCAACAATCCATAAAAATTTTAGTTAACAATGATCGGAAAGATGTAAAGTTAGTAGAGCCGAAGATAAGGCCAATTAGACCCTTGCACTTAAGAGTTAAAGAGTATAGAGAAGCTAAGATTAGAATTTTTGGAGAAGTACCTAATAGGATTAAAAAGGCTAGAGAAAGGTACAAGCGTAGAAAAAGCATAAGGAACGAAATTATGGCGGCAACTCTTCATGAGGGAAAAGATCAGCGAATGTATGCCAACATATCCATTAATGGACATGAAGTATTTGGGCTATTAGACAGTGGAGCTACGATCACTTGCTTAGGCAAGGACTGTATGTCACTAGTAGAAAAGGCGGGACTCAAGATTCATGATTACTTTGCTTTTATAAAGACGGCAGATGGCAGTCCTCATAGGATAGTGGGTAGGGTGAAAGCTACTATAAATTTGAATAGCATATCGGAGGAAATTACCTTTTATCTGGTACCCACGCTGAGTCGTTCGTTGTTTTTAGGAGTCGATTTTTTGCGGAGGTTTGGTCTAATCGCTAATGTTAGCAGCCTTACTACGAATGGCGTCAGTTTATGCCCTGAAGTGCAAAACGCAGAAGATGAACCAAATATGCATAGTTTGACACCATATCAGCGTGAGCGCCGAGAAAAAATAGTAGCCACCTTTCCTTGCTATTCCCAAAGAGGCCTTGGTAAAACCCATCTTGAAGTACATTCAATCGACACTCGGGAAGTGAAGGACAGGCACTATCCGGTCTCGCCGGCTGTGCAGAAGTTGATGTATGCCGAGCTGGATAGGATGCTTGACCTTGGGGTCATTGAGCCGAGTGAGAGTCCGTGGAGCCACCCTGTTACTCTTGTCCGTAAGGGCGAGAAGAACAGGTTGTGCTTGGACGCTCGTAAGCTCAATGCACTCACGGTCAAGGACGCCTACCCTCTGCCGCATATCGACGGTCTGCTCAGTCGGTTAGGGGATACGTTCTTTATATCCAGCGTGGATTTAAAGGACGCGTTCTGGCAAATACCATTAGATGCCTCCAGTAGGGAAAAAACTGCATTCACGGTGCCAGGGAGGCCGCTTTATCATTTTACGGTAATGCCTTTTGGGTTGTGTAATGCAGCCCAAAAGTTATGCCGTTTAATGGATAAGGTGATCCCTGCTGCACTTCGGGATAGAGTTTTTGTCTATCTGGATGATCTTTTGGTGGTGTCACCGGATTTTGAAATTCACTTGGAGTTGCTTAAACGAGTGTCCAGTTGTCTGGAACGAGCGGGATTAACCATAAACGTGGTAAAACCCAGATTTCAAAGAGCTGCGATACTTAGGGTATATTGTAGGAGGCGGAAAGTTAAAGCCCGACGTGAGTAAAGTAGAAACAATTGTCAAGTACCCATACCCAAAAACTCCCAAGCAGGTGCGTAGCTTCATGGGTGCCACTGGTTGGTACCGGCGCTTCATACCCGACTTTGCCACGATTTCTGCACCTATTTTCAACACCCTCAAGCAAGGAAAACCTTTCAATTTTCTGGAAGAAGCCAAAATGGCCTTTGATAAATTAAAAACAGCCTTAACAACCAGCCCAGTAGTTATCCACCCAGATTTCTCTAAGCACTTTTACGTGCAATGCGACGGCTCAGACATAGGCATCGGCGCCTTATTATTTCAAAAAGATGATAGGGGCGGCGAACACCCAATTGCCTTTTTTTCCCACAAACTTACTTCAGCCCAGCGGAACTACTCGGTAACCGAGAGAGAGTGCCTGGCAGTAGTGTTAGCCATTAAGAAGTTTAGACCGTATATTGAGTTAATGCCATTTTCAGTCATTACCGATCATAGCAGCCTCAAATGGCTTATGACGCAAAAGGACTTGACCGGTCGTCTAGGCCGCTGGAGCCTACATCTACAAGCATACTCTTTTACGGTGGAACATAGGCCAGGACCTAAAAACGTAGTACCAGACACGCTCTCCCGCTACAACATGGAAGAGTTATCTGTAGACATAAACAATTTGATAAATTTAGATTCAGAAGTTTTTAAAACAGAAGCCTATCTCGACTTAATAGCCCAAGTAACGCAAAATTCAGCTCAACTCCCTGATATAAAAGTGGTAGACAACCGGGTGTATAAACGCACCGTACCGTACAACGGGGATGCAATCTGCGAAGATTTCTCCTGGAAGTTGTGTGGTGCCACTTGCACTAACAAATGACTTAATTAAAAACGCCCACAATCCACCGAATGCATCTCATGGCGGAATCGGTAAAACGCTCAACAGAATACGCGAATATTTTTATTGGCCCAATATAAATGCGCAGGTCAGAAGTTTTGTAAAAAATTGTCAGGTGTGTAAAGAGGCGAAACCAACAAACTTAATTTTACGTCCACCAATGGGAAGCGAAACGCTGACTGAACGTCCATTCCAACGTATTTTCGTAGATTTTTTGGGGCCATATCCTAGATCCAAGCTAGGAAATTGCTATATCTTCATTGTATTAGATCACCTTACCAAATATGTTCTATTAAAAGCCATGAGCAAAGCTAGTAGTAAACAGGTAGTGAAGTTTCTAATATCGGAAGTCTTTCACAAGTTCGGGACACCAGAAGTTATTGTTTCTGACAACGGGAAGCAATTTGTAAGTAGAGACTTTGCTAACGCTGTAAACACTTTCGGAATCAAACATGTTAGAACCGCGACTCATGCACCTCACGCTAACGCCTCAGAAAGGGTCGATCCTGTCCGCCATTCGATCCTACTTACGGGAAGACCAATGTGACTGGGATAAGCATTTATCGGAGATCGAGTGTTCGCTGAGATCCTCAGTGCACAGTTCAATAGGTGTTACACCATATTTTGCCCTTTTTGGGGTAAACATGATGACCCATGGCAGCGTTTATAAGCTGGCCAGAAAATTGCAAGCCCTCAATGACCCCGAAACAAATATTTTACCAAAATCGACACGTATCGATCTCATGCGACAGGGTATAAAGGACAATCTACACAAAGCTTTCTTAAGAAGCGAGAAAACGTACAACACTAGATGCAGGCAAGTCAAGTTTACTCCGGGTCAAGAAGTCTATCGCAGGAATTTTCAGCAAAGTGTATTTAAAAACAATTATAACGCCAAACTTGGAAAGAAATTCGTAAAGTGTAGGATTGTTCGACCCATAGGTAATAGCCTGTATGAAGTGGAAAATCTTCAGGGGAAATCGCTGGGGGTATTTCACGCCAAGGACCTCAAGCAGTGACTTCGGTATCCTTGGTGTACTTAGTCCCAGTTTTTCCACCTTAAGTCATAAAGGGCAGCAGAAATTATAACCTTTTCCTCTGTTTTTTTTTTTTTTTTTGCACCATAAACCGTTTGAGAAGTATGGGCACACATAGGTTGGTATGTCACTTATTAGGTAGTCATTCCACTATCAGTGAGTTGTTTATCGGATTCGCAGGGGGTAATTCATGCCAATGCAAAGATGCACAAGCTTTCAGCACTTTGGTAGCTTTAGTCCCTGACGCTTCTATCAGTTGCTAAAAACTGGCTGGATCAGCTTTTATAGTTTTGGCGAGCATTGTCCTGTCTTATGAAAGTCACATTTAAATCCTATCGGTAAAACTGATCTGTAAAAGAGTGCTTTGATTATACTTACCTCGTCCTCAAAGGGTTCGAGCGCCGGCAAAGCTTGAAAGCCTTCGTGGATTCAAAATAAACCAAAGAAAATGTTTATTTGTTTTAGTCAGTTTGTTAAACTAGCAACGGCTTGCAACAACAGGCTCCGTATAGACAGAGGTACGCGCTCTTCTTGGGAGGACTGAAAATAAGCCAAAGCATGCTAGCAAATACCCCAAAAGGAGGTAACTCCATAAAAAGTCAGGCCTGTAATCGCCTGGGAAGATTGGGTGTAGTTAGAAGATGCTTGTCAGATGACAACAAACAATCGGGCAATTGGAAAAAGGGGGGCGTTACCGTCAAAGATGTGCATTTGTTTCCCTCCCATTCCATTGTCCAGAGTGGAACCATAGGAATTGGCGGGTTTGTTGTGTGCACCCTACCAGGTCGGGTAACCTGAAAATTAGCCGGTGTAAACATAGTACTAAAGAGTTGCATTTTTAGAGGAGTAGGCAGAAATAAAGTGACAGATGGTAGAGAGGGGGTGGTAAAGAAGAAAAAAAAAGATGGCAGTTTGAGCGCGAACCGAGAATCTTCTAGAAAAAGATAGAAAATTTATAATGGCGACTTTCGGTCAGAAGTTTCATGCAAAATGTCTATGCGTGGTGTGAGTAGAAGTAAAAGAGTGGCCGAAGCAAAAGGATCAACGTAAGGAAGAATTTTTGTTTGAGCAAGTCTGGTGATAATTAAATCTGTGGAAGACAAAATACAATGGGTATGAAATGGTGTGAAAATTTAAGAAATTGTGAGAGACTGTTTGGTGAAACATAATAAAAGAAAAAAAATCACGAGACATTAAGATAAAAAAAAAGGAAAAAAAAAAACTATTCAACAAGGTACAGGAAATTATTCAGTGAAAGCCACTAAAATCTAATAAAGAAAACTTAAAAAAATCTATGTAACAAGAAACTCTTAAAAACTAGCCAACAGAGCCCTTAAAAACAAGTTAACAAAACCCTTAAAAACTAGCTAACGAAGCCCTTAAAAACTAGTTAACAAAACGCCCTACAAAATGTTTAAACCTTTTCGACAATAAAAGCTACTAAAATCAAATAAAGAAAAAAAACTAAAAGACTCGTGAATGAAGGACCGATAAAGAGCTGAAAAAACCATCATAATACAGTAAATCAAATACATCTGGAAGGGAGTAAAAGTGGAAACTACCTCCACAACCATAAAAACTACGGCCGAAAATAAAAAAAAAACCGGTGAACAGGTATCCATCCTAGCCAGCCGAAATCCCCTACATCCAGCCGATTGTGAAGTTAACGCCTAGCCTTGAAGATACGGCCCAGCAAAGTCAAGGAAAGTGAGACATCTGGCCGACCGTCCCATCCAGCGAAGGAGGTTCTAAGATAAGCGTCGTCCTCAGACGGCGCGAGGTATTATTGTAGTTTCTGACACGGACATTTGACGCACGGAAACAGACGTAATTTGCACATTTGTTATATCCATTTGTACCTATATATATATATATATATATATATATATATATATATATTATATATTTCTTTGGTATCAAAACTACTCGTTGGGGAAAACACCCAAGTGAATTTGTATTTTTCTGCCATAAATTTTTGTAGCCTTGATAGGGTGAGCTCAACCTAGCTAGCTAGTAGTATACGAGGGCCGTTGCCCAAGAACTAGGTGTTTGCCTTAACTTTAGGAAGATAACAAAAATATATACATATATAGTGATATTTAAAGGTGGCAATCTACTTGGACATAACCCATAGGGCATATTAATATTTGAATTTTTTCTATCGTAATATTTTTCTCTTGAACTTAATTTGTGAAACTCTTGATACTGATTATATTGCTAGATCCCTAGTTTAGTATAAAACAAAAGAAAAAGGATTTTAATTGAATAATACTCGAAATTGTTAAATTTCTGAATTTGTTAGTCACTGTGTCTTTTGACCTTTAATTATCGATAAGTTTAATTATTAGTAAATAAAAAAAAGGAATTGTACTATGAAAGTTAATCATTGAACAACTTTGAGTTTAAATTAATATGAGAGTTGCTAGGGAATAATCTAGCGAAAATGTCATAGGAAGGTGGTAGGTATTGACGAGTGATACAACTTTGGGATGACTTAATAAAAACAGCCTTAAGTCATCAAGGTGGTATTTCCCTATTGGTAAAAGGGGAAATTCCTATGGGGAGGGAAGCCAGACATGGCACAACATCAGCCAACTATACGGTGAGAAAGAAAGAGAGCAGTGGGTAAGTGATGTTCTGTTTGGAGTAAATACAAATCTTTTAATAGTTTCAGTAAATAACTCGTTTGGGTTCCTCAAATTTAAATCGTTTTTTTTGTTTTGCTTGGGTTATACCTTCCAAGCCAGCTGGCATGATATTTTTTTATTGTAGCGAAATAAAGGTACAGAGAGGTTGGCGAAGATCCCATCCCAAGACGGCGAGCTTCAGCCGGAGCACACGCCTGCATGCCAGCGCAGCCAACAATCTGGCCACACATTAACACTTTGGTGTTTTCCCGTCGTTCCTTTTTCTACGACGACCAGCCGCTACCACAATATCCGTTTTTATGTTTTTACGCTAACACTAGTTTTCAATATAATTTTTTGCAGTAAGCTTTGATTCTTAAAAATATCTAGAGTATTTCGTAATTTCCTATCAAATTAATGACTGAATTATCCTTTTGATTATTAGATTTATTTAATAGGGTCACAATGTATAAAATCGTACTAGAATGGGTTTTCTTTTTAAACATTGAGGTTCTACGCATATAAACTTTGCATACCGTATGTATTTTCTAATAGATTTCGAATTCACAAATGATACAAAAAGAGAAAAAGATCGATTTAATAAAATGCAAGCTTTTTTTAATTCCAAATACGATCTTACGTGACATACTCGTATACATCTACATACACATTTTTATATGGCTCCATATATTACATCTTATTTCTATATACGGATCACATGTGGAAAGCTTCATAATTAAATTTCCATATATGAGGTCATATATTATAATATATTTCATATGTTAGTCCATATATGATTTCATATATAATACTTTTCCCAATGTATAATCCCATACATTTCCATACATGAATTCATACATATTTATACACATTCATATATTCAAATATATGGATCATACATATTTTTTTTTAGCTGGGTGGGTATGTTACATATTTTACCCTCACTTTATTTTAGGTGTACATACTGCCCATTTTTTTAACAGTGGTAACGAAGGATTTATTTTGTATGTCATGTTCATAATTTCGAGAGAAGGTTTCTGAAATACAAAATATAAACAATATTATTATAAAAATTAAAATAAATAAATATTTATTTAAATATTGTGACTGTTTTGATATATTTAGACGTAATTAGTGATGTCAATGTGTGTTTAAAAATCATAATAGTGTGTGCAAAACCTCTTAAATAGCCTTCAAAATCGCTAATGAAGTACATTAATGATAAAATGTAACCGTTGTAAATAAAAGCAGCTAATTTTGTTCGATTGTAGTAATATAATATGTAACACTTTGAGTGATTCTAGGTAACATTTAAAAATGTTACATACATATGGTGTAACATTTTTTTTCAGGAAAGAAATCGCCATAAGTTCTGTACTTTTTTGTTTTTGTTTATTTTTTCAAACTTAGAAAAACCTTTCCGAATTTACGGTGTTCTGAAAGATATTCACTAAAAACTATTATTACAGAAAAGTGTAGTTTATTAATATGCAAAGTTTGCAACAGTATAAACTAAGAGGCATCATTATAGCTTAATTTTTGTTTTGGCAAAAAACAAATCTTAACATTTAAAACCTTGGTGAGTTTGAACCATATAGATATTAGCTGAGCCCGGCAAACTTTGTATTACAATCAATTATTTTTTTAACCGCAAATTTCTCCACACAGTGGTCACTTGTTGGGTCAAAAACAGAAACCTACCGGGTATTGACTCGAATCTGCGTTGAAAATTTCAGCTCTACAGCTCTCATGCGTTACAAACAAACACACACTATAAAGATATCGATTGCTATGGTTGCAAGAATCTCCCTACTCAGAGTGTTTTGACCGGATGCAATAAAATTTAAAAATTCGTGATTTTATAGGAAATGGTACATTCCTTAACGCATTACAATTACAATTTCAAACCTTCAAGTCAGTAAAAAAAAGTGTCAGTTAAAAACATTTTAGTTAACAAAATAAGGACAAATCGCATTTTATCAATATCTAGTGACTTTGAGGGGATTAGTGAATTAAAAAATATCAGCTTTTAAAAGTGTTTTTTTCACTTTCACACAATGTAACCTAGCAATTTTATTATAGAAATTTGTATTTTTGATGGATTTTTTTTAAATAATATAGGGTATAGAGGTCTTGAACTTTGAAATGGAATAAAATAAAGATGAATTTTTTAAATTGACAAGAAAATTTAATTTATTCGAAAGAAAAGAAGAAATACTCTTCTGGCATTATATGTAATTTAAATATGACTTATGGCATATTACCGCCACGGCTGGCTAGGACCTAGTCTAATCTGGAGGTCCAATTTTTGAAGACTTTTTTTAACATTTGTGGCAGTATATCGGCAATAACGCGGTAAATTTTGTCCTCCAAGTGATCAATTGTTGCGGGCTTATCGGCGTAGACTAGCAACTTCACATATTCTCACAGAAAATAGTCTAGCGGCGTTAAATCACATGATCTTGGAGGCGAATTTACAGGTCCGAAAAGTGAAACTATGCGGTTACCAAACGTTTTCTTCAATAAATTAATTGTGGCACGAGCTGTATGACCTGTTGCCCAATTGAAGAACGAAGAAGTCAGTAATCATGGCTCCATAGCAGTCACAATTGACTGTAACGTTCTGACCAGCATCGTTTTTAAAGAATTACGGACCAATGATTCCACCAGCTTGTACGCACTATACGATATCTATCGATGCTTTTTATCATTTAGAGTAAACGTCGTGCGAAAACTTCCACAGTTAATTGAATTTATTGCTGTGATGGACGAATATGTGGACCATAAAATGGACGTAGTGCGCGATGCGTATTTCGAACAGAACCATGATTTTCAAAATAAATTTGCGAAATTTGGAAACGTTGTTCAGGCGTCAGTCATTTGATGTTGAAATGACAAACCAAACATAAATAAATCACTTAACAGCTAACAAAACGGCCGCCAGTTGAAAAAGTGTTGCTAACTTAAATTTTTATAAGTATCTCTATAAAAACACACTATACAATGATAATATTTAAAATTTATTCTGCATACATCGAACGGAAGATTTTTTTCGATCTGAAATATTTAAGACATACGTATGTTCAAATGGAGTCTTAGACAAATATCTGTAAATTTTCAATTCAATCTGTGTTCGCGGATATCTAAAAATTAACATTCGTTACATCAGATATGGTTTTAATAAAAGTTGGTTTTACCGTTAAGACCAACTGTTAAAACCTGGTTTTACCGTACGAAATAATTTTCTTAAAACTAACTTAACAATTTTTGAATTGGTTTTAAGTAAATTTTATGAAATGCAACCGTGTTTTCGCTGTGTTAAATTTAGTGCTCCCAAGTTAAAATGACCGGAAGCAGCTGATAATGTTTATGCCAGTGAATAAGAATAGATACCGATTGGAACATTTCCAACTTAAAGTAATTATCAAAAATATGTGGAGAATAGCTATCTTTTGTACGGAAAACAACGAAAATATTTTCACTGACCTCTGGGAAGTGAAAATAGACGATATGAGGTTAAGCTTATAATGTATTTGTGCATTTTTTGTATAATAATATGATTTCCAAGCACTTCTTCACTTTGTATAAGTAGTTTCATAACTTTAAAATATTTATTTATTTATTTACAAAATATTAAATAATTTCCATTTCAGAGCACATTGTAAAATTTCTCAGTTTGTTTGTATGAAACAAACAAAAACAACCACTGTACAGTTTGTCAGCTAAGTGTTATAAAAAGCTGAAAAAATACAGCAACAAATACACGCATTTCTACTGTAGATTTATTTTATTTTGTACAAATTTATTAGACACCCTGTTGTTTAAAACCTGAATTTATTATATATATGTATATATATATATTATATATATATATATATTCTATACAAAAGCATGAAACAAAATTAAATTTATGTGTAAATAAATATTGCTCTTAGGTAACAGAATATCAATTGATGCGCGATTGCAGTAAACCTGGAGAGTTGTATTCCATTGATGTTAATAACTCTAATGCTGGCATTCCATATGCAGATAGCTTTAATGTTTTGGTGCATTATTGCTTAGTTAAGTAAGTTATATAATACATTAGCAATTTACTTATGCATTTACGTGGATTAACATTTTTAAATTTAAAGAACTGTAGACGATCACACAATGTTGTCGGTTCATGCCCAAATCAAATATAAAAAATCTATCTGGGGCGTCGTTAAAGGTTTTATAGAGAAAAACACCTGGGCTGGCTTAGATGATTTTTACACTTCATTACTACATTCGTTACAAAGTGAAATATGTATCCCACCAGCCAAGGGCAAAGGAAGACGTCCACGTAAGGGTAAGCATAAAAAATTAACTCCTTTATTACCCACTCGTGCCATGTACATACATATATTGTACATATAAATAAAAATTATATTTTGTCTACCAAACGTTTAAAAAGTTCTTTTCAAAAACTTACATATTTTCACAAATATTTTATGGAATTCTTTGAACTAATGTAATCATTATTTGCGTAATTACACTTACATTTAACTGTAAATACAAAACGATTACAATTAATTACAATTCAATTGAAAGGTTTCAATTATAATTACATTATGTAATTGTAATTAATTTTTTTATTACAATTGCATTTCTGTAACTTTAATTAAAAAACTCTGTAAGTGCAATTAAGCAAAGAATGATTACATCTAATTGTAAATGCAAAAACGATTACAATTAATTACCATTTACTTAATTGAAAAAATCTCTATTATATAAACATACATCTACTTGTAATTGAAATTAGCTTGTGAAATACAAGTAAGTAACATGCTGCCAATAAATGCTAAAAATGTTTGGACAATCCTTCCTGACACTTTAAATCTTATATCGAACTAGCTGAGCCCGGCAATATATTTCTCAACTACAAATTACTCCACATAATGGTCACTTGTTGGTTTAAAAACAAAAACCTACTGCCAATACCTGAACCTGTGTTGAAAATTTCATCTTCACAACTCTTATAGTTGCAGAGATCATGCGTTACGACACATGATCTTATCTCGTATATATATAGGTATATTTCCAATAACACTACAAACCAACAGGGAAAACTCAAAGGCAACCACCATCGGACACCAAAGGAGCTGCAAAACTGCCTCATTAAAAACATGCAATAACCAGAGTTGTTAATGAATGAAAATTTCCTCTATCTTTTCTTTCATCACCTGTCTTCTCTATCACAATCCCTTTCCTAAAGACGGTAAGTTAGATTAGGTTAGGTAAGGATAGCAGTCAGAAACCCGGACTCACTAGACCGTTGTGGTCCATTGTGATACCACGGAGACTCTGCTTATGCGGAGTCCCTACCGTCGAACCAACCAGAGCTCAATATAAATCTACTAATACGTTACAGTTCAACACTAGCAACGTCAGAAAATTCTCTGAACTCAAAAGCGCTCATTGTGGCCATTCTCTTTCTTGCAAGTCCAGCACAATGACACAGAGAATGTTCTACACTTTCCTCTTCATCGATATCATGGCAGCTGCGGCAAAAATCATTATGTTCGACTTTCAATATTTGTGCATGCCTACCTATGAGACAGTGTCCGGTTAGCACGGACACTAGAATCAAAATTTGTTTCCTATTTTTTTAAATTAAAGAGGCTGTATTTGTGTTAATCCAGCTAACACAAGAAACGTTTGACAGATGTAAAACATTATTATGGTTTTTATTCTAGTCGTAAAAAATTGTGTCGCAGTTTAAAAAATGGAAATAAATTCTGCTTTTAAAAAGAAATTATCTTTATATAACCTTGCCTTGAACACTCCAATAATATGATGTACAGTTTGATAGTAACACCATGTGGAAGGTGATCCACCAGATATTCCCATTGATGCCTTCTCTTTTCTACAAAAACTTTATTTTGATAACTAATTACTGTTTTGCCGCATAGCAAACATCATATTTTATACTTATTGTTCCAAACCCAATCTGTTTCACAGTGGCAAAACAGTAACATCCAATATTTTTTATGTACATATGTAAATACCTGTACCGCTGGGTAAAGTTCTGCAACTTCACTTGGATGTCCCATGGGCTGCAAGAATATCCTTTCTGGCTGAGCTCATCAGCCATCTCTGCATATATGTGGCCGTTTTTTCGGTTCCCACAAAACCCATCCATCTTGCTTGGCCACATATCGAGAAGGGCTGCCTCACTCCAGCCCATTCTCTTTTTCTTCATTTTGACACCTATTTATTTAAAAAAGAAATTTGTTATTTTATATTGCAAAAGTTTACTTATTTTTTAGTATAAATTAACTGCCTTATTCACAAAAAATATTTCTGTTTAATAAGAGGTTTATGAGACGAATTTTGTATGGAAATTTGATTAATAAGCCTTTTATAAAATCAAAATATTTTGTATGAATTAGGCCCTATAAATTTAATATTAAAAACTTACCCTCAACTTGACTCGCCATTTTTAAATTTTTTTTTTGTTGATATTTAATTGTCAATTGTCATTATAGATAATTTTGCTCACTAAACACACTTTTGAACAGTGTTGCATTTCAAGTTTTACTCAATATTTAAACTATTTCTAACTTATTGAACACTAACTTGGTTAAAATTTTGTGTGGAATACTGAGCACAATAATGGCATTTATTGCGATAATCTCAATAAATGCGCATGTCTGAACACCGTATAAGATATGTAGATACGTCTTTTTCTCCAGTTACGGCCACCAAACGATGCTCATATACATGATAATTGGGCGTGGGTAAAACCCCAATTTTTCCCAATGGATTTTTGGCATAGATATAGAGTAATTGTTGCTTTCTTCACTCTCTCTAGAATATAAGTTTTGAAACCCAGCTTTAAATCAAGAATAACTCTGAGATATTATGCAGTGTTGGACACTGTTATCTCCGTATTATTAAGATTGATAGGTTGGAAAACAGGTATTTTATACTTCCTGGACGGGAGGTATGCCTGGATTCTCCGCAAGGACCTGGTAGTACGTGGTTGCCAGCTTAACTTCCACAGTACTGCATTTGCCCCTGAGAATGGCACCATCCATATCTCCCCTATCGACAATAGCCATTGTGAGGTTGTCTTTTGCAACTTTACTAAACGACCTAACGCCAATATAGCAATTATCCTTAGGCCGCATATGCAATGGTTTGTTGTCCCGCGATCGCAACCGGATTTCATCATTGTTCTCTTGACAAGCTCTACCTACATGTCGTATCTGTATCTGTATGCTAATCAAGTTCCGTAGTCTTGCCCTTCCGGCAATTTCCTTCAAATATTTAATGTCTTTCGTTATAGCCGTGATCTCAGTCTAAAATCCTGCATTATGATTCCTCCGCAAGCGATAGAATTTACGTATATTACGAATCATGTCTTAAAATCCACTACCCGATCGGTTTCCAATTTTTACCCGTCCGTGTAAAGGATAGTTTCAAGGTTATTCCATATTATTGTCGCTCTATCCCATTCCACACTTTCAGGTGTTATGGTGATGCAGCTACTTTGTACATATCTATACTTAATACTTAGGATTTTATCACATGAAGGTGGTGGAGTTTCTCCTAGGTAAGGTATGTATTATACTTTGGTAGTGTGCTGTATGTTCTCCTGTTAGCCATTCGCCCAATACCATCACTCTTGTGGCGGCCAAAGGTGCCTCATATTTAACCTGTATATCAATTGACACGGTTAAAAGAATGTTTTCCATCGCCTTAGTTGATGAGGTTCTTATTGCGCCACAGATGCTAATACAGTATTGTCTCTGCATTTTTTGGTTTTACATTAACCTTCTTTTCTAAAGATGTCTACCACATCAACAATGCGTACGCTATGATTGTTCGTGCCAAACTCGTGTAAAGCATCTTGGTTTTAATCCCCATTTTGATCCAAAAGCTCTTCTGCAAAGGGTCCAAGGCCGGTAAGGCTTAATCACTCACTCCTAGATATTTGACATTTTTTGTAATTTGTATTGTTTTGTTTTGAAATACGAGAGATTCAAATCTTGGAATTTTCCCCTTTCTCGTGAGCAAACAAATTTCTGTTTTTTCGGATAAACACACAGACCCCACTTTCTGGTCCAGTTGTAAGATAAGTTAAGAGCTTCTGTAGCCGTTGATAATTTTGATATTTTATTAGATTATGAATAGTATAAAAAATAAAAATAAAAAGGAAAATGAGGGATGTCTTCAAAATCAAGATTTTTGAGTGGAATATATGTACATATGTATGTATATACTCGTACTTGCGTATGATACGTATGTACATATATGTGAATATACATAGAAAATGTCAAAACGAAGCATGAATGCGCAGTGGAAACGGCATGATTCATAAACTTGATTGAGAAAGCGAAGCATGTGAATCAACTCGTAGTGGAAAAATAGCATAGATTTTAATGATTGCGTGGAAATTCTATATAAAAAATCACGCACGGATGCTATTTATTTTTAATCACTATCTGCATAATTTACGCGTGAATAACGAACTTCTAATCAAATTGTATACAGTATTTTTTGTTTATAGCGAACCCGCTTAAAACGAACTTTCGCCTAAAACGAACCATTTTCGAAAATACGAACTTTTATTTCTATAAAACCATGAAAATTTTTTCACTTATAACGAACCCGCTTAAAGCGAACTTTCGGTTATAACAAACTTTTTTTGCATGTAAATTGCTCTTTTTTTCGCTTAAAACGAACCAAGAAGTGTGTTGCCATGAACAAAAAATTATATTTTTTAATTTGGTAACGCTGTATTTTATTTGTCGTATGCTCCTATAATCAGGTACTTCCCCTAGGTTTAATTGCTTTTTGTTTTTATGTGAAGGCGATGTGAATTCAGCAGTTGAAAATTACAAAGTTAGAATATGGCCGTAGCAGCGGTTGCAAAACAAAGAAAGTGTTTTTCTTTAAAAGAGAAATTTGATATAATAAAACGCTTACAAGATGGGGTAAAACAAAAGCAAATATGCGAAGAAATGGGCATCAGCAAGTCAACAATAGCTACAATTTGGAAAAATAAGCACCTAGTGCTAAATAATTTTGAGCAAAACTCCACAAGTGTAAAGAAAGTTAAAAAAAGGCATGTGCACACACAATAATGGTTTCTTGATGTCTTCACTTAAAACGAACTTCGCTTAAAACGAACAAATTTGATCAGTCCCTTGAAGTTCGCTTTAAGCGAAAAGCACTGTATTTACTAAAGTTTCTTGTAATTTTAATTACTTACAAATTTTTAATTTTTTAGGTACTGCCGCACAAATACGTTCACTGGAAGAAATGCCTATTTTTCAAACAAAATCTGAACCAGTGAAGTCTTGCGGTATTGCACAAACTATTTCTACTCACCAACCAGTCGAAAGTCCTACTATAGGAGCTGAAGCAACAATAAAATTCAGGTGGCTGTCATTGTTTGTTCTAGTTTTGTTATGTTTCCTTATAATCGTTAATATAATGTTATTGCTTAAACTATGGAAATTAGAAGAGCGAATTGAAGAAGACTTCTCCGCTAAAGCCCAAATTATACCAAATTTATCGGCAATAAAGTATGTACATATCTCATTAGAATATTTTGTTACTTTTTTTTTATTAACTTCATTTTATTTTTATTTTCTCTTTTAACTATGCAACCTGTCTGTATCTACGGTTACAGGCAGTTGCCGAACAGTCATCAAGATTGGGTTGAATTATTGCGTCAGCAAGAGCTCTTGCATCAAGCCGAATTGAAAAAGTGGCACACCGTATTGCAAACCGCAATTGAATTGTTGAAAAAGGTGAGCGTTGTGTGTCAAAATATAATTCAAAGTGATAACGCAACCAAACGAGTCGACCAAATAGGAGAAGAACTTTAATTGAGGAAGAACCAACATTGAACAATTTCAAAAGACAACCAAAGCAGCAAAAAATATAATAATAAGGAAACTTGAATATTTGTTCAATTGCAACACAATCATCTGACAAAAATATTCATATGTATGTATATGTACTATATTTGTATATATACTTCTTACAATAACCTTAAATTAAGACACCACCTCAGACCTTTCAACGATTTTACCATCAACAGATCTTAAAACTATTCCGTTCTGAGTTGATATAGTTATTGTTGTATGTATATTAAGTTTCGGGCAGGGACCGTAGCGGTTATAAGTTTTATTTTAAAAATTACTTTTTAATTAATATTTCTTAAGTTTTATTTATTCCTCGGGAAACAAAAGTTATATATTCATATATGAAATTTATTTGCTGGTGGTTAAGCATTATCTATATATTTCATTGGCGCTTAGCCAAATCATCAGTAGACTTCAACCGCATTTTGAAAATATGTCGAATGGTAAGTTTCTTGAATGTTAGTTATTCATTTTTATTTATTGCTCAGAAAATAAAAGTTATTTCTTGGTTTTATTTATTCCTCAGAAAATAAAAGTTTTTTTTTAGTTGTTTTTTTTTTGCTTAGTTACTTTTTGGTTTTTTATTTAATTTTTTTTTTTGCTTAAAAAAGTAATTATTAAAAAAAAATAATTAACTTACCTTTTTTGAGCAAATAAATAAAAATCAAGAAATACCTTTTATTTTCTGAGGAATAAATAAAAATCAAGAAATAACTTTTATTTTATGAATAATAATTAAAATTCAAGAAATAACTTTTATTTTCTGAGGAATAAATAAAACTCAGAAAAGAAAATAATCGGTAAAGTTGAGTTTTTTAACAAAAATTAATCATATAAAAATTAATGCATATAAAGGTAGTCCATGTAACAAGGAGTATCCTGGTGCGATTTTTGAGTTTAAATTTGGAAAATAATCTTTATTTGCGGTCACTGGTTTCGGGTGAGTTAAATTGTGCGCGTGATAAAAAGATGAAAGATTGTATTTTATATAAAAAATTAAAATCCCAAACATTTTTTGCTGAGAGGTGTATAACAAAACTAAGTTATTGTTGTTAATTATGAACCAAGGTAAATGAGGAAGTTTTATCTATTCGGTGCTTAATATATACATACATATGTAGAAGAATAGGTGTAGCAACCCGAAGAAAAATGGTGATTGCAATTTGTGTAAGTGTAAGTATTTAAGGAATGGAGATTTATATAATTATGAAGTCAAATGAGTGCATATAACTATATACATATTTGCTCATAGAGTTCGGAAGTTATAAAGCAGATTATTTTTCATAAAATAAATTAAAGAAAAATAAATTAATGTTCAATCCAATGTTCAATCAAATTAATGTTTATTAGCCGATTTCAAAAAAGCAGCAGGTAATATCGAGCCATAACCACCAAAAAAATAACTTACACGTTTTTTGGACCTCGTTTTTTTTTACGAAAATCGATTATTTACGATCGGATATAATTGATTTTGGTAAGTGCAAAGCAACAACGCCTTTTCTTTTTTCTTTGAATATATTGGTATTTACAACAAAAAATATTCAATAAAAATTAGTTTTTCTTTGGTGCATCCTCTTCCATAACCCAGCTAGCCTTTTCAATCATAGAAGAGTCTATTGTGAATCGTATGCAGATCATTTTCAATCGCAGACGAGCAGCTCATATTTTAATCGTGGAAGATGCTTCGCACGTTAGAAACTGTTACCAAAGACGATTCGTGTACAAGAGCCACAGAAGGCGCTTTTATTAGTCGTAGATGCAATCATTTGAGATTTATCTAGAGATTATCTTAAAACTCTTTTTTGAAGAACATTGAGAATCGTATGAGCCTCTTCAACGTTAATCTTATATGAGCCATTGGGAGAGTTTTAAATTAAATTGATTCGATAATGATTCGGCGAATCGTACACTACTCAGTATGGTTTTTATTTTGAAAGTTAAATATGAAAAAAACAAATAAAACTTTTTAGTACTTATTAATAAAAACTTTTCTTCATTAATTGATTAAATAATATTTTATGTACATATGTATGTAGTTGCAACAATAGAAAATATGTGATTACTATGTTCAATTTTTCTTTTTAATCATCTATCGCTTCTATCTTTGGCGTGCACAAAATCGTGCTGAAAGAACTTTGAATGGCAAAGATCTATGAAAAATTCAATTAATGAAATGAACTAGATTATTTTAAAAGCTTTTTGCGTACCTCCAATAATTTAATAAATAATTGATGTAAAATACCCAACACATTAAAATAATATGTACTTCACTTTAATATATCTTTAATTATTATAAAAAATAAAAACACACTTGAAACAAACGACGAGATTCTTATTCAAAACCCAAATGAAAGCATCAGCGAAGAATGAAGAAAAAAAATAACAATCTATAACAGTAAATATGAAAATAAAAAAGAATATATTTTAGATAAATGTATCGTAGATTAAACATGGCAAGATTTATAAGAGAGAATTAAACAGAAATGACACAATATCACTCTATAAACAATCAGCAGAAGATTCCTTTAGGAGTTATATATTACACACCATCACCTATTAAACAGCTTTTAACTAGCTGGGAAGGAACTTTTGCGCACCACTGGTTTAGATTATTCAAACTTGATGAGAATTGGTTTATAGCAGAGAACGACCAAATCTGATTGCAAAAATATTCAAACGTAATCAACATGCTTTTATGTTACAACTAGGGATGTAACGAATGTTTGCATTCGCATTCGCAAATTATTCGCTTACTTTTGCTATTTATATTATTCATTTTAGCGAACGCAAAAGTGAAGAAAATTACACTACACATCTTTTGTGTAGGTTAAAATTAAAACAAAAATAAATAAAAATAGAACCCAAAGTATAATTACACACACATTGTATATACATGAATCTCATTACATGACCTACACATGAGAGTAGAAATTACACACTGTGTATTAAACACATATTGGCAACACTAAATGAATATAATCACAAAGTAGACCAGAGATGTCACGAGACGGAATATAATTGTGTTTTTGTAGCGTTTTTAGAGGTCTCGCTTTAGCGTGGTATTATTTTAAAGTAATTACATTTTATTCTTTGTGGTCTCATTCGCAGCCTAGGTTTTGTAAATAAATGGTAAAAATTAATATTAATATTTAATTTCAAGTGTATTTTCGTTTTATGCTTTGTGGTCTTATTCGTTATTTGCTTTTTGCAAGTTGAAGTTAATAATCAATATTTTTGAAGGAAAATGTTTAAAATTGAGTTTGTAAGCATTTGGAAACTAATTTTAATCACTTTTATATTACTAATAATGTTTTACACATTGTTTTATTTAGTTCAACACTGCAAAATCTTTCATTTAATTTTGTAAAAATGTTCAATTGTTCATTTCACTAAGTATACATTTTCTGTTGTTTGTTTTGATTACTGTACTAAAAATATTCAATAACAAACACACTATATTTGTCCCTTTGTAATAGTGATCAAATCAGCGGATTTTAGCTTTTTTCTTAACTCACTTTGTCCCAATTTACATTTGAGATATTTCTTGCCGGACATTTTTTCAATTCTCTTGTGTTCTTGCCCGAAGCTTTTACATATTGGAAATGAATTGACAGACAGAAATTTTGTAGTTTGTTTACTTCTTTTTCGCGTTTGCTACTTACACATAAACATACATACCATATGCCTTGATAATACAAGTATCAAGTATACATGCAGCCGCTGAAATGAGAAAAATCATATGAAGCAACAAGAATAAATTGCGAAATGTAGAAAAAAAAACAAAAAAATTTCAAGTACAGAAGGTCGTGTACTACACACTCTGCATCTTCGCCCCTTCTTCTACAAACTTCGTCTGTCTGTCTTTCAATTGCTCAAATGTAAAAGGGCACTTTCTACAACTCTGGTCTACTTTGTGCTATAATCATGCATGAATGCCGCGTCTGCAATTGTACTTTAGTCACCCTGTGATTTTTGCAATTTTTTTGTAGTCGTGCAAGTACCTTGTATCATGATAGAATTATACAAGGTACTTGCACGACTACAACAAATTTGCAACACCAAGAAACACACGTATTTTGTTGGTAGAAACATACCTATAATTGTCAGAAGCAGATGCCCTTTGTTTTTAAAAATAACAATCACAGGGTAACTAAAGTACAATTGCAGAGGCGGCATTCATGCATGATTATAGTCATTCAGTGTTGTCAATATGTGTGTAATACACAGTGTGTAATTTTTACTCTCATCTGTAGACCATGTAATGAGATTCATGTATAATATGTGTGTAATTCTACTTTGGGTTCTATTTTTATTTAATTTTGTTTTAATTTTAATCTACACAAAGCATGTGTAGTGTAATTTTCTTCAATGTGCAAATTCATTGGCAACACTGTAATCATTTTATTCACACACATACACTAACATTTTTGCAGCTTGTAAACAAAGTTTGACAACTTTCTGCATTGTATACATTAACAGGCTGGGCTTGTGCAAGTACCTTGTATAATTGTATCATGCCTTGTATAATTTTACCATGTACAGGGCTGTCCTACTAGATATGAAAATACGAGTGAAGTTAGCTTTAATCATGCATGAATCACTCTAAACTAAGTTTATTTTTGGGTAATTGTTCAAATGTAGTTTTCCCTTTTAGATTTGTTCACGTAAACGTGCATGATCGTGAGTGAAAACCTACCTACTATTCCATCTCTAGTATATACAAAGTTAATATTTATATATATAAAATGTACATAAATTTGTGTTTTAGATGGAACAGCACATTATATATGATGGAACGTTTATTAATAACTCTACGTCTACACCTGATATATTTTTATCATGATAAATTTGAAATTCCATATAGAAAAAAATCTAACACAAAAAAAATTATTTTTCAATATAAAGTTTGACTTTTTTTATGATAAAAATATATCAGGTGTAGACGTAGAGTAAAAATTAAGTATTCTATAATATTGTACCTCAACAATTATGAACAAATTTGTATATCTCCAGATGATTGTAAAACAATGGAAAAATGTGCGATGGTCCTGAAACCATTCGAAGAAGTTACTCGGGAGCTTAGCAGCTCATATGTATCAACTTCTTCAGTGATCTTGCAAAGTATTTCTTCAAGTGTTCGAATGTTTTTTACCTCAAGATCAAAAGTATTTTTTCACCGTGCCCTAATTTTTAAATTTAAATTATAATTTATTTAATTTAGAGTAGTTTCCTAAAAAATATTAGGAAATAACATTTTCAAAAGTCAATTGCATATAATCCTACATGTATATTAATAGTGTTTTCACACTGACATGGTTTTAATAAAAGTTGGTTTTAACGTTAAAACGAACTGGTTTTACCTGGTTTTACCATACAAATTGTTTTTGTTAAAACCAATTTAAAACCATTTCTGAATTGGTTTTAAGTTGGTTTTATGAAATTCAACCTTGTTTTCGCTGTGCTAAATTCAGTGCTGCCAAGTTAAAATGACCGGAAGCAGCTGATAATGATTATGCCAGTGAAAACGAATACCAATTGATACATTTTCAACTTAAAAATTGTTGCAGCGAATAATTATCAAAAACAAAATGCGAAGATAAAGTATACTTTTGACGGAAAACAACGAAAATATTTTCACTGACCTCTGAGAGGTAAACAAGACGATATTAAGCTTATAATATATTTGTGCATTTTTTTACATAATAATAAGATTTCCAAGCACTTCTTCACGTGGTATAAGTAGTTATATAATTTTAAAATGTTCATTTACAAAATATAAAATAATTTCTATTTTAGTGTGCATTGTAAAATTTCTGAGTTTTTCATGTAAACAAAAAACAACCATTGTGTCAGATAAGTATTATAAAAAGCTGAAAAAATACAGTAACAAATACACGCATTTCTACATTATATTTATTTTATTTTGGACAAATTTATAAGACAGATTGTTGTTTAAAACCTGAATTTATCAAACTTGCAGTGGGAACGCAAAATCAGCTGTTTATGGTTTTAGCGTTAAAACCAGGTTTTAACTTTCGGTGTGAAAACAGTATAAAACTGATTGAAATTCTTGTCCATGAGCTAGATACCCGATTTGGAAATCTTTGCCAAACACCAATATTTTCTATATCAACTTATTTGGACCCTCGATATAAAGGGAAGTTGTTTTACCGAAGCGGATAACAAATATGTTCGATCTGAACTAATGAAGATGGTATATGAAAACAGTTCGGTACAGTACAAATATGCAGTTCTCCTGCAAAAAAAAGTAAGTAAACAATGTGCCAAGAGAAATTGAAAAAGAACCAAACCCATATATTTCTTCTCAAATACAAGCTGACATGGAAGACTTTTTAAATGAAAGTAATAGTGACCCAGAAGCAGATTATAATGATGCGCCCTTTGAAGCAATAACAGTTTCTTGCTACTCCCTCGGCAGTGTTCCTGGCGAACAATTATTTCGCGGAGCTGGCTTAATCTACGATTCTCAACGTTAAAATATTAAGAGTGACAAAGCAGCAAAATTTTTATTTATAAAATATAACTTGCCTGAATTGATCTTTGAATATTAGTTGTCGTAATCGTAACACACAATTTGCATTTAAACTAATTTTGAATTAAATTTTTGGTAAATGCGAAGTTTGTCCTTTGACAAAGTTGTCCTTTGGACAAAATTCAAATTGTTATTCGCTTTCGCTAAACTGGTACTCGTCACTTCCCTAATATATATACATATACAGGTTCCTAAAGGAGCATAGTAGGGCCTATATATATAGTAATTTCCGCTTAATTAATTTTATAAAAATACGCCGTTTTTGGTGCAATTGAACGGAAAAATCATTTATCCCAACTCTGTTAATTGATCTATTAACGCAATTAAAAGAAAAGCCGTTTAATTAAGCATTCAAATCAATAATCTGAAACATGCTACAACAGACTGCAATGATTATGTATGTATGTACATATGTATGTACACATGTACATATGCAATGAAAAAAGTACATGAAAACATATGATTTTAATAGTTGACACATCTTTTTATGTAGTTTTACCAATTACCATTTGTTAAAATTTTCAAGAGCCAATTAACCGGCTCTTTTGTACGGGATTTCTAAAAAGGGATTTTATTTAAGAGTCAATTAAAAGGGTAACGCAATTGAACGGAACTAATTTAAACGGGCATTATTCCATGTGTATTATATCGAACATTTTCATTCAATATTTTTTAGAGCAATTAAACGGGTAAATCAATTAAGCGGAAACTATTGTATATATATATATTAGAGCTGGCGCAATTTATATGGGGTTTTTATTTTTAATTCCCGACCAAAAAAAGGGGTGTTATAAGTTTGCTGTGTGTGTCTGTGTGTCTGTCCGCGTTCACGTACAGACCAAACGGCTGGTCGGATTTTGGTTTAGTTTTTTCTGTTTGAAAGGTGACTTAATCAAGAGGTTTCTTAGCAATGTTTTAGAAGATATCACATCTTTTCTAGATATATCGGGGCTTTTGAAAATTTTTATTCTATTTTATTTGGAATTTTGAATGTGGGTAGCGATGAAAATATGTGATTTGATGGCAAAATTGATGTAGCAAATTTTTAGGCTGATCGGATGGTGCCAACCCGTGCCATAATGAGGTAAAATTTCATCAATTTTTTTAATTAGAAATACCATAAATTATAACATCACTTATAACTTAGTTGTATTAACGCTGTACTATACATGGCCACCAGAATCAAATTTATATTGTTACGGAAATGGCCGCCGACAGGTTTAATGCAGAGATACGCAAAAATATTCGTAGTGCAAGTGTTTCGCGAAAATATTCCTACAGGTCCATGCAAAAAAACTCTGTAGAACAGATATCTTCAAAACCGCGCATATGTGCGAGTGCTTTCACAATAATGAAGCAATGAGAGATGATTTGTATTTTTATTAAATCGTCGGTTGGTTACTGGTTTGATGTATGGACCATTTTTTAAAAAATTTAGTTATTGATTGATTATATATGAATAATGTGTCCTCTTTCCAAATTCATTATCAGTTTTCCGATATCTTGAATATATCAGGAGATATAGAGCTGCAATATTGCGCCATTTCACAATTGTTATATATTTTAGAAAATTGTTTTACAGCAATCAGCAATTTTTTGCATATGTGGCAACTTTCCAACGTAAAAGTATTAATATTGTTATTAGCAATTATTATGATGTACATCAATGCATATTCTACTGAACGAACGTGATTCAAAGTAAAATACAAAAATTTTATTGTGTTATGTTTTAATCAAATTAAATTGATATTTATTTTTTATTAATAAAAGAAATTTTATTAAATATATTCAAACTTCCTTTTATATCTTCCGTTGTTTTTTCTTTAAATGTCATGTTGCATGAATAAAATTGATATTT
Source organism: Nowickia ferox (assembly GCA_936439885.1). Taxonomy (NCBI): domain Eukaryota; kingdom Metazoa; phylum Arthropoda; class Insecta; order Diptera; family Tachinidae; genus Nowickia; species Nowickia ferox. Next base: position 41,320,779 of record OW387026.1, on the reverse strand, counting down.
TCTACTTAAATATATACAGTAATTTAACCTACTTGAACAAGTAGTGAAAAATATTGTTATTATGATTGTGGCATGCGTTGACAAAGATTTTTTCAGTTTTTCTTTAAATCCTAATAACTTTTCATGTTGGATGTAAAAATTTCATCAACTTTAAGTTTGAACAAAAAACATATGTATCTATTACTTTTATTATTAAACAAAAAATTATATCGTGTATTTTTATAAAACTAATGAACTAAATATTCTTCATCGATTTTCTCGAAAACAGATTTTTGTTCCATACATCAAACCAGTAACCAACCGACGAAATGTGTACTCATTTGTTACTACAGACTACCGGGGCTCCCAGATTTCTTTCGACTGACATCCTCAATTTAAAAATTGTTATCCCAAAATTCCCCAAAAGGCAATTTGTACTAATTTTACCACCTCTAGAGATGGATCAGAAGTGTCACAACAAATTCAATTATTTTTAAAATGTATATTAATTCGTAACAGAGATTTTAGCACTGAATATTGTTTCAAATTTAATTTTTTATTGACTCCATTGTCGAAAATACTCGTCCTATGCAAGCGTTACTCGTTGATACACAAAGTAAATTTAATATGTACCATACGCTACCAGTTCTTTAAATGACCGTGATCCATCTTGATATGAACAAGCTTCTGCCCAAAACATGTTTAAGTTGCTTGATATTTGTATATAAAATAATCATTAAATAAGGTAAAGAACTAATTGTCAGTACATTCGTGTAAACAAAAAAATTTTCCCAATGCAAGTACCTGTTTGTCTTGCAATAAACCTTATTTAAATCTTGCTAACAAGAAATGTTAAGGACGAGTTCATTGTTACCATTTATTATTTAATATTATTTATGAACTAAAAAAAGAGCAATTGGGATATGTATTGAAATTAAAATATTCCGAGAAATAAATAAAAAAATAAAGTAATATACAAATCCCCAAAAATCTCATAAAATCCCCAAAACATAAAAGTTATCCCCAATTAATTCCTCAATCCCCAAACCAAAATTATTATCCCCATTTCGAAAAAAATCCCCGATTTGGGGATGAATTGCCTAATCTGACAACACTGCAGACTACTCGTATTCATATATCATATCTGAAATTAAGTTATTATATAAAGGGTCCGCCAGATAACTTTTTTTTTAAAACAGGGCGCAAAATATCGAGTGTAGCTTCGGCTGTGTGGCACGTAGCGCCGTCCTGTTGAAACCAAATGTTGCCAATATCCTTCTCTTCAATATTTGTGAACAAAAATTCGTTCAACATGGCCCGATTACGATCGCCGTTGACTGTAACGGCTACTCCTTGCTCATTGGCCCAATTATGCCTCTGGACCAAAATCCGCACCAAACAGTGACTCGTTTTGGGTGCGTCGGCTTTTCAATGTATGCATGAGGGTTTTCTGTGCCACAAATGCGACAATTTTGCTTGTTTACACCCGCCAAGATCAAAATGAGCTTCATCTGAAAAGATGATTTTTTTTGGCAAAATCGGCATCTTCTGTAAGTCGTAATGTCGCAATATTTCCCAGCATTGTTCAAGCGTATACACAACCATATTCGATCAGCGGAAGGATAAAACTAATTATCTGTCAAATCAGACATGAGCTGTGTTACCATTCACGAAATAAGCACTAGTTGAAAAAAACGTTATATGGCGGACCCTTTACTATTTAAAATACTTCAAATTTGTCATTATTCACTTTTGAACAAGAGAAATTTACTCGAATTAGAGTTTTACATATACATAATAGTTTTACATACACATATACATACATAGTTTTATATATACATGTATATCATAAATTAGTCTTGGCAGCCCTGGTATAATGAGAGACAAATATACTTCAGGCCCAACTATAATATGAATAAGCTGGCTTAAGTTAATCTCAGAATTGAACGATAAGCCTGTCAAATGCTTAAGCATTTCAGAGGTGACTTTTAGGTGGCCATAATGGACTTACATGAACTTAAGCACTCCTTAGCCATAGCTGCACATCTAGGTATTGTTCATAATTTTGCAGTAATTTTGTTTCTTCTCATAACTCCTAAATGAATGCAATTCAATCTAATTAATTTGTTATAATGTGCTTATATATTAACAATTCACAAATAATTATATCTATCAATTTATTACATGTTTTATTTGCTTTGCCTACTAAAAAGTACAACAGTGAATATACATAAGCAAACACATGTGTATGTGTGTATGTTGTAAAAAAATAAATGCAAATTAAAGTTTTGCTTTATTTTCTGAGTTTCAAATTAAAAATCAATGAATATTTTCTGCTGCTGTCTATTTGAGTTTAAAAAATTCACAAACCGTTGTTTCCGTACGGAACGTGCGTTCAGTTTGGCACTTTACTTAAGCAAATGATATTTGACGAAACTTGACGAAAAGTTTCATTAAGTACATTATAGTTGCACACATACGTATTGTATGTAATCGCACAGTTGCTTAAGTTTGCTTATTCATATTATAGTTGGGCCTTTCGTCCAAAAACGAACCACCAACACAAATATTAGTGTGAATATATATGTGTGGAGATCACTGATCTAGATTCTAGAACAAAGTGTTTCAATATCAATTGGCATTATCAGCGCAGCTGATCGTCAGCTGACTTAACGCCATCCTTCAAACTCCAAAAAATCATCAAATCTTAACCCGAACTGTCAACATTCAAATAAAAATAATCCTACAACAAATTTGTATGTATGTTGTTGTAATGATAGGGCCACTTGGTATTAATACAATTTGATCTAGAATAGTAGCAAAGAGCTAAATACACATGCGTAGCCCATAAGCGTAATTAAACGTAAACGAGGAACAACAACGAAACAGCGTCTATTTATTAAAATGATACACATATCGTCGCATTACTTCTTAAACCACGCACAGGAGCTTGAAATAAAATAAGTGGTAAAAAGTCCCCAACTTTTGAACTAGTGACCTAGTGGTTTCAATGAAACCAACTTTTTTGGAAAGAAAAAGTGTTGAACTTTTAAGAAAATATATTTTAAGGCACCCTGTTGTAAGACAGGGTAGCTCCAAGGAGCGCCAAAGTGAGTAACTGCGGTTGTCGAAATTCTTTCAGAGCTTGTAACTTTTGTAAATATCGACCGAACTTATTAATTTTTTTCAGCGGGATAATCACCGTTAAAAAATTAATATAAAACATGCTAAGAGCAGCATCTTATCTATTACAGTTTCCAAGTTTGTTGACCTGAAATTTTTTTTTTATTTTTGGCCATGAGTTTTTTAATCGTTAGTACATAACTTCTTTATTACTGGACAAAAATCATTTGGTTTTGTTGTTTTCAAAAGACAACTTCATTATAATTCACGTGAAAAAAAATCATTTTGATATCTCAAAAATTGCAGCAAGGAATAATTTTGCAATTTGGATTTTTTAAAATTATGAGAAAATTTTTTATATTTTGTGAAAGAAATATTCTTAATTTTTTTGTAATATTTTAAAAAGTTATTAAGTATTTGGTAAAAGCTTTGGTTGTTTCTGAGAGAAGAAGTATTAAGAAAGACTGTGAAATATATTTTAGAGATTTTTGATCCAGCATTGGTCGAAATTAACAGTTTTTTTGCAAAAAAAATTAATTTTTTTATGTGTCAAAAAAATTTCACGCTCTTGTTTGTAAATTTTTTGGTCTTTTGTTATAAATCAACTTGTTCTAAGTAATTTTTAAGAAACTCTTTACATCCTACACAGAAATGTAGGCAGGAAAGGAGATTTTCTAAATATATTAAAATTTTTCTAACACAATTTGTTCCCAATAAAAAAAAGTTTTATGAAATAATATATTAGGAAAGATTTTAATTTAATTGAATAGTATGCACTTAGCTTTATAAACTGGAAAAATATTATTCTGATACCTCCAATACTTTTCAAAATATTTCAAATCAAATTTTGATTATAAAATTAAACTTTCTACATTTTTTCTTTTTGCTTAAATTGTTGATCTCATTTTCTTTACTTCAAATGTTTCTAATTTTTTCTATGTAATCACAAGAGAAGACGCAATTGTCTATTCAGCGGTATGTAATATGTATTCCTCTGCCAACAACAATATTTTAAATGTTGTTAAACATTCAAATGAATACGAGTACATACTTGTATAGGTAGAATTTAGTGTGAAGATATCTATAGTATTTGGTAAAAATATTCAATATTTTATATAAAATGTTGCGAGATTGACCCTTTTTACGCAGCACTATCGATATATATTTAAGATTTTATTAGAAGCAATATTATTGAAAAAATCAATTTCGTTTTATTTTGTCCGGGTTTTTTCCTTCTACTGTCCTGTTTTAATAAATTACGCGATAACAACCCTACGTAAACGCCATTTTTTAACATTAACTTTTTTGGTTTTTACGGTAGAAAAAAAAATTTTCTACCGATTGCATTCTCATCTTGACAACTTTGTATGAAAAAACAAAAATTAAAGCCATTTCCAAAACCTCGTAAGCGCCATACAAATTGACATTTGTATGCAAAATAGAATGGCTTTTGTATTTAAAGTTGAAAATATTAAAGTCTTACCCACCAATTTTTTTATTTTTGAGATAAAGACAAAATCTGGAAAGTTTCAGGCCAATCGGAGTACTTTTGGTGCGGCGCTAGGCTCTCAAAGTCAGTCACTTCGGTAAAATCGACACTTTTCGTCATGTAACTCAAAAACTATAAGTTCTATGCGGCACAAATATTCCTCGAGTCCCCATTATTTTAATAAAATGCACCTTTTCCTGTAAGCCAAAGCTCTTTCTCGATATGAAAACATACAAAAAGCCGTTCTGAGCCTAAATTCGTTTACGGATCATAAATGGTTAACACATGCCCATAGAGGGTTAATTTCTGAGACCGACCCCAAACTATTTTTGCATAAACAATATTTTGTTTAAGGAACTCAGAAGCTCTATCTCTGCTCCTTATTGTAGCTCCCATACAAACCGTAATATGTATAGAAAAAACATGAAATTTGTCGAATTTGATTTGTTACTTTTTTGTCGCCAGAAAAATTGGAATACTAACTCCCAAGTATTATATTTTTCGGATCCAAAGAAAACATTTAAGTAATGCAATGTATAAGTATACAAATACGAATGATTTCCTTTTCGAATAGAGATACATAATAACTTCCGATTTAAATTTTTAGCAAATATAATAAAAATTAAAATAACTTAAAAATATAATTATACGTATAGAAAATGAATTTAAGGAGAGAAATACGGTTTGTTAATTAAATTACAAAATAATTGACGTCGTGGTTTCAGCTGCAGTTTACTATTTTATTATAAGCTCTTTTACGTGAACTTTTTTATCTACCAATATAATTTTTGTATTGGGTGCATTCATAAGACGTAGCTGTTGCGCAACCATTGAGTGTTTGTCTTAAGGCTCAGTTAGCCGACTGTAATGTAAGTAACTGTAATGTAGGAAATAGCTGATCGATAATTTTATATGAAAAGTATGTTACGTTATATTACATCTCTATAACCATTTCCATTACTTTTCACATAACAATATCGATCAGCTGTTTCCTACTGTTACAGTTACATTACATTACAGTCGACTAACTGAGCCTTTAGAAACTCATAGTTGAGTAGTTTCGCTCCACTCAACAGTTGAGTAATTTTCCATCATAAAATTTTTCGCTACCCATAGTGAACATGTTGTACTCAGTCTGAACAGCTGATCGAATAGAGCTGTGCCTCTTATATGCCTTGTTAGGTGGCAGGAGCAAATACTTGTTAAATTTTACATTACAAATGCGATAAAGTAACGAAATAAAGATATAAAATTAAATTATATCCATCAAGCCGTTTATAAGACGTAACTGTTGACACCAACAGTTTCACAACTGTTGAGCTAGAGTTGTACTAGTCTCGATTTATATAAATTTAATTACTATTTATTAAATATTTATTGAAGTTTAGCAAAAACACATATGACTTAGACCACTTTCATAATTATTATGAATATATTTTTAAAATTTTTTTATTTCACCATTATAAAACTTGATGTGTCATACATTCACTCACAAAATCGTTTAAAGATATATTAATTGGTTCAGAAGTTAGCAAAAGTAGACTATACATACATATTTATGAAAAAATATAGAAAAAACACAGCTGTGTTAAAATAGAAAAATAATTTTACTAGAAATGCTCTTGAAGCTGAACAACACAATGAGTTATGTGTAGTTTTTGAGGCATTCCGCTATACCTACCAAATCTACAATTGTGTCGTTCTTTGTAACAGTGAATTATCTCATTGTAATTAAATTTCGGGAAAAAGAGCCTTTAAAAAATATTTGTGTAGGAAAAAAAAGTAAACAAGTAACACCATCTATGGGGTTTTGGTGCAAATATTGCAGTTGCTTCACTGTTACTACGAAAGATATGACTAAATATGATACTATTCTACAAAAATTTGTATTTATTAAAAATATGGAGTTACAACACTTTTACAATGAACGACACAATTATTTAAGGTTAATTTTACGAAATACTTATATAAATGCGAAATATGTTCCAATATAGCGTTGCAGTTTGCAAAAATATTGAAAGGTTTCAAAATAAAACAGTTTTTTGCACTCCTGAAAACTTAGTAAAAAACAAACAGCTGATTTGGTCGGAGCAACGACGATATATAGCTAATGAATTGAAATTTTTATTTTAAGAAATATTTTTAATCATAAAAATATGTTAAAGAAATACAAGTAAATAAATATAAAAGCGGAGTGGACGTATTGGTAAACAGTTGTGTATATTTCCTGCAGTCGGCGTAGCTATCGAATGTCTACCAATCGTTACCATTAACTACTAGCAATGCACAAAACTGACGATTTTAACATGGGGATGACATTGACGGTAGTCAATTAATACCATATGCATAACCCTTCGCCAGTGATTTCGCTAATCAATACAACTATTTATCTAGTGATAAAACAATTAATTGTTCAACCTTATCGGGAATAAAAGGCGAAATGTTTTCCGTGAACAAAAAGTGGTGAACAAAATTAAGGAATAGTATACTAGCAGAACAATAACGCAAACATTTTCATTTTAATTCATTTCACGTGAACTTTTTTTCACGAAAAGGGTGATTAATACATTTTTCAATTAATTGTTCTTTTTCTTTTTTTATTTAAATTTAAAGGCATTAACATATCCATGAGTGAGAGAGCCAAAAGGCGAACTCTTGCATTACTTCTGGCTAGTGTAATAGCTACTCGATTTTTCGTAAGGGGAAATACCTAACGTTTTGGAGTCAATTTATACTTTTAAAACTAAAGTGTTTAAGTAATTTTAAGCTCTATCTGTGTATTTAAACTTTTGATTATATTAGTTTAAGTGTATTAGTAAATAAAAATCGTATCATTCTTTACCCGAATTACTACACTGGGGTCTTTTATTCATTTGCAAATCTTCGAGTCCACGGAATAGCGTTTTTAAAAAGTAAAACCGTAACAATTTTATAATTTTTAATTGAGCTCTAAGTTGCAAAAATGTATGGTATTTCTGCTATTAGAGTATTAAAAATATTTATAGAAATTGAAAAATGCTAACAATATTTATACCAACAACTATTATTGAAAAAACTGCAAATTTATTTGTTCGTTGCTCGGTTCTAAATTTCAGCGATTTTAGCTGTTGACAACTGCATATTTGTATAAAAGTACCGTTGTTCTAGCTCTGCTACTGAGCACATAGCACTGCTGTTGATATGAATATGTAAAGTTTTGTCATTGCAAATTTTAATATTGCTGAGAAATGTTTAACTTATGTAGAATAAAATACTTTGTTTGTTTTCGTAATTCAACAGCACAGAAGACAAATTCATCGTTGAAACGGCTTCGATCTGCTGACATAAATGTGTACTTGAGTGGTAAATGTGAACCCAAAATAGTTAATGAGAAATTGCCATCAAAACAGCAAGTGCTTCAGTGTTATTTTTTCTAATGTGCGTTGTTAAAATAAAACAGTTAACCTTTAAATCACCTCTGTGTAGAAAACTACGCAAAATAAATCCTTTTTGTACGACAACCAAAAAAATTATTGGAGTATGAATGAATGAATGAATGAACTAAGTCAAACGGGAAACACAGGACACTGAGACCAAAGTAGATCTATTGTATCCCTTGCCAGGTGCTAGAGCACCTCATCCAGACCTACACTCCTGATGAATCTCAGGATTGCCAGTGGGTCTAGTGTTGGCAGTTCCCAATCTTCCAATAGGTACTTGCCCAATTCACAGTCCTTCAGAATATGCTCTGGGGTTTCATCGTCGTACTCACACAATCTGCACAGACTGTTACTCTCAATGCCAAGTCCGCTTAGGTGATTTTTCAGTCTACAATCACCTGTAAGGAAGCCTGTGAGCATTCTTAGATATTACTCAGGGACATGAGAACTATGAAACGATTTTGGTTATACGTTCCAATCATTAGCTTTGCATGCCTCAACCCAGGGAGATTAATCCAGAGGTGTTCCCTGTTACTCTTGATCTCCGTCGATATATCTTCCCGGATTTTGTCCTATCCGAATCCGCAAAACGGTTCTGGTCCGACCATGGGTGTACTAGAACACCCTCTGGTAATTTTGTCTGTATTTTCATTTCGTGCCATCCCGACGTGTCCAGAAATCCAGTAGATTGTGACCTTATTCATGCTGCTTAGCTTATTTTGCTTAATGCGGCATTCCCAAGCTAACTTAGAGGTAAAATCATATGAGCTTAGCGCTTTGATGGCAGCCTGACTATCCGATCAAATGGCTATTTGTTTCCCTCGGTAGCCCCTATCAATATTAAATTGTGAGCATCTCTCAATGGCATAAACTTCCGACTGAAAAATGGTAGGAGATTTTCCCAAGGACTCGTGGTAGTTAGTTCTTGGTCCTACGACTCCCACTCTAGAGCCTACTGGCGTTCTGGAGCCATCAGTGTACCACCTGATGGTGCCAGTTCCAAAGGTACATCGAAGTTCTATTTCGCCCCATTCCCTTTTATTGGCCAGAACAGTTCTAAACCTCTTGTCTTGTTGAAATAGTCTTGCCAGGGATGATTGCTCCCATTGGCTAATTAGACAGTCCCTGTCTGTGCAACTCCCAGCGATGTTTATTACTTTTTGTCTGGCAGCAGTCTCTATCACAATCGGTGTGATTTCAATGAGGACTTCCATAACCGCTGTAGGACACGTCCTCATAGCCCCTGTTATACAAATTCATGCTAGCCTCTGTAATTTCTCGACCAGACAACATCACCATAAGTGATGATAGGTCTCACTATCATGGTGTATATCCATCTCAAGATTTTGGGTGTGCAACCCCATGTTTTTTCTGCAACAGATCTACAAACCATTAGTGCTTTTGTTGCCTTGTCAACAGTCGCCTCTAAATGCTGTTTAAATAGCAGCTTTGAGTCTAATATCACTCCCAGATACTTGACCTCCGATGAGCTTTCTATTTGCACGCTGTCTTCTCTGATGTTTTGCCAGCGTGAAAGTGTTCTCCTCCTTGGGAAAGGAACAATGGTAGTTTTTGCAGGATTGATATTCAGTCCTACAGATACACACCATTCCTGTACTATCCTTAACCCGTTCTGTATTATATCACACAAGGCTCCACAGAAGTGGAGACAGTTCACCGCCTTGGGGGCATCCCCTGGTCGTCCTTACTGCAAGATATTTCTCCCCAACTTGTGTCTCCGCAGTCGTACTCTCAAGTAAAGCCCATATCCATTTGGATATGGTGTTCCCAATTCCTTTCCTTCTAAGCGCAGATGCAACGGCAGAGTGCTCTGTGTTGTCGAAGGACCCTTCAACATCCAGAAATGCACAGACCTTAGCCTTAGCGTCTAGACAACTACTTATTGTGCTCGTCAGTTGATACAGCGCAGTGTCCGTTGAACGACCCGCCCGGTATGCATGCTGCCACGCATGTAAAGGCTTCATACACAAGGTAATTGATCGGATATAGTTGTCAACAATTTTCTCCATCAGTTTAAGTATGAAGGAGGTTAAACTTATGGGTCGGAATGACTTTGGAAGTGTAATATCCCTCCTACCTACTCCATACCTGTGGTATGTTGCCTAGAGCTAAGCTACTCATGGTTAACCTTATTAGGTGAGGCATTAGCTCCTTTTTCCCCTGCTGGAGAAATATAAGGAGGATGCCATCCACCCCTGGAGACTTGTACGGTTGAAAGGTTCCAATAGCCCATTCTATGCGCTGTTCGGTGCATAGTTTCCGTGCAACGTCCCAGGATTCTTTGTTCCCTCTATGTACTGCAGATGGTTCTGGGGTCAGTCTCTCTATACTACCGGGGAAATGAGTAGAGAATAGCAGCAGCGCCTTCTCTCTTTCATTTCTGGTGTAGGTCCCATCCGCCTTTTTTAGTACTAATGATGAATCCACATGGGCTTTGGGCATGATCTTATGTAATCTGGCCGCTGCCGGGGTGGTTTGTGAGAAGATACAAAAGTTCTTAAAGTTATTTCTCTTCGCCCTCCGAATTGCGGCGTTGTAGGCCGTTAGATTTTCGGTATAGGTTCGCCAGTCTCCAGTACGCTTCGCCTTATTAAACAGCTTGCTCCCAATTCCACCATTGTGCCTCTTTATTTCCATTAGATGAGGTAAGGGGGCAGCTAGATTCATATGCTTCAATGACTACCCTGTTTACCTTTTCTAATAAATACTCCAGCTCTAACCGGTGCTTTGGTGCCCTGTTAACACTAGCCTCCATGTTGACCCAAAGGTGTTCCCTATACAGGTGCCAGTCGGTATTTTTCGGATTTCTGGATGGAGGTGACGGTTCAGCATTCCCATCTATATTGAATATTATAATTCTATGATCCGACATTGATGGTTCGTCCGAAACCCTCCATTTCCTAATTACACTCGCAAAATAAGCGCCACCTATCGTCAAATCCAGAACCTCCTCCCTTGTCCTAGTTACAAAAGTGGGAGTGGTCCCTATATTGAAGATTTCTAGACTATTACTACATAGGAACTCTAAAAGACACTCACCTCTGTTGTTGATGTTGCTGCCCCCCACATGGTGTGGTGTGAATTAGCATCGCACCCAATCAGCAGCGGTATGTTTTTGCTGTAGTGATCCACAAGGCGGTGCAGTTCTGCTGGTGGCACGCCCATAAATTGGAGTATACTAATGAAATTTCTTGACTTTGTTTATAATTTAACTAGGCACAAAAAAACAGTTTTCAATTGAAAAATATTATTTAAAAACCAAATATTTCAAAACTTACGTAAGTTACCCTCAAGTGTGGTTTTCCACAGATATGAAGTTTCTACGTACAGGATTTTCGGTTGCCATTTGCCAATATTTTTTATATGTTGCTAAATGCATGCAATGTACGTTTTATGAAGTGAATGCTTACATATAATAGATACAAGCTATAATTGCAATATATTTTGTCAAATAATGAAACAACGTTGGATTTGTTCGATGGTGACTATGGAAGTTCCGTATTTAGAGCTATGTATAATGCCAAGAAAAACATTTCAGTACATGAGTCGTGTAATTGGTTTTGATGACGTTATCAGCAGACGGTAAGCAAGCTCTATTGACAAATTTTCTCCAATTTGTGAGATTTTCGAAAAATGGGCGGAGTTTTTGAGTAATTATTTCAACCCACCTAAGTGTGTTACAGTTGACGAACAGTTGTTTCGATTTCGTGAAAGATGCAAGTTTAGACGATATATGCCTTCTAAACCTGAAAGATATGGCATGAAATTTTGACTTTTGGCTTTCTCTGAAACGTGCTACGCTTGGAAAATGCAGCCGTATTTGGGAGAGCCTATTGGTAGTTTACCTGAAAAAATCAAAAGGAACGTCGTGATTTGGACTTACTTCACGAACTGAAGGGGCATAACTTTTTTTCATCCTACCAACTTATACAAAAGTTGTCTCGAGGGCTGACAATGGTAGATACTATGCGTAAAAACAAAAAAAAAAGCATACCAGTAAAACTATTAGAATGCAAGAAGGTTCCGTTGTTCCAGTCAACTTTTGCATTTACCGAAAACACAACATTTTTTTATATATCGGAAGAAAAGATAACTGCGTAGTACTGAAAAGTACAATGCATCATTCGAGTGGCGTAGACTCTGCTGTAAAAAAATTGCCACAAATCTTTCAATTCAAAAAAACGGACCTTTGGTTCGTTTTTATGCTTTTATATTATATAATATATTAACTTTATTGATATTAACATTAAAAACTTTATTCTATTGGTGGAATGGATACAGTGGACAAAATGTTATCTTGCTATAGTTCAAAAAGAAAAACAAATCAAAGTTCAATTGCTGTTTTCTCAAATATTATTGACATTTCAGTTTTAAATGCGCTCATTATATTTAAAGATATAAATCCAAGTTGGAAAGGAAATAAGCCAATTGTACGTCGAATTTTTCTACGTGAACTAGACACGTGCACAGTTCTATCCAGGGTTTGAATTGCCCTTCAAAATAGCATCAGCACACAAATTTTGCTATGCTTCGAGCTATGCTATTTACATTGTATAAGCAGCAGCAATCAGCATCAGCACACAATGTAAAAAAAACTATTTGCTAATGCTGTGCTGAGAAATGTTTGAAGCACCAGCAATCAGCAAAATGAAATTACTGAAAGAAAGTGCTGATTTAAGCATCAGCAATAGTATTTTTTTGAAAAATTGCTGATGCTGACTTGCTGTGCTGTGAAAGTTTGTCAGCATCAGCAATGAGCAAATTTTCAAAACTACGGTTTTTGCTGACTTCAGCATGCTTAAACATTGCTGCAGAATTTCAATTGTGTACAATATTAAAAAGGAAAAAAAGTGAATATGTTTGGGTGGGAATATACACATACTACCTACATACATATGTACATGTATGTTTGTATACTTACATATATTTTTGTTGTTAGTTTGAATATGTATTTTTTATGAGGTGATGTGTACCTGCATATACATATGTGCTACATACAAACATACATATACAGGGTGTTTTTTTAGAGGTATAGAACTTCGAATTGAAATAAAACACAAGAAAATCGTTTTAATGTCCATCAATTTGGCTTTATTGGAAGGATAATTTTATGCCATTAACGTTTAAATATGATTTCGGGCCTGTGGCCGCCGCGGCTGGCTCGAATAAAGCCAATTCTACAGGTCCAATTTTCAACCACTTTTTCGAGCATATGGGGCCGTATGTTGGCAATAACGCCACGAATGTTGGCTTCCAAGTCCCCTAACGTTTCTGGTTTGTTGGCGTAGACGAGCGACTTCACATATCCCCAAAGAAAATAATCCAATGGTGTCAAATCACACGATCTTGGTGGCCAATTGACAGGTTAACCGAATTAATTGCTCTGATGGACGATTATGTCTACCATAAAATGGACGGAGCTTGCGGTAAACTTCGCGAACTGAACCATTATTTTCGAAATAAATTTGCACGATTTGCAAGCGTTGTTCTTTTGTCAACCTGTTCATGATGAAATGGCAAACCACACTAAATATTAATCACTTGACAGCTGACAAAATGGCCGCCAGTTGAAAAAGTGATGCCAACTTAAAGTTCTATACCTCAATAAAAAACACCCTATACATATGAATATATGTATATGTATGTAGAAATAGATGTAGAGTAGAAATGGATGAATTTTTGATTGAAAAGTGATATGTTTTTGTTGTGTATTTTGTTATTGGAGAAATTAATGTAGGTAGTAGCAAAGACTATAAATATAAAGATGTTCTACGTCCATACATTGTACTGTCAGTGCTTAATTTGCTGGTGGATTTTCTACTAAATCCATGTGTTTCAAAGAGAGTATTTTATTTTCTCAGAGCACTTATTATTCTCATGTCTTTGCTATTCGTCTGCATATGCATAAATGTATGTATGTGTGCCTTTGCATGCATAAGTATGAATGGATGTGTGTATTTTTCCTAAAGCAAAGAAAAAATATACACAAACAAAAAGAACTTGTGTTTTCGCACATATGCATATGTATATGGACATAAGCTACGTAGAACTTAATGTTGCCGATTGTTTATTTGTATGGCAAAAATATGTATTTTATTGTTGTACTTTTGCAAATACATGGATTCGCACCGAATATAAATTTACCGTTATTTGAATTTAATATCAGTGTTCAAAAACTGACAGCAGAAAAACAAAAGTTTCAATTAATATGCTATTGCTTTGATTAATGAAAGGTATTGCGATTTATTTACCTGGTGCAGTGTGTTTTTTTCACAATCACAATTGCATGACTTGTTTCCAACCCTTAAAAATAAATGTTTTAGCATGTAGGAATTAAGTTTTTAGCAATAAAGACCATAAAATTATTTGTAAGAAGAGAATAATTGTGGTTTTACTAGAGCTGTGCCAAATCGTTTATTTAAGTGACCGCTCATTTTCGTTCATTTTGTAAAAAAGAACGAGTTCGTTCATTTCGTTCATTCGCTCTTTTCAAGAAAAATAACGAAATGAAAAAACAAACAGTTGATTCGGTCAATAAAAAGAGACAAATGCAATGTTTTTGTTATTTTTTGGCAAAATGATCAAAACAAACAAAATAACACAAGAGAAAAATCAGCAAGTAAATTTTTTTTGCAATATTAAAGTATTTTTTGTGTGACATAAAATAAGGAATTTGAAAAATATTAATAACATTAAGAAGTGTTCAAGATGTGTTTTTATTTTGCCACAATTAAGTCTCTGCTGGTAAATAAATCTTTGGCCAATGAATAAAAGTCAAAAAGCGGGAGCGAAAATAACTTAATTACGTATGTGAGAAGTTAAAGCAGTTTAAAAAATTCATAATGGTAACACTGTAACTAAAAGTAGATAAAAAGGCAAATGAGAACGAGAAAATGACAAAAAAAATCCCACATGAACGATGAAAAAGCAAAACAAAACAAAAAAAAGAGCCAAGTGCGCTCGGTCATCGGTCGTTCATTTCGTTCAATTTATTTTTATGTGTCAGTACTACTGAACCAAAATGGTTCAGTAAAATGACCAGCTCACTTCGTTCATTTGAGTGATTCGTTC
Organism: Nowickia ferox; assembly: GCA_936439885.1. Lineage (NCBI taxonomy): Eukaryota > Metazoa > Arthropoda > Insecta > Diptera > Tachinidae > Nowickia > Nowickia ferox. Next base: position 41,305,677 of record OW387026.1, on the reverse strand, counting down.
AATTTTACTCGTTCGTTCATGAACGACACAGCCCTAGGTTTTACCACAACGGGTGCAATAAAATGCACGTGTGTTGCTGTCGGCATATCCCAAGTTTTGTGATTAAAGCACATATATTTTGCTGAGGCAGGTATATTGGAAAACCCCACATACTTTAAAAAAATATCTCTGGTAAGCATTTTTTAATTTTATTACCTGCATTTTTTATTGAAAGACACTTGTTACTTTATTTTTCCTGATTAAGTCATAAAACATTTTTTTTTACATATTCAATTAGTAAAGGAAAAATTTGCATATGACAATTATTTACCTAAATAAATCATAAAACGTTGTGTATGAAGTGAAATTTTCTTATTTTACATCTTAACCCGTTGAAGATTAGGCAAAAATTCGACTGTACTACTGCTTCACAGTGAATATATTGTGCTTGAAACTATAATCTAGTGTGAAATTAAAAAAGTAAAAAAATATCATAATGAGCGAACTAACTGAAATTAAACAAAAGAAGTTTTATCGCTTATAGCAGGCAATAAGTGTTGTTTGCCTCATTGTGGCAGATCCAAAAGAAGTTTTCCAGACTTAAAAATCTTTCGTTTTCCATATTCCGATGACATATTGCTTAAAGCGTGGATAGAAAAGTGCAACTTTGACGAAAGCTTTTTGGAAAGATCGCGGACATTATATATATGTGAAAGACACTTTTCGTCAGAAAATATAGGAAAGAAATACTTGAAGCGCGACGCAGTACCAACTTTAAACTTGACTGATGACTCAGATATAGAAAAAGAAAACTGTTTATAAGTGAAGATGTTGCTTTACCCTTATTTAGAAGTCCGCCTCATAAGCGCAAAAGATCGGAATCACCATCGTTTTGCGCAAATTGTTATAAAAGTTGTAAAAATGAAGAATTTTATAGAAAGAAATATTTTACAATGTTTAAAAAACTTAAGACTGTTTCGCAAGATAAACTTAAATTAAAGAAAAAATCCGAAAGTTTAAAAAGAAGGATAAAAACATTAGAAAGCAAAATAATGAATAAGAAATCTATTGAAGACGAAGTTAATGAGTTAAATATAAATGCTAACGAAAAAACTTTTTGCAAAATGCTCATAAAGGTAAATAGAGGGACAAATGCACGTTGGGAAGATCATGAGATAAGCTTTTCTCAAAGTATATTTTATAGATCAACCTCCACATACTTGTTCTTAAGAAATATTTTGAAATTGAACCTTCCGAGTCCTTCATCCCTTAGTAGATGGAGTAACATTAAAAACTTGCAACCAGGTAACAATTTATGTATATACAATGCGGTCACAGAATAATTATATGTATGTAGTTCGGTGCGAATCAACTTATTTATAATTTTACAACAATAAAACACGTATTTTTACTCTACAATAACACAATCGGTCGCATTGGCTTTACGTAATTTATTTGCACATGAATATATCAACAAAAAGAAGTTTCTTGTTCTTTTTGTAATTTCATATTTTTTCTCGTACTGACTGTGCTTTGAACAAGAAATACACATACATACATACTTATATAAAGTGTACAATCTCAAAAATTTTGTGCTCTCTTTGTTTGTGGTTTCGCTCAAATAACAAACAATATAATTTTCCCTTGTTACTTCCCCCGCAGCATCAATAAACGCAAAAAATTTTAGTTTTTATTTAATGTTCTACGTGGAACATCTTTATATATTTATAGTCTTTGGTAGTAGGTATGTATGTATGTATATATGTAGATATCAACGTAAATGCACATATGTAGAGACGCATGATGACTTTTATTAAGACAAAAAATTTTAGTGTGATATCTACATACTATATACATATGTATGCATGTATTTACACATGTAAGTGTAAATATTTATTAATCATAATAAATAATTACCAAATTTGTAAATTATTTGTATAGTACACAAATTAGTATGTTAGAAAAGTTTATCACAATTAAACGAATTATTCACTTAAAATTCTCTACTAAGGCTAGATTTTTTTGTTTTTTACATGTTTTTACAAAAATTAATATTATAGATGTACTATTAATTGAAGTTTTCTTTAAGATTTATTTAATACTTCGAAGCAAAAATGGACATGACTTAGACCACTTTCATTGTTAAAATTATAAAGATTAACTGTGGGAAACTTCATTGTGTGCGAAAATGTCATATTCATTCTGTTTTCCTTACACAAGTAAGCATTTTTATTTAATTTTGCTTTATGGAATATAATTTTTCCAATTTTTTAGGCAAATCATCTCAATGTGAATTCACATAGAGGCAGGTACATATGCATGTATGTATGTAGTATGCGTCGGCATGAAATAAGTTCCCAAAAGCAAAATGAAATAAGTCCCCGATTTTAAAAATGAAATAAGTCCCCAACGAAATGAAATAACGCCCCCAAACCGAAATGAATATTTGGGAACTTATTTCATATGAAATAAAACCCCAATTTTAAAAATGAAATAAGGCCCCAATAGACATCCGACATAATGAAACAAATTAATCACTTTAGCTGTTTTGCGGCAACAAGGGCATTTTTTTGCAACCCATTCGAAATTGTATTCGCCATTAGTTTCACATCACGTGAGTGTTACAGCATATTTTTAGATGCTTGCATGAGAGAAGGACAATATTTGGAGCCTTTTCCTTACAAATTACATGCATCGCGAGCTCAAAAATCTTATCTTATTCATATGTATATGTGTGTTTGTATGTAGCACATATGTATATGCAGGTACACATCACCTCATAAAAAATACATATTCAAACTAACAACAAAAATATATGTAAGTATACAAACATACATGTACATATGTATGTAGGTAGTATGTGTATATTCCCACCCAAACATATTCACTTTTTTTCCTTTTTAATATTGTACACAATTGAAATTCTGCAGCAATGTTTAAGCATGCTGAAGTCAGCAAAAACAGTAGTTTTGAAAATTTGCTCATTGCTGATGCTGACAAACTTTCACAGCACAGCAAGTCAGCATCAGCAATTTTTCAAAAAAATACTATTGCTGATTCTTACATCAGCACTTTCTTTCAGTAATTTCATTTTGTTGATTGCTTGTGCTTCAAACATTTCACAGCACAGCATAAGCAAATAGTTTTTTTTACATTGTGTGCTGATGCTGATTGCTGCTGCTGATTCATTTGCGTTAGTTTTAGTTCAGCAAAAACGAATTGCTTGAAAATAGTTAAGCAAATTCAAACCCTTGTTCTATCTGTTAGTAGCAGTTTCTTTTAGTTTGCTACTTCTCGTATGCATTGGTAAATATTTTCTTGTTTCTGGTATTGGTAAGTATTGTTATTCTACAAAATACGTACTGTGTGAGTAGATTAAGAGAGAATATGTGTAACATACAGCGTTGCCACTAGTGGAAAATTAAATTACACAGCTGCAAGTCTAAAATAGTGCAAAACCGAATGAAAAAGTGCAAAAACAATCTAAGATAAAATTTTTATATTTTTGACTAGTTTTTTACTAAAAGGAAACTTAAAACGAGACGATTTTTTTAATATATAAAAAACAAACAACAAAATTAAAAATATAACATAAAATTCACTAATACACAAATATTTACTTCAACGAAGAATAATTTACCATTTTCCTCTTAACATTTTGTAAAAATTTCATGAAATATTCTTTAAACCAGGCGTTTGAGAAGAAGTTTCTCAACCTTTTTCTTTTCTTAGTGTAAACTCATTTAACTAGAAGTACGGAGCGATATTTAAACATTCTTTAGTTCTTTAAGCATATGTACATACACATATACTATTTACACTAAACTTTTTTTTCCAATTTATTTTTATAATTTTAGGCTAAACATTTGCACCAAAATTTTCAAATCGATGCTACTGTATTAGCTGATAACTCATTTTTGGGGTATAAGATTAAATTAAGTTCAGTTTACTAAAAAAAACTTTCAATAGAAGCGTTTAAGAATGGAAATATCACAGCTTTTAAATTTAGAAATAGAATATGGTTCTTATTTTGAAAAATTTTAGACCAGTAAATTTCAAAACATCCAATTTATGGCATATATTAAGGTCTTTATGGTCTTAAAGGGCATATTCACGCCACCTATTGTCTAATTTTTTATAATCTAGCTTAACAAATGGAAATCGATTTTTATTTCAATGGTTGTGCAAATTTTGGTTCTACTCCATCAATAAAATTATTTAGGTCATCATGAAAGTTAATTTGTTTTAATTTGTGAAATTATTTCAATATAAAAGTTACTAAAATCTGAAAATTTTGCTTATTTTAATGGTTAAGCAATTGTCTATATGCATTTCGTTCTCAATTTTGGAACTCATCAGTAGACTTCAAAAAAATTTTTGAACTTAGGTAACAAACTTCGTATGTTTATGGTAAGGCCGGATTTACATCTATGTGCCATGTGCCAAAAACAGCGTAGCCACTAATTACTAATGAAAACCTGTTTGATTCAGATATGTATTTATTGATTTCAACAGTTTCCAATCATGTTGGATTCTATTCTATAAAATTGTCTATTAGTTATGTATGAAACTGTATAACTTAAAAAATACATGTCTCGATCGAACAGTTTTTCATTAGTAATTAGTGGTTACGCTTTTTTTTGGCACATGACACACATGAAATACCAGATGTAAACTCAGCCTAAAGCTACGGTCACACTTGTCAAACATTTGCCCAAAGAAGCGTAACCACTAAATGCTAATGAAAAATCTTTCAATTCAGACAAAAGTTTGTCAAGTTAAAGAGTAGCCAATATTGTTGGATTCTATGACATGGTGCATTAGTTGTGTTCGAAACTGTTTAATATGATAAACAAGTGTCTGGATCAAAACTTTTTTCATTAGTGTTTGTTGGTTACGCTTTTTTGGGCAAATGTTTGACAAGTGTGACCGTACCTTAAGACTCTTAAAACTACACTGAGAATCGCAATATACAAACATACTAAAATCTTTATGCATACATTTTGTTGTGCCTGGGAACAGTATTTCAAGCAGCTAAATTAATATAAATTCCATCTTTTATGTAATTAGAAAAAAATAGCACAACTTTCATTACTTCAGCTTTTAATGTGTACAAAAGCAGGAGTTCGCTTTAAAATATTAAATTAAAGTTAGTTAATAGTCTAACAGAATATGAAAGCAACTCTAAATAATATTTTGTAGATTTTTCATCTAATGCAGAAAGCACTGATTTAGTTAGTTTTGAATTATTTTCAAAAACTTCCAATCTTCAATATAATCACAATGCTTTATATTGTTCTAGAGCACTTTCAATGCGACAAGCAAGCAATAACATTTGCGTTATGGAAAATGTCGTAGTGGAAAATATTGTAGAAATTCTCGGAGCTTGCATTACGTTTATAATAGGATCCGAGATATCTTAGCAAATCTTCTATATATATTTAGTATAATTTGGGCTTTATTAAAAATTTTATTGGACTTTTATTAAGACTTACAGCAATATTGTTTTATTTATATCTTTATAATAAACTTTGTTAGAGACATGGGGATTTCCCACAAGCATAAAGTTTTTCATATAACTCGCTTTTGTCTTAAGTCGACTGATGATGTTATCGCTTTAAAACATATAAATTTAAATGACATTAAAGTGAAATAGTGCAAAATTACACCAAAAATTTATGGTACAAAAATAATGCAAAGAACTTGAAATAGTACAGATTTTGCACTAATACACAGAAAGTGGCAACGCTGGTAACATATGTATTTGGTTTTATTTGTTTTCATAAAACAGACAAGAACAAATACTGATATTAATAACATGGTTATTTCTGATACTCGAGCAAATTGTTATAACATGATAAGCAAAAAATTAATTATTTTTGTAAAATAAGTGTGCATTTTTTTCTATACAAGTTATTATCTGACATGATAGGTATTAAAGGAACAATATATTAAATAGTTTCTTACTGATTTATTAAAAACTTACCTCGAAATTTAATAATTCCAAAATGAAAGTAATATGTATGTATAGTTTTTATTTTCAGCAATATATTTTATTTGATATAATTATATTTTTGTACATAACAAAACAAAAGAAACAATTCAAAAATTTCAAATTAACATAAAAAAAATAAAATACAAATAATTCAACATTTGAGCAATTAAATTAATCTTTTGAATTTATATTCACGAATAAAATTTCTTTAAATGAATTTCCATTACAACCTATTTTTTATCGCTTATCCGTTATTAGAGCCGGAGCAACTGAAAATACCCTCTCCGAAGGAGCGCTAGATGCTGGTATAGCAAGTATTCTGCAGCTTAGTCGATACAATAACAGAAACTCAACTTTTCTATTATCCCACATTTCAAAATATTGAAATCATTTTGTAGGAGCACATGAGTATATTATATATTTCATTAATTAACTTTCAATTATGGATTGATTGGAGTTGGCTTGCTCTATTGGGCGTACATAATTTTCAAAAATTTTTGAAGAACTGTTTTCAATGGAACATTTATATCACTTAAATAAGGAAGTAACAAAGAATTGCATTTTTGTATCACATCTGTTTGTTCTTCTAAACTAAATTGGGTAAGTTGATTTGCAGGCGGAAATAAAAATATTGCTAATTTATGATAAATTGTTATCAACTAACAATATTAAGGTGTCATGTAATTTTCTTTTGAATTCATAAATAAAACTAAAGTACGAGCTTCCTTCTAGTTCTTTGGAAGCGTCCATGAACGGCTTTAAAATTGTTAGTAAATATTCCAAGTGATATTCTTTTAAAACGCTGTATTTATCAGTTTGGTTTTTCTGACTAAGGATGTTTTGAATATCAGTAAAATTAGATTTTATGGATAATAACGTAAGTTACACTGTATTCCATCTAGTAGGCGAGACGTAGTTAAGTCACAATTTGCACCAGACTTCTTTATAAACTTGACCAGTTTAGACACTGTTATTACAATTTCATTAATTTCATCTGACGTTTTAATGCATTTATTTCTCTACTGTGTTATGGATAAGGTGATTTATACAATTAATATTTTCATGTTGTTTTAAAGCCGCTTTAATATTACTTCCTCTGTCTGTAAATATAACTACATGGTCATTTAAAGAGCAATTGAACTCACAGAGCGAATTTTCCGATTTATATTTTATATTGATGTCTATAAGTTAGAAAAAATACATATATAAATTAGCGATAATTAAAATTGAAATACAAACGACTAAATCGATATTGCACTTGAACAAAAGTTAAAAAGTATTGTTTCGTGAGATATAGTGTAAAATGGACACGGTTGCAGATTAGAAAATTTAGGGGTTGAAGACATAAGGTTGCATCCTTAACTCAAAATTTTCTAAATATAGTATAGAGCACATGACTCCCCGGACTAAGATATACATTTGTATGTACTTAGTTTTTATAACGCAAAAAATATTTTTATAAATGGTAAACAAAACATATTTATGTTACTAATAACTTACTTGAATTCGAAATTCCTTTCATTGATTTCACTCCAAGCAGTTTGCTTTTGCAATCACCGTCAACAATAAAATTAGCTTTTAAAGCGAGATAAGAAATTTTTTAAAATTTTCGGTCCATAGATCACATGTGAGGGCATAACCAGTATGGTTGAGATCTGTGACTTCAGCTTTTCAAAATGTAGGTACATTGAAAGAATTTCCAACGTTTCTTTGAATTGTTGTTGGATGCGGTATTAAGGACTTTGTATTTAGATTGGTACCGAATTTATTGCCAAGGCTTAACAATAACTTGGAGTATGATCGAATATTACCGAGAACCCGGTCCGTTAAAACTTCGGTGCAAGCCTTTTTCGTTTCTTTATTTGATTCAACCAAAGCATTTTCTTTTTCATTTTTTAATGCCGTGTAAGACTTATGTTTGCTCAAATTTGAAAGGGCATTTTTATTATGTTCATATACATTTTTACACAATTTGCATGCAGCAAAATTTGGTATTTCTGTGTCCGTCTCATCTTTGATACAAGCAAAACAATTCCATGTATTGCTTCGCCCTCTTTTTTCACTAATTTTATAATAATTAGATTCAATTTTTTCTTTTATTTGTTAATTGTTCATTTTTCCAAAAAGTTTTTTTCAATTTTACACAAATTTAAATATAGGTCAAAAAACAACTGACGCACATGTACATACTATAAATATGAAAAACAAACTCCGTTTTTACATTATTTCTTTTAAATGTTTTCAACGAAAAACAGAACTCATACACAATTAATATTTCTTACATTATGTTATTTATCCTCAGAAATATCTCTCGTACAACAAATATTTTGCAAATATTTGTGGTACAACAGTTATTTGAGAATCAAAAATAAATACAAATATATACTGGTGCAAAATCAAAATTCAACTGTTATTGTTGGTATGAGTAACGTGTGTTACGAAAAAAAAACCAAATACAATATTATGTACTCTTTTTCGCTTTTTCATATCCATTTCAACAGATATGTATGTATATGGTTATTTGTTTTGCAAATAATTTTAGGTATACTGTTGCACGTCTTTAACGTGAACTTGGAATATCTCTTGCAAAGCCTTACATGACAATACGAAAAGGATTACCAAGACCTCAATAAACCGTTTCTTTGCTTTCTGCTATAAGCCAAACATATTTAGTGGATAAACCCAGCGGCTCAATAATCCCATCAAAAATTTCACTGGTTCGTAAACCTTCTGAAGCTTTGCAAGGTTCATCACAATCTTTCGAAATTGCTTCCGAAAAGTAAAAGACTATGCCTCCTATAATCGAAGGAAAAGCTCGATAAGAACTATATTCACCAAAAGATGTGCTGTTTTTGGCAAGAGGGCGCTTTTAAACGTTCTCATAATCGCAATGTTTGTAAAAAATGTATTGCAGAAAAATTAATGTGAAATATAACGAACTATAAAATAAATATATCATTACTGTTATATAAATGCTGACTTTTATTGCAAAAGATCTACATCTCGTCGTTCGTAAGTTATTGTGTTCTATATGACAAAAATGGGTTTTTGGTAAATCGATGTTAAACTTTAGTTGTTAATTACAAAAAATTTAACTGAAAAAAATGTCACGAATTTTTTATTATGGACAGTATTAATGTCTTTCTTTTTTTCTGTTAAAGAAGTTTTTATGTTTGGAAACGTTGCTGGGAGTAAGGGGCGCTTTAAAAAAATGGTTAGTTCTATATGCACATATTTACGAATCTGTTTTTATTTTGTAGCATATAGAACAAAATGTAAGAAAATTTTGTGAGTAATCAAAAGCCTTGTATGTATGCATTTTCATAAAAAATCTTTATTTCATATTATATTTAAAACCTAAACTTTCAATTTGCTTTAAAATTTTTAAAACAAGTTAAGCTTCAACTATAAAATAAAGAAAAAGTTATCATATTCATTTGATTTAGAAAAAATTTTACATATATTTTAATTTATATTAAACAAATTATAATAGTACGCCACTGCATCTTGCGATGTCATTCACTTTCTCCGATGTCGTCGGTTTGGGAGCTGAATTCCGAAGAGTTTCTTCAAATAAACATATAGGTGTTGAGAAAATACCCCTTCGACCTTTTTTTCTAATATCAGTTTTATTAAATTCCCTTTCCCATAGAGATGTTTTGTAAAATAATGTAATAGATTTCTAGAAATCCTCACTTGTCATCGGTAGCACAATAAGTTGGACTTTCCGCGATTTATAAGTTTTCAATAATTCAATTAAATCTGAAGGTCCGAGAATTTCACGTAGTTTCACGTGTACTTATTTCTGGTACCGGTATTTTTGAAAAACTGGGGCAAAGTACTTTTAGTTGGAAAATAAATGAGAGTGAAAATGATAAATACAATAATACCTAATGATCATAAAAATTAAAAGCAATTTTAATGATCATTAAGCAATAACTTTAATATAATATCAATAATTATTACAGAAATAAAAATACATTATTATCGTCGTCATTAAAAGTTAACGGATTCTGTATGCCTGTTTTTCCCCTTCTCTTGTTTATTACATTTCACTAGCACAATGTGTAATCACAGAAAAGAACTAAATGAAACGAAATAATAAGCAAGCACCTCAAAATAACTAGATATTTTTTTAAACTTACATACATATAGAACAAAATAAAATGTTTTTTTTATTTGGTAATTTTGCTCTGTTTTTTGTTCTATATGCACGATTTTATACACATGGAACACAATAACTTACGAAATATAGCAGTAAAATGCTGTATTGAACAAAGTCGATGTCTTATATATCGATAACTATAAATGATAGCATCAAACTGATTACACAAATCGATAGACCTCAAAAAGTTTGCTCAGAAACCGGTCTTATCTAATTTTTTCCAATTTTGTAATATAGAACACAATAACTTACGAACGACGATATGTGTGTCAAACCAAACACAAGGGTAGCTTATGTACGTAAGTTTTTTTGAGGGTGATTTAAAGGTTAAAGAAAATGAAAGATTGGTGTTAGCTGAAATATTGCCTTTTTGGGAAAAAGCTAGAATCCCAACGCTGTTGCTGTTGACAACTGCATATTTGTCAAGATTGTGCAAGATATATTGTGCAAGATTAGTGTTGGCTGAAATATTGCCTTTTTGGGAAAAAGCTAGAATCCCAACGCCATATCAAAGAAGAAGAGTGGAGAACAACCCCAAAAGTATGTAAATCTTCGTTCCCGAGCCATCGCAAAAATGACTTTACTTGCTGATTGCTTTACTTATGTTAAGGCCATGGGAAATCATAGCCATATATAGAAAAAAAATCAACAAGGAAGTGCAGTGCTTAGACTTCGGTCGGAGCACTTGTAAATATCTGATTGATCCAGCAAAATTAAACAATTTATTTGACATTACCCACGTGCATACAGGAAGATAGAGACTGCTTAACAACGCAGCGAGAAAATGGGCGTGTTGTAGTATGACTTGTGTCGATCAAAACGTCACAAATAACGAAAAAAGAAAGGCACAAAGACTGGAAGATGAAAAACGTCGAAAAGAAAATTATGAAGAGAAAAAAGGCACTTCAAATAATTATTATGTAGTATTTGGACGCACTATGGCTATTTTTTTGCACTTAATTTGATGTATGTACAGACTTGACTATGAAACATATTGAATTTGAGAGTGATGAATCGGGAGATGATGTGCAGACGATGGATGTAAAACAGAGTGATAACATTCCAAGTTGCTCCAATAAGCCGATTCGAAACCGTGGAAAGAAGAATTTTATAGATGACAGAATGCTAGCTTGTGTGGATGCTGGTAATATGTCATCTGAATTAGATATAGTGCAACTGCCAAAGCGTTGCGTCACAATATTAAGTATCTTGTTCTGAATTAAAAAGTTTACAAAAAACAACGCAAAAAATATCGTCGGCGTCATGGCAAAGAAATTATTGAAAATTCCAAGGTAAATATTTTTATTTTTGCAAGTTATAAGTTTTTCTTTGAGGCTTAAGTTTTTTAGATCCCTGAAACATTTGTTTTGCATTGGGACGAAAAGCTACTTCCCGCAATTAATGGAAATGATAAAGTCGATCGCTTACTATTGTGCTCACTTCGGAGAACGTTGAAAAATTGATAGCTTTCCCCATCATTGAAGATGGAACTGGTGCTGCAGTCGCACAATCAGTCTACCAATATTTGCTAAAAATAAATATGCTGAATTCGTTAGAAATGATATGTTTTGATACAATTGCTGCAAATACGGCTAGTGGTGCTGGAACGCAGCTTATTTTGGTTACCATGTCGCCACCATATTGCAGATATTCTCTTAAGAGCTGTATTTTAGATTAATTTCGGAAAACCAAGTAGGTCAGAAGTAGTGATTTTTGAACGTTTTGCACGGGAATGGATCTCACTTCATTCAAAGGGATACAGCACTTGTATGCAGGATGAACAAGTTTTAAGTGTCATATCTGTCGAAGAACGCGAAACAAGCAACCACTTTTGTCTTGAATATTTAGCTAAAGTCCACATCCGGCATGATAATAGAGACCTCCTACAACTTGCATTTATTTTTTTTGGTGGTAGCATTCCCAATTTTACATTTCGTGCACCTGGAGCGACGTCTTATCCAAGATTCATGTCCGAGGCCATCTATTGTCTAAAAATTTATATTTTTCTCGCCTTAAAATGTATGCGAGTTAGTTGGATGGAATTCGTGATATGTGCATTTTCTTAGTAAGTCTGTATATTCCATACTGGTTCAAAACCGCAAATGCAGTTTAAGCGCCAAATAGAGATATACAACCGATGAAGGGGATTATTGGCTATTTTGATAAAAAAAATTATCTACAGTGCTATTGGAAAAAATTCGGTACCATCTGTGGCATTTATCAGAGGAAGCAGTTGCACTTGCTTTTTTTGATAAACATGTAGACTCAGAAATAAAGGAAAATATGGTTTTGGCGTTGCAAACAGAGTCCGATAAACACAATCATATCAGTGATGATGTTGATATTTTTTCTTCTAAAAAAGTGTTATTATGAATTACAATTATTAACATCCAAGGATTTAAGCTCTTTTGTGACTACCAAAACAAAATTTTTTTTCTCGTTTGGAAATTTCTATGTATTTCTTACGCTTTGATCCGTCAAATTGGCGAAGTGCGAAGCATTTTGTAAATGGAAACAGATCGCCAAATGCATTACTGTTGTGAATGATGGCGCCGAAAGAAAAGGCAAGCTAATAACTGACTTTAACAGATGCTTAACACACAACGAAGCTGATAAACAGTACTTGTTACTAATTGTAGAGGACAACCGTAAGGAATTTCCATCCTATACAACATCTTCATTTGTTTAAAATAAAAATAATAAGCGTATTAAATAAAAATTAAAGAAAAAACATTAAGGGTTTTCATGAGAACTCTTAAAATTGCCATTTGTACATTTGGGCAAACTTGCGAGACTTGTTTCATGAAGACCCTTTTGAACTTTTACGCAAACAGTTTATGTAAATTTGAAAATAACGTTAAAAAGTTCACTTAAAAAAAATAAAATAAGAAAATTTCATGCAATTTTAACTTAATAACATATTTATATATTTCTATAAAAATAGAAAAGTGTGTGTATGTGTCTAAAAATTACTAAAGAAATCCAAAAAAATCAAGAAGTTGTTGTTTACAAAATGCCCAATTGCACAGCTTAATAGAGCTGCAAAACTATCGATTGTCGCTCCACTTGATAGTTTGATGTAAAACTATCGATAGTATCAAATGGTTTTATAAATGTTGCCACATAAACGATATTTAGCATACTTAATACGAGTATCTTTTATTGGTTCGAAAGAAATCCAGTCCGCAACATTTTCATTAGTATAAAAAATATATGTATGTATGTAGGTATGTAAATATTTATTTATTTATTTAAGAAATACTTTACAAAGTAAATTTGCAAAGTATTGTTGCACAAATATGGGCGGGGTAGCTAGACCATATGCCCAAGATGTTATTAACAGTTTTTTGAAAAGGCTTTGTGACTGACTGTACACGACCTATGCCTTCACATAGGAAGTAGCAACGAGGATGTTGAAGAAATTGCACAAAAGAACCGCAAGAATATACGGTTATCCGTGGCAGATCAGTCAACCAGTGCGAGTGAGACGCAAACTCTCGAAGGCCAATAAACAACAGTGGCCGGGTTGCACTTAAGAGATAATTGCCAACGACGCTTGATGTTGACTCGCCCAGAGCTGCTTTACGACTGTAGGTATGTAAATATAATTAAAAAATATTTGTAGAGAAACATGCTTGGGTATGTTAACCGGAGATTTGTCAAAATAAATCCAAGACGATTGGCGGCCATCGCGATGTCAGTACCACTGAAATTTATCTTTCTGTCGAAGACGTCGAATTTGTGAAGATACTTTTGGCTACTGTTTGTCGAATAACAATAATAACAAACGAGTTAAAAATACATTTATATACATACATACATTTAAGTACATATACAGAAGGCATAAAGCAACTGCTTACCGAATTCGATTTTTTACTTTTAATTACTTGTTTTATTCTCGATAGTATTTAAAACAAAACTATCGATACTATCGATAGGCTTGAAGCTCTACAGCTTAAGTTTACGAGTCGAAATTATTGGGCAAACTTAACAGGTTTGTGTAAATAAATTCCTATACAATTTTTTACATTTTATTTACGAGAGTGTAAAAATTAACAATTGCACAGTTTGCGAGACTTTTGAACATTCTCATGAAAGCCCTTATTATATTTCTAATATTTCTTATTAAAAACTTGATCAAATGCAAAAAAGTATTTTGGTGGGTTTTAAAAATTTTGACCTTATTATGGCACCGGTTGGCACCACCGATCAGCCTGAAAATTTGCTGCATCAATTTTAACATCAAATCGCATATTTTCATCGCTACCCACATTCAAAATTCAAAACAAAATGGCGTTCGCAAATTGTAAACAACTTTTGACATTCTTGCATTAACACTACACGAGAAAAAGTGAATTACCGGAGTACTTTAATGTAAATTTAATTCAACTAAGTATTTACTCAATTTATGCGACGGTGAATTTATTGACTAGCAAATCAGACGAAGAGGCATATCAATTTTATGTATTTTATGTGGACCATATTGTTGTTGGGTGAAGCAGCTCAAGTTAGTATCCTCCAAAAAGATTGTTAACACCAAGTATAACCACTTTTGAGTGAAATTTTTACAATTATAATTTTAGTTTATACAATGTATGTTTTAATTCCTACTAATAGAACATTTATAAAAACAAATTTACACCAATGCAACTTATTGAAATACACACTTTTTTGGTTCGGAAGCCTAGCCAACTTCTTTACAGTACAAAGTTTGGTTACAGATTAATTTTCAATAAAAAAAGATGGCTTCTAGCCTTCAAAAAAAATAATATTATTTTCCGCGTGGAATACGTATGAAATAAAATTAAGATCTATGTATATTAACATGTGAAATCGATGACAAGATAAATAAGTAATTATAAATTTTACTTGATTCACAATAGCAGTTAGCCAGTGGCGTCAACAAATATATAATTGGTGGCGTAGCAATTTTGGTTGTTAACCTATTTTTGTCCTTAAACTAATAAGATTCATATTGAAAAGTTGTTATATTAATAGATTGTTCTTATTTTGAAGACTAGAGGTAGGCTCTTTTCAAAGTCGCCTGTATGTACATAAATCTCCAATAATGTTCTTCATTTTTGTTTCATACTAATTTTTCATAATAATTTAATATTAATATATCTTTATTTTGCTTTAAAAACGTTCTGCCTGTCCCACTGTACCCACTTAAGTTTATCTCTCTTGTTGTGTTTGTTTCTGTGAATGTGGTTGTAAATAAATACAAGTTTCGTCCCAGCTAGCATTTTGTATCATAATCAAATCTTTTCCGAATCAGCTTGACGAGAAAAATAACCGCATATGAGCTAATTTTTAGGTCATAAATGTTACTCCTGTTATGCGAAAATGGTACCCTACAGATGAATCATACCGAACAATCATTTATGATACGATTTGCTGATTTATTTTTGAACAGTTTTCTGGTAGTATTTAAAACATTGGGTTTCTTTTTGCGGTTTCTTTGCGTTTTGTCATATAGATGAATCGCGCTATTTCTTGTTGCTCTCTGCCATCTATTCCCAGCTAGAAAACATTAATTATATAAATAATGGGAGAAATAATGTATTATTTTCCATAGGAAAAAAATGCATTCCTTAGAAACGAGAGGGTAATTTGATCAAACACAATAATTACACATTGATTACCACGTGCATTATCACATTTGCAGAAGAAGAATGTATAGTTTTTGCTTGTGATATAAATTAAAGAATACATTCCTCGAACCTATTAAAATAATTCATTACTTTCCTAGGACATGTTCCGTGTTAAGAGTAATGAATTCTGGAATGAAAAATTATACATGCTGTGCATTACAGTCTACTGGGTTGCTTGTATGCAATCTTCACTATCTACAATCAGGGCTGACAGATAAAATTATCACAAAATTGTCGAAATGCCGATAAAATATAAAATCATCGTAATTTCATACTCGAAAAATCGTCAGAAAAATCGGACAAATCAAAATGTACTTTTTTTTAACATGTATTATTTTTTATGTTTTATGTATTATTTTATAAATGTACATATGTATTAGGAAACAAAAACATAACAATTCGTGCTCATACACTAATTTTACAGGCAGCCCTTCGCATTGTTTTTACTCCCTCATAACCTTGTTCCCCTCAGTGCTAAAATTACGAAAAAAAAATTCTCAGGTTAGCAGGTCCATGTTTTAGTCTCAGTACTTTTGACGGCAGAAATTTTTGATAGGAACTTGGCCTTTTTCACATTTATGTTATTTGAGGATATCAATTTACACAGAGATCAATATACTCGTATCGTTGGTCTCATTTTTTTTTTGTACACTTACATATATTTATTTATTGTATCTTCAATAGTGAACTAACAATATGTATTCAATTCTTAAATCTAGATATAATTATTAGGACCGACCAGTGTCGGACATAATCTTAGTGATAGTAATTAATAATACATAAATGTCGAATTAAGCACAAAAATATTTTCAAAAAGTTTCATCTGGAGTGTTGCGTAGTAGAGCCGTAGTGTCCCTCATTTTTAAGCGGATGTGTCCAGTAAAGTTCAAGATGTTACGAGCAAGGGGATTAGGATGGGATTCGAGTTTTATTACATATTTGCCTACGTATTTTGCAATTTCTTCAGTCCCTAGTGGCATATTTAAATCACGATGTAAATTTTAATTTTTTCTTGTACCATGGCGCCGATGATATTAACCTTAGAATTTTGTTTTGTCTACGTTCGATTATCTCTACATTGGAAGCTGAAGCAGTGCCCCATAGGTGAATTCCGTAGCACCATATGGGTTTCAAAATCGACTTGTATATTAAAAGTTTACAATCTAGATTGAGGGTTGAATTTCTACCAATCAGCCAATGTATCTCAGTTAATAATAAGTAGACTTGTGTCATTTAGTTCATTTCAGTGACCGGTCATTTTAGTTCATTATTTATAAATGAACTAGTTTGTTCATTTAGTTCAATCGCTCTCTTTAGTTCAATGAACTAGTTAGGTATATATGAACTGTAAAAATATGTTCATTTAGTTCAATCATGTTTTTACGAGTAGTTCAAAGATTTGACATCTACATATATACATATATACATGCATGTGTTGTGGCATTTGATAGACACAGATCTGTGATAAAAAAAAAATTTATAAAAACTAAAATTATTTTTCTTATTCTTAAGAAATAATTTTGCTTTATTAAACAAATCTGGTTTAAAAATCTCTTAAATCAAAAATATATTTTGTGAATAAAATATATTTTTGTGAAGTAGGTAGGGTCCGCCAGATAACTTTTTTTTTTGAAAACAGGGCGCAAAACATCGAGTGTAGCTTCGGCTGTGCTCCCCTGGTCCTAGTTTTATAAATGTACATGGCCAATGTGACTTTAGACGCCCTACTGGTACTTGTTCGACAAATGTGCATAAACCATGTGACTTTTTAAACGCAGACCTATATATGCTATAACGTTCATTCAAATCGGTTTGAACTTATCGGAGGGGCAGATACTTACATGGTCAATGTAACTTTTTAGTTGCAGATCTATCTATGTTCTAAATTTCATTAAAATCTGTTCGAACGTTTCGGAGGGGTTGAAATTTCCCCGTTATGGTCCTTGTTCGAAATATTTACATATACCATTTGCCTTTTTATACGCAGATTTATCTACGTTTTAAATATCATTAAAATCGGTTTGAACTTTTCAAAGGGGCAGAAATTTCCCCCTTCGACCTCCTGGTCCTAGTTTTAAAAATGTACATGGCCTATGTGACTTTTGTATACTGTGTATCGTCGGTAGCAATAAAATTCAAATAATAACGGAAACAATTCTTTTGACACTAAAAGTCGCTGTCAAGTATGTACGCATGTATTAGTTTTATCCCCCAATGATCGTCTCACATTTTACGAATCCGTTTTACGTAAGCAAAGTTAGTATACATACCATTTTTAGTGTAAGTGTGATGGTGAATCGAGCTTTGATTTATTCAGCAATTTAGCCTGGCACTTTAAGATGGGTGGCCAATGTACGCGGCAAGCGGCTCGGGGCGGCAATCAGCTGTTTAATTTTCCGCCTAAAATTGTTTATGGTAGGCCAATGAACGCTGCATTTCTAAGTATCAAATGTCAAAATGTTTGTTTACATTTTGTTTATTTACATTTTAAATAAAATTTACGGAAAATTTGTAAGGAAATTGCGTTTTACAAAAATAAAATTTTAAAATGGATGGAGAATTGGAGGAGAATATTTTCCTGTTTTTATGGATTTTTCAAATGTACATCCTGCTAAATAAAATAAAAAAAGCATTTGAAAACAAAGGACACGGAACAGTTTCAAATTG
This sequence comes from Nowickia ferox, assembly GCA_936439885.1. Classification (NCBI taxonomy): domain Eukaryota; kingdom Metazoa; phylum Arthropoda; class Insecta; order Diptera; family Tachinidae; genus Nowickia; species Nowickia ferox. Next base: position 41,287,217 of record OW387026.1, on the reverse strand, counting down.
CTACTAGAATGATGCCGGAAGTGTTTGATGCCCTTCTGAACATGCTTCGGGACAAACTAGAAAAATTTTCAATAAGGAAGTCAATTAGCCCAGAGTGCAGACTGTTCCTTACACTCATGTAAGTTGCTGCAATTTCTTATAGTTTTATTATTGATTATAACTCTTGTTATTTAGCTATTTAGCACAAGAAGTCAGTAGACAATACCTTTCTATGACATTTAAGATGTCTGTGCGATCTGTAGCACGTATTGTATTCGAAACCACAAAGTAGACCAGAGTTGTAGAAAGTGACTTATGAAAAAATCTAAAATCCGCTGATTTGATCACTGTTAAAAAGGGAAAAATATAGTGTGTTTGTTATTAATATTTTTACTACAATAATCAAAACAAACAACAGAAAATGTATACTTAGTGAAATGAACAATTGGACATTTTTACAAAATTAAATGAAAGATTTTGCAGTGTTGAACTAAATAAAACAATGTGTAAAACATTATTAGTAATATAAAAGTGATTAAAGTTAGTTTCCAAATGCTTACAAACTCAATTTTAAACATTTTCCTTCAAAAATATTAATTTTTAACTTCAACTTGCAAAAAGCAAACAACGAATAAGACCTCAAAGCATAAAACGAAAATACACTTGACCATATGAACATTTGTAAAAAATTAAATGGAGAAATTTGTGGTATTGAATTAAAACAAACAATGCGAAAAAGATTATTAGTATTAATAAAGTGATTAAAATTTGTTTTCAAATGATTAGAGACTTCGTTTTAAGCATTTTCGTTTGCAAATATTAATTTTTACCATTTATTTACAAAAACTAGGCTGCGAATGAGACCACAAAGAATAAAATGTAATTACTTTAAAATAATACCATGCGAAAGAAAAAGTAAAGAGGATTTGATGACTGTGTGAGTGAGACCTCTAAAAACACCACAAAATCACAATTATCTTCCGTCTTACTTTGTGCTCGTGACACCTCTGGTCTACTTTGTGTTGGAAACATGTGAGCTAATATGGGCAGAACTAAGTAGCATTTATCTATTTACACCCAATCAGCTAGACTTGTGCCATTTAGTTCATTTCAGTGACCGGTCATTTTAGTTCATTATTTGTAAATGAACTAGTTCGTTCATTTAGTTCAATCGCTCTTTTAGTTCAATGAACTAGTTATGTCTTTTTAGTTCAATGATTTTACAATTCTACATGCATATGTATGTATGTATGTAGATATGTTGTGGTCTTTGACAGATCTGTGAATAAAAACTTTATGAAAACTAAAATTAATTAATTAATAAATTTGCTTTATAAAGAGTTTGAAAAACAAATTAAGTTGAAAATCTTTTTAAAAAATCTGACAAATCCAAAATATTTTTTGTGAATAGGGTAGTATAAGTGTTTTCTTGTTTATTGCATTTGGGGTAGTAGCCAGCGATGAACAAGAACCAAATATACATACATACATACATACATATGAATGAGCATACAAGCAAAGCACACAAACAGTAAAAAAGTAAAGCAAAACGTTGAAAACATTTAGTTCATGGCCTCTGTGTTAGTTCATTTTGTGCCTTAGTTCTTAGTTCAAAAATTGAACTAGTTCAAAAATTGAACTAGTGATCGTAAAACAATTGAACTAGTTCATTTAGTTCAAAGTGCTGAATCGTTCATTTGAACTAGTTCGTTCATGAACTACACAAGACTACAATCAGCATGAATGGGAAAAAATTGCTGAGGATTTTCAAAACATTTGGAACCTTCCAAATTGCATTGGATCGATAGATGGAAAACACTTCGCCATTACGTGTCCACCATATTCGGGATCTAATTTTTATACATAATTATAAATGTAAGTATTGCACATATCAAATTTATTTATAGTTATAGACTACACCATCATAAGTGGGAAGGGTATTATGTGTTTGTGCTGAAGTTTATAATCCCTAAAAATATTGGTAATAGTCCTACCTGAAAGTATACTCTCCGTGAGACTTCATCCTAAAGTTCGACCTTTTTTCTATCCTTGCGATCAAAACAGTGAATTGATTGCTATTGAAATTTGTGTGGGTAAATTTTTCGGTCTAAGGATGAAGCATATTGATTTTGATTGGAATAATCCTATATTTGAACTTTAAATAAAATAATCCATAAAATTCTTATAAATCTGTACTTAGAACAGTCAAAATCAGCATAAACAAATGTTATATTGCCACCAACCCAAGTGCCCATTGTGGGGCAACAATAATTTTTAGTGTATAACTTTGTGGTGTAGGGTATTATGGTCGGGCTTGACCGACTATACTTTCTAAATTGTTAACATTATAATTTAAATTTATAAATGATTTCTATTAAAGCTTTTTATAGTGTCATCCTAGTAGCTACTTGTGACGCAAATTACACCTTTACCGCCGTTGATATTGGGTCGTACGGCAGCCAAATCGATGGCGGAGTATTGTCGTTTTCTGAATTGGGAAAACGATTACTTAGAGGCTCATTAGATGTACCACCACCACGTAAGTTACCAAACAGCAACACAACATTTAAGTACTATTTGGTGGGAGATGCTGCCTTTCCCTTGGGTTTCAACCTTATGCGACCATACCCAGGATCTCTTCTGGATAAATTTAGAGAAAATTTCAATAAAAGATTGTCAAGAGCGCGAAGAGTAATCGAGAATGCATTTGGGATTCTCACTGCGAGATGGCGAATATTAAGAGGAACACTGAACATGTCCCCAGACTCAGAAGAAAAGGTAATAAAAGCTGCATTGGTACTTCACAACATTGTAAAAATGAACGACGAATCTTATTGCCCCCCCGCCTCCCAAAATGTGTACCATGAAGTTGATAACGTTTTTGTAAAAGGACTATGGAGAAATGAAACCACTTCATTACCAAATGTTAGGGGTTTGACATCAAATAACTGTTCTCGGTCAGCATTTGCCGCAAGAGATTTATTGCGAGACTTCTTGTGGGAAAACAAAATATAGATTTCTTTGTTTTTTTTATTAACTCAGTGACTTCTTAACTACTACACGGATTCTGATGAAATTTTTAATATCATCTTCTAATGATGTTCCTTATTTCATCAAAATCCGCCTGGATGTTCAGAAGTAATATTTTATTTCTTATAATAAATCAAAAAGTTTTAGTATACATGAAGTAATTGTTTATATTGTTTATATGTACATATTTAAGACTGATAACAAAACAGTGTTGAGGATACTAATACAATCCAAAATCTTCGGCACTCATTATTCTGCAGTTTTCTTACATAATTAAAAACATAATTCATTATGTTTAATTTGAATTTTAAAAAAAGGCTCTTTTTTATTTGGTTGTGTTTGTCGTCTTTCTGTCGTATACTTTGTAAATTGTGTTATAAGATCACACATTTTTTTTGTTAGTGGATCTTCGGAATCGCGCTCACTATTTCTTTTCCTGGAGTTTGATATCGTACTGAATGAGTCTTCACTTGGTACGAAGTGTAATGACACATCCATAGACTGTGTACTTTCTTCAAAGTGGGAAAATGGAATTGATTCATCCAACACAATTTCTATCGGGGGTACACTTGATGTTGTTCTGCAATTTTTATGGAAATGAATTCATATTAAGGGAAAATCACTAATATTTTACTTAAAAAGTAGCCTTACTTCCGTAGTTGAATATGGTCATTCAAAAACACCAGATGGCTCATCAAACTCCACGATGATTCCGAAACTGCACTGCCACTGACAGACACTAGCTTTTTCTGGTTGAGTTTTACGTACCGGTCTCTTATATTCTTCCATCGTGTTTGGCAAACAGCTTCTAAGGATTAAAATTCCCATAAATCTACAAACGTTGGAACAGGTAGAATTTGAATCCACAAAAACTTATCATTTGCATTAATGGCAGCGCTAATTTTAAATTTGTTCCTATATTCAACAGAACTTTTTTTGTACAGATGTGTATGTTTTTTAACATCTTCAATTAATTTTTCGTTGTCTATCGTATCCATTTTGTTATCACTTTCTTTTTTATTCTTAAATTGAAAAATATTTTTATTATTACAAATTTTGTCCATTTTTTTCTTCTTTTTTAGTTGTATACTTTTGATTTGTCAAATTTCAAACGGCAATGAAAAAAGTAGAACAAATTTCTTCTTTTCCGCGCGGCGGATTCTTTCAGTGTTGCCAGATTCAATTATATCCTACTCAGATATTTTTTTTATATGAATATTTTTGTAAACAAACCCACATTTTATACACTGGTAATACTACGACCGTCCGTAATCGCATGCCCAATTTCTGTAATTGCATACAGTAAGCAGGCGAAACATTCAAGCGTCGTACTGGATATAGACTAAATATCGGAGCAGGAATTAATTTGCAAGGGCAGAAAACTATAACTAGGACAATTAAGCGATTTGACAGGTGGCAGAAACCCATTTGTGTGGAATTCCGTGGTTCCCGGTGTAGCTCCATACAAATTCTTATGCACCATAAAGTATGTACAAAACCAAATTCGTTCTTTCCTCTTGGCCTAACTAGCCCGCATACGGCATGAATTAAAACAAATTTTTATTCATAGAACATATTATTCATATTGCACACAGATACAATATATTGAGTTTCGTATTTATGTAAAGAAAAAAAAAACACATTTGCAAAATTAACAAAAAAAAAAGGTTATCTAAAAAGAGAGAAGGAAAAGGAAAGCATACATGCATAAGAATTTAGAATATAAATTAAATTACAAGTAAAGCCTGATACTCTGTTCAACATTTCACGTGAAATGCTGTCGAAATACATATAAAAAAATTGGCACGAATTGTTCATGGAAAAATGTTGCAGAGTACTATACTCTGTTTAATTTGAGAAAAACTTATGAAATGTATCTTCAACATTTTAAGTTTTCATGCGAAAAAAGATAGTTAGCACTTATTTCGTGTGGAATTTACAACAAACACATGGGGGAACTTTGTCAGGGTTTTTTTCTTATTTTTTATTTATTTGTTTAACAACATTGAGAATCCAGCTCGAATCAATACAACATTTGCCCTTTATGCATAGTACTCTGTTCAAATTTGTGAAAAATGTTGAGTAAAGGCTGGTACTCTGTTTAAAGTTGTGAAAAATTTTCAGCACCATTGATTATTTCGCGTGAAAAATTTGACATGTACTAAATGTAGCCCAACTCGCGGTTTTTCTTTATAAATTTCTTGCTTTTATTGCTTGAAAGTATGCAACATTGTTAAAATTCCGTGCGAAAAAAGCACTGCTCATGTTGTTTCGCAGCTAAACTAAAATGATGCCAGACTAATTTTGTATGGAAAGACATGATTTTACGTGTTTTTCACAACAAGATAAGAGTACTACTTTTGCGAATTTATTTCGCAAATATTTCACACCAAATACTTTTATATGTAGTTTGACAGCATTTCGCACGAAAATGTGAACAGAGTACCAGGCTTAACATTGACTATTTCATACGAAAAATTTGATATGTAAACAATATTAACTAGCCCTGAAAGTATGCCACAATTTTTTATGTTTTTAAAAACGCCTCATGTGTTTGTTGTAAATTCCACACGAAATAAGTGCCACCTGTTGCCCAATGCGGCAGCTAATGGTAAAAAGGTGGTGGAAAATAAAATAGATGCACAATAAGTGTTGCCGGCTTGGTCGGCCTTTACAATTTAAGGCCGTGATACACTATCATACAAAGTCATGCGATCTACGAAAAAATACAACCCTGGTATGATGGAGTTTATGAAAATTTTCAAAAGACAATAACAATTCATCACACCAGGGTTGTACTTTTTCGTAGATCGCACGACTTTGTATGATAGTGTATCACGGCCTTTACCAATACATTATGGCCGGGTAAGTAGTTATTAACGACGTTTATATTAGATCAGTGACAGTGAACTAATATACTGAAAACGATAGTATAAAACTTTTAAATATGATAACTCCTGATAAGGTACTTTCAAACGACAACTTACCAATTCTGGATCTTGTTTTAAAATTCCCTAAGTTAGTTGACTGTGATCCCGATTTAATAGTTACTGAGTGGAATTTGCTACGGCTCAGCGGTATAAAAACTTTGGCCAATTTAAACATTAATGCTTTTTGGCAAAAAATAGCTTCTATAAAAAAAGGATTAAACGAGAAAAGTTTCTCAAATTTCTTGCAAATTTTTGCAAATTTTCCACATGACGTGTAAAGAAATTATCAAAATGAATAATACGCACTATGTTTGGTCAGTCAAAAGGGACCTACATAACCAAATGTAAAATCAAGAACTTTAACTTTTTATTTTTAATGTGATGTATTTAATACATACCTGAATTATAGCATAAGTAAATGAAAATAACATATGTTAAAAGGACTGAATAAAAATTTTTAATTTACAATTTTAATGTATTTAATTATTAATTACATTACATAAATATTAATTTACATGCCTGAATTCTTTAATGCAAATATGTTATATCTGACATTTTTATTTTACTTAAATATTAAATAAAATGTACATCAAAAAACACAAATATTAATTAAATTTTAAAATTTGGTCGGAATCAGGCGATTTTGGTCGGATTTTGGGAAAATTTTGGTCGGAAAAAAAATTTCAAACGGCAACACTGTGCACAATGGATGCTTGTTTTGTAAAGATTTTTGTTTGAAGCTTTCAAACTTATTATGTTTGTATACTGTGATTCTCAATATAGTGTTAAGAGTCTTAATATAAACATACGAAGTTTGTTAACTAAATTCAAAAATTTTTTGGGTTGAATTCTACTGACGAGTTCCAAAAGCAGGAACGAAATGCATATAGACAATTGCTTAACCGTAAAAACAAGCCAAATCTTTAAATTATGTAATTATTTGTAATTAAAATTATTGAAATTCAAATACATCTATGGCATTGCGGCAAGTCTTCGGAATGCTCTGCGAACACTGGTTCGTTGCATAAAGACTCAGTTAGCCGATGTAATATAATGTAATTGCAACAGTAGGAAACAGCTGATTGATATTGTTATGGGAAAAGTAATGGAAATGGCTATAGAGATGTAATGTAACGTAACCTACTTTTCATATAAAAATATCGATCAGCTGTGTCCTACATTGCATTACAGTCGGCTAACTGAGCCTTAATGTGCATGCTTTACATGTATATACAAGCACCGATGCCAATTTGGCGCGTTTTGCGCTAGATTTAGCGCGTTTTAACTATGCCAAACGCGCTTTTTTTCATCTTAGCGCGTTTTTAATAAAGTCATCATTATTTCAGTTCAATATTTTTTTAAACTTTTTTTGAACAAATTTAACAGTTTTCTAGTATTGAAAACTCATAAAATGTTTTAAATTGGTTAATGATTCTGCTGTCGCAAATAAAATTCCCTTGACTGTGGTGAGACTTAAAAACGCATTTCAATACTGTAAATGGCAAATATTTTTAAATTTCACAACTAAAAATGTGTACTCGTACGTTTGACCAAAACAATTTATACATATAACTTATTAAACATCTATTCTAGCTGAAGTACAAAAAGAATTTGAATCGCAAAACTATTCGACAATTTATATAAGTTGTCAAAAAGTCTGACAAATAAAATAAAAATAAAAACTAAGGATTTCGATTATTTGGAAGGCAATTCTGATTCTGTATTAAATGATTTTAGTTATTTAGGATATAATTTCGAAAAAACAATATTATAAAATCTGAAAAGAGCTACTAAAAAAATGAATTGTATTTACTAATATAATATAATAATAATAATGTACATACAACGATTTTAATTAAAATTAAATTTAGCGCGTAGGAAAATAGCGCGTTTTGGCTATAAACAGTTGACAATGCTGTAACTTAGCGCGTTCTAGCGCGTTTGGCGAAGGGGAATAGCGCGTTTGAGTTATAAATAGTTGGCATCACTGTGTACAAGTAGAGCATCGTTTCGAGCAGATGTAGCAATTTACTTTTAGGCGGCCCGTACTATCACGCAGCGATGCCAATTTAGCGCGTTTTAACTATGCCAAACGCGCTTTTTTTCGTCTTAGCGCGTTTAGTAAAAAAAGCGCCAAATTAGCGCGTTTTTAATAAAGTCATCATCATTTCAGTTCAATATTTTTTTAATCTTTTTTTGAATAAATTTAAAAATTTTCTAGTATTTAAAACTCATAAAATGTTTTAAATTGGTTAATGATTCTGCTGTCGCAAATAAAATTCCCTTGACTGTGGTGAGAATTAAAAACGCATTTCAATACTGTAAATGGCAAATGTTTTGAAATTTCACAACTAAAAATATGTACTCGTACTCGTGACCAAAAAATTAATACAAATTGTATTAAACATCTATTCTAGCTGAAGTACAAAAAGCATTAGAATCGCAAAACTATTCGACAATTTATATATATAATTTGTCAAAAAGTCTGGCAAATAAAATAAAAATAAATAAATAAATAAGGATTTCGATTATTTGGAAGGCAATTCTGATTCTGTATTAAATGATTTTAGTTATTTAGGATATAATTTCGAAAAAAACAATATCATAAAATCTGAAAAGAGCTACTAAAAAAAATTAATTATATTTACTAATGTAATATAATAATAATGTACATACAACGATTTTTATTAAAATTTAATTTAGCTCGTAGGAAAATAGCGCGTTTTGGCTATAAACAGTTGACAATGCTGTAACTTAGCGCGTTCTAGCGCGTTTTGCGAAGGGGAATAGCGCGTTTGGGTTATAAATAGTTGGCATCACTGCTATCACGTTCCTCCGCTTCATGTGCTGCTGCATCCACTCTGATGGGAATTCCTTTCATGGTTTCGATGATGATGCGAGTGGAAAAAACTCTAGATATTCTGCTGTTATTCGCCCTTCTCTCCATTTCTGGCTTGCATACTTGCTCAATTGGCTGATGGTGAAACATCCTATGGCGGCTTGTAGATGCCTTCAGGTGAGTGTTGTTGTCAACGTATATTACGTATGCAGCAAAAGCGGTAACGTTCACAATATTATAAAAGAAAGCCAAAGCCCATCTATTTGTGTACCGCATGGTACTAAATTTGGAAAAGCCCTTGTCCATGCTATCAACGCCACCTTTGGTTTTAGTGTAGTCCAATATAAGCGATGGTTTCTCTGGACCGGCCATTTCTGTTGTACAATGAGTAGTGAACAACATTACAACTGCCTTATAGACCCAAACATGCATCAAATTCACTTTTTGTTATGGGAATTAATGGTCTCGGTCGGATCTTTTGCATTGTCATTATCATAGAGTTGCCTTGGCTTTCAATTTGATTCACGATTAATTATGTCACATATTTCGACTTACATAATCGATTGGAACGTTTCTGTAATGGTCAATTCTTGTGTTGCCCGTACTGGTACAGATTTTGCACTTCTTAGAATGTTGTGCATATATCCACATGGCTTTTGTTTGTATTAAAAAATTTTTGAGCATTAGCTACCCTTTTTAATCTTTCATCGTATCTTATTTCAATGGCCTCTAATAATTTCTTATTTCCGTTTTCATTTTCTTTTGAAACTGCTTTAAATTCTCTTTTATATTCTACCACATTCTGCTTGAGTTTTTCGACTCCATTTTGAATATCTTGAAATACCATATCTACATTTTGAATGTATTGAATGCAATCATCACATAAAAATCTCACATAATCTTTATTGTTTAGAATTCCAATTGAATATTGGTCTAGTCCCGAGCATTTCGCCGCGCAATGGTTTACTTTTTTACATACTCCATCACATTGCATACCTATCTCACCCTTAATTGCTGTTCTGCATTTACTGGATTCGGCAGGCATTGCAGAAACAAAAACTTTTTTTCTTTGCCAATAGGACTTATGCACTTTGTTATATTAAAAAATTTAATTGTTCACGTATTGTCCCTAAATTATTTTGACCACTTACTATGAACTTTTTTAAATTTTAAACCGTGTTTGTTATGTAAATATTATTATTAATTACATATCGACGGTCCCAAATGTTTACACCGGTTTAATATGCCTAGGTGAGTTGTAATAAGTTTGTTTTTGTATTATTATTATTATTAAATAATTAACCCCCCTAGAATTATTTATTGTGTAATTTACGATAGGTTAAGAAAAATTATTGGATTTAATTTGAAATCTCTATTTGTGAAATAAAATACCATAAATTTCAAAATTCGTAGAATTTGATTTCAAGTGGTTGATGATGTAAACTGTGGTAGCTCTAGCTTAAATTTGGGATCATCGAATTTTGTATGTTGTAACGTTAACATCAGTTGTAACAAGAAAAAAAAATTACTACATAATTTGAATTGTATCTTGAAACTTTTTTTTGTTGTATGTATGGTACAACTCTACATGAATATATGTAGATATGAAGTTTCCGGGTTTTCAGTTCCGACTGCTTGTTATTTGACCATAGTTTCGATTGCAGGGAGGTAAATTTTCCTTTCCCTTTGCCGACGATCCAGAGCCGGAACTATGCATGCATATTTCTAATCACGCCTTATAACAACCTGATTAATTTTTTTTATATATGCTACAACTGTCTGTGTATATACATATGTCTGTGCAGTAATTTTATTATCGATAAACGTGGATAATCGAAGCGCCAAAGTATAGTAAACATTTTACGGTGGACGACGCACTAGCACTCATTCTTAATCTGGGCTTTTTTTAACAAATCGTCAGTAAACTTCAACCACACATTTTGAAAGTTTGTGCATAAGATAAGAGGTTTGTGACTGTACAAAATGTGTCGTTGAAGTCTACTGACGATTTGTTAAAGCAACAATGAAATGCATATAGACATCGCTTAACCACCAGCAAATAAATTTCATTTACAGTAACTAATTAAAAAAATATACTTAATAACACCTACAAGAGGTCATAAAAAATGTGGGTTTGTTTCAATAGCAGAAAAAACACGTACATTTTCACCTAAGGTGTTATATTTATCTATAAATTTTAAGGCTGATATAATGGCAGAGGTATAATTATTAGCTACCTTTCAAAAGACAATTACGTCTTCTATTGTGATTACTAGGGAAAGGATTTTGATGTAAAAAAAGAACAAAAAAGAGGAAAACGAAAACAATTTGAACTGGGATGAAAACTCAATTCATTTGAAAAATTCAATACCAAAAAAACTAGAGTAGCATAGGATTAAAGCCTTATTAAACCCAAAAATGTTTGTGTAATTTTTTTTGGGCGCTCTTTATCGGTTCTCTACTAATTTCATGTAGATAGAAATTGTTTTTTAAAGCTCCTTTGCGTGTTGCAGCCTTTAAAGGAAAATATTCAGGGATACGAATTCCCCACAGCCTATAGAAACTAAATGTTTTGCGTGGTTGAGTGCTGTTGAATACTATTATACTATCTATTATATATTTATATTAACAAAGTTAAAGAAATTTTAAATTAAAAAAAACATAAGCACTGAATTGACATTTGTGCAGCTAGAGAATGGCTTTGGTGTTGACACTATAGCCCAATTAGATAGTTTTGATTCTTTAACAGCTCAACTAAAAAAATGCACGCTCTGAAAGACAGATTAAGTGAAGAAATTAAAAATAAATTAGATAAAGTTATACAAAAAAATTATGGACTTAAAAAATGCAACAAATTGCATCAATATAGCTTATAGTTCAAACACCTAACATTTAGAAACTGAATATTCCACAAACGAACTAGCAGCATTTAAATATGCACCAATAACTTTTGCTGACGATGAATGTTAATGTTTATAATAAAAATGGTTTTTTTTTCAGAAAAATAGTCAAAGATTTACATTTGACAATTTAAAAACATATTTATTCATTTATGTAAATAAAATTTTTTCTTAACTGTATTTTGTATATGGAATACAATGTTTGTTCAGAAAGCAATGAAGCTTATGTTTTTAATTTTTTAATGTTATTAAATGTTGAAAAAATAGTTAATAAATTTTATATTTTTAATGTATATTTTATGTACATAAAACGCTATTTTAAATGCATAAAAATCATTTCCCTAGTGATTACATAGAAAAAATTAAGAAACATTTGAAGTAAAGAAAATGAGATCAACAATTTATGCAAAAAGAAAAAATGTAGAAAGTTTAATTTTATAATCAAAATTCGATTTTAAATATTTCGAAAAGTGTTGCAGCTATCAGAATAATTTTTTTTCAGTTTGTAAAGCTAAGTGTATACTATTGAATTAAATTAAAATCTTTCCTAATATATTATTTCATAAATCTTTTTTTTATTGGGAAAAAATTGTGTTAGAAAAATTTTAATATTTTTAGAAAATCTCCTCTCCTGCCTAAGTTTATATGTAGGATGTCAAGACTTTCTGATAAATTACTTCCAACAAGTTGATTTATAATAAAAGACCAAAAAATTTACAAAAAAAGGGCGTGCAATTTTTTGGCACATCCAAAAATTAAAATTTTTGCAAAAAAAAAAATTTAATTTTCGATCAATGCTGGATGTAGGGTGCACCTTCAAAAATCTCTAAAACTTATTTCACAGTCTTTCTTAATACCTTTTCTCTCAGAAACAATCAAAGCTTTTACCAAATACTTAATAATTTTTTAAAATATTACAAAAAAATTAAGAATACTTTTTTCACAAAATATACAAAATTGTCTCATAATTTTCAAAATTCCTAATTAATTATTCTTGCTACAATTTTTGAGATATCAAAATGATTTTTTTTCATGTGAATTGTAATGCAGTTGTCTTTTGAAAATAACAAAACCAAATGATTTTTGTCAAGTAAAAAAGTAGTTATGTACTAACGATTGAAAAAAGCCATGGCCAAAAATTAAAAAAAAAATTTAAGTCAAATAACTTGGAAACTGTAAGAGATGGTGCTCTAAACATGTTTTATATTAGTTTCTTAACGTTGATTTTCCCGCTGAAAAAATTATTAAGATCGGTCGATATTTACAAAAGTTACAAGCTCCGAAAGAATTTCAACACCCGCAGTTTCCCACATTGACACTCTTTGATGCTACCCTGTCGTATAACACGGTGCGTAAAATAAATATACTTTCTCAAAAGTTCAACAATTCTTTCCAAAACCGTTGGTTTTTTTCGAAATCGGTTCAGTAGTTCAAAGGTTGCGGACTTTTTACCACTTTTTTTATTTCACGTCACTGTGCCACGTAAACTAGGGTTGTTATCCGTCCTCTTTTTCCCTGTCCTCTTTTTGGGATCTCTGTCCTCGGAAAAGATTAGCGTCCGGGAAAGTCCTATTTTTAAGCACATTTTTTCGCTTCTACATTGCTTAACAAATAGTGATTATTAAAAACCAAGCTAAAAAGGAAAATAATTGGTATTGCATGTGTAAAATCGATGGTGTTGCGTTAAAAGAGCCAAATTAATATAGTAAGTATATATAGCATAAAGCGATAGTTCAAAATCTTTGGGCCTGACCCACGATATCGACAACGTTCGACTTGTGCACACTTACAGTCCAACCTAAATTACGACGCAAAACGTTGTGTGGCTGTCAAAATATCTCATGCCCATACAAAATGTATGAAACCAACCGAAATAACGGGGCGTCAACGCTTTGCAAAAGTACTGTTGTTTTTGTTAAGTAATGTAACTTTAGCTACTTTCATGTCAATTTAGCGTTTTCATTTTTATTTTTTGTTCCTATTTAGAGTTTTTATTAATCAAAGTGAGTAAACATTCCTGTTTCTGGCGCACCGTTAACGCTCTAATTTAAGTTACTGATATCAGCGTAAAAGCTAAGTGCTAAATTACGTTGCGCTTTAAGTCGTAATTTAGGTTGGTCTGTTACATTTAAAACAATAACAAAATATATCGGCGAGAAGAAAGCAAACTTTTGCAGTTAAATGGCAAACTTTTTGCAGAGTTGCAAAAAAAGTACTTTTACAAAGTAAGCAACAGGTCAGTTCCAGATGCATAACAAAACAATCCGAACTTGTACATAGTTATCCAAAAGCGTTCCAGATAGCAAATTTTGTGCAATTTAGACAGCGAATGAGAGAGTAATTTTTTTTCATTTCCTGTACAAACTAGTACGAACTTTTTCTTCTGGGTAAGTTCGGACTAGAATTAAATAATCAGCTGTTTTTTGTTTACATATGAAACTGAAGAATTAATCAGAAAATTTGCAAATATAGGAAAAAAGTTTTTACATAAAAATTTATTAAAAAGCAAAATGGGAGGTTTTTTGAACAAAGTTTAAGTTGTAAGTACATTTGTGCATATTTTTCCATTTCTTTAATATAAAAATATGTTTTTTATGATTTTTTAAATAATTCACGTAGCTTCTACTTTTTTTTGGAGATTTTTTTCATTTACTTTTTACAGGTAATGCCAATGATGCAAAATTTTTGTTTTTATAATGTTATGCGTTTTAAGCGATTTAAATCACTAAAATAAACCTTAATTTAAAAAGTACTAGTATTTCAAGATTATCAGTTATGATTTTTTGCACTCCAGCAATTTTGGATAACTTTTTCACATTCAGAGAGTAATTTTCTTTTTACTCTCATTAGTCCCAACTTGTACAAAATCTTGTGGAACACACCTATTTTTTAGTAAAATAATTAACATATTTATTGCATTGAAAATAAGTAATAACTAATTAAATTTAAAAAAAAATAACTGAATTAGTTACATCAAAGGGCGTAGAACCTAATTTCACAACTGTCATTTTTTCATTACCATATTCTAGGAGAACAGAGCACTTGAAAATAGCACTCTGGGAAAAGTTTGCTGACCCATAAAATATAAAGTATTGGATGTACCATATAGCGACTAGCACCAATCAATAGGGAATTAAAATATCTTTTAGAATTGGTAATCAAAATTTTCCCAAATACTTGCACTCAGAAGTTATGGCCCAGCAAAACCTTTCCAAATAACTAAAATGTTAAAAAATTGCTCTTTCACGTGTAAAACAAAAACTATTTGTTATAGCATTAATTAATTACTTCAAATTCTTAGAAAACTAAATAATAGTAAAATTTTTGTTTTCCGAAATGCTATCATTCAGAAGTTATACCCAGCAAACTTTTGAAAGTCAGTAGAATTAAAAAGAAACTTTTCTGTTAATAAAACAAAAACGATTCGTTGTCCCGTATGGTGTTTTATAGCAATTGATAGAAAATTTAAATAGCATTTAGAAATTATATTTGCTATTTTCTGAAATACTTTGGTTCAGAAACTATACCCCAGCAAACTTTTTAAAGTCACAAAAATTAGGAAAAATTTGTTTCGCCTAGAAATGAAAAACTGATCGATGTACCATATAACGACTAGTACCATTCAATACGGAATCTAAATACCTTTCAGAATTATTGTTAATCATTAAGGAAGGTTGCCTCACACATACTTAATGTGCAAGACTGCATTATCAGGAAAATATTGCAAATTTGTTACAGTTAATACACAAATAATTTCTGAATTCAAATATTTCAGAAATTGGTTGCTACTACATCGGAAAGATACTTTTGTCCTTTATCGAATGGTGTACGATTTATTACGGTGCAATAAATGCTTTCAATTTTATAGGTGAAAGACAACTTCCTTAATTTTTTGACTTTGGAAAGTTTGCTGGGCTATAACTTCTGAATGCAAGTATTTGATACCGATTCAAATACCGCTAAAATTACATACCGGTATCGTTACCGATACGGAAATTCATTTCGGTTAGAAAATGCCGGTATACAGAATACCGTTTATGTCTGTACCGGTATGTACCGCTATACCGATTCCCACCAATAATAAAATTGCAAAAATATATTTCTTTTATGAACACGTTTTTGTTCTCTTTTAGGAACGGAAAGCGTGTCCCTAGACTTACTCATAAATATTTTAAATTGGTGGAAAGAGCAAAACCATTATAAGCTGAAGTTATTTGAAATCGCGAAAGTTATATTGGCTGTTCTACCTGCACAAGTTTTTGTAGAAAGGGTGTAGGTATATAGTGAACCCTTACCATAATAGACTTGAAGGTGATAGTCTAAATGCGGTTGTTCTCATCCAAGCTAATGCGGAGATTTAAAATTTTGAAGGGCACTTCTTTAATATATGTACATACTAGTGATGCGTCGAATGTAAGATTTTGGTATTAGTACGAATACGAATATTATATGTGAAAGTTATAGATATTTCGCGTACATTAAAGTTAAGCATATACTAAAGGCTTTAGTAAAAACAAAAAAAAAACACAAATATACACAGTATGATAAATTTTCATTTTAAAAAGTCACTTTATACAAACAATATAGAGACACATTGTGCTCAAACTGCTAAAATGGTTTTGCTTTCCTCATCTCTTCTACTGTTACATATTTTAATTTCATAATATACACAAAAAACTTATTTACATACCAAAATACAACATATATTACCAATAAATGTACGAAATATATAGAACAAAATGGTTCTGCAGATCTTTATAAAATATTTTCTCCAATTCTCATGAACAAGAAAGTGTCCTTTATAAAAATATATTCTTCCATGGATATGACAATATCAAATCATTAAGTTTTAACATTTTCGTTGGCCCACTTGAGGCCACAACGTATAAGTTTTGAGGGATGTATTAATTCCTTCAAAAATTACTTTATTTTTTATACAACCGAACCTAAGAAAATATTTATATAAAACAACTATGACATGTACATGGGAAATAGATCCAATTTTGAGGTATGTACAAGAATATTTCATTATATTTTGATATGGACAAATTCTTTTCGAACAAATATCGTACTATAACCGCCAAAAAGCTTAAGGGACACATATTTTGGACTTCGTTTATTTACGAAAATCGATTATTTACGATCAAAAATAATCGATTTTGGTAAAAAAATTAAATTCGAAAATTACATATGTCGCTTAAACGGTAGAGGAGTGGTCCAACAGACATTAACAAAACAAATTTGAAAAAATTACGATTATTAATAAGCAGCAACAATAAATCACATTCCCGTTTTTGTAATGGATATCATTTTGAGTCATTTGATCTCCCAATGTAACCCAACATTGCATGCTTAAGGCCATCCAAAAATATTTTTTACCATGGCAACCTTTATTGACCGAAAATATGATATGAACTTTTTAAATGATTTCACTTCACATTTTAGATTTACTTAAAGATCGAACAAATTTTCAATGGTGTTGGTCTTGCTTACTCAGTTGTACAAGAAGTTTGTTTTGTTTGTTTTTAACTTAGCAACAAGAATATTTGTTATTCTTTGAATTGAAATAAATACACTTTTTTAAATTATTGCAAATTTAAAATAACTAAAAAATTTCGTTTTGCTCTGAATTTGGCGAGTACGAGTACGAATATCTAAAAAAGTACGAATATTCGGGAGTTCGAATACAAATGTTCATTCGTACACCACTAAGTACTTACATTTGCTACATAAACTTCGTGTATATTATGCACTGTATATCTGTATAGTACACAAAAAATATATACTTTATCAAAGTAAATTTATATAAAGTATATGCAAGTACACATGTGATTAATTTTTTTCTCGTGTAGTGTGAATGCCTGAATGTCAAAAGTTGTTTACAATGTTCGTACGCCATTTTGTTTTCTTTTGCTTTGTTATACACAATTGTGTATACTGAAAACGTATGTGAAAAAGTTTAAATAAATGTTTACTTAAAAAATGTGTTACAAAACATTTAAAAATTATTATATTTAATTATTTAATATTTTATTATACTTATTTTACATATTAAAGGTTTATCAATTAATAAATTTGCTTTGGTTTTGTCTATCCATACATATCCTTTTTGTTGTATGCAGATCTGGGACTATTGCGTTAAATAAGCAAATGCATTGACCATTTTACCACACTAAACCAAATCAATTCAAATACAAATTTATTACATTAGCACTAACTTTGATAATATTAGTGCAATTTGTTTGCATTAAACTAAAATCCCTTCAAAGTAATTTATGAATATTGCATTGTTACTTTTATTTCCCTATTTTTTCACCACTTCACACATTATGAAAAGTATTATTGCATTATAGTGGAAAATACAACGTAAATGTGTACATATGTACATAAAAACATACGTACATACATAAATATGTAAATTTTTTCCTATGTACACTCAAGACGAGAGATGTAATTGTTCCAAGCGTTAGAATTTTTCGTTTATAAAATCACCATTTTTTAAGATATAACTACAATAAATGAAAACCTAAGTTCTGATCTTTTGTCAATTGCACGGTTTTCTATATAAGGTCGAGATGCAACGTACTTAAAGTATGAAACATTTTAATTTTTTCAATTGGTTCTGAAATCTAGTTTGTATTTATATTGACAGTTTTCCTTTTCTTTAATTTGTACGTACATACTTATAAAGGTGCCCTCAATGAACTTTACTGTATTTTTTATTTTATTATTTGTGCTATCTGATAAAATAGGTTAACGTTTTATTCAATATTACTGTGTACAATATTTAATAATGCAATAATATTGCATTACTTCATGATGACTAAGCACATCAATACAAAATCAGTGCATTTTTCGCCATGCTAATGCAATATTAATACATTACTTTTAAGAGATTTTATTTAAGCAAAAAAAAAAAAGTGCAAATTTCAATTTGCACTAAAATTTTTATTTTTCAATCAGTACTTATGCAAAAGTAAAGCAAGTTGCCCAGGTCTGGTTGTATTCATCTCTTTTTGACATTCATCCATTATTCTTACACAAACAAATCGCCTGTTCTTTTGTACTTTCTTAGTTGTTGTAGACCTGCATATACTTTATATAAATATGCTTTGTACTTTATATGTAAACCAGCGTTACCATATTTAGAAAATTAGCTAGATATCGAATGACATAATTTGTGTCCTGTGTTTATGACAGCTTGTGCAAGACCGCGAACATATGCACATAATATATACTTATGTACGTAGCATGTAGAAATATAAATATGTCGGTACAGTATAGATAGTTTATTTTTCTAATCACGTGTGTATATATTTTACATGTTCTATGCGACAAACCTTTGTTACACACATATTTACCTTTCTGTCTTATAATTTGAAACAAAATAAATTTTAACTGATTTTGAATGTAGTAAAGTTTAGTAATATACCTAAGTAAAATTATTAAAAAAAAAAGATTTTTAATTAGAAAAAAAAATTTTATTGGTCGACTGAAAGATTTTTGAAAATAAAATATGGCAACACTGATGTAAACTAAAGCAACTTTAATACTTTTTTGCAACTCTGTCAAAGAGACCACCATTTTTTTAGAGTTTGCTTTTTCCTCATGCGTGCTGTTTTAGCATGAAAAAGTCATCTTATTCACAAAGTAGACCAGAGTTGTAGAAAGTGAATATGAAAAAAGTTAAAATCCGCTGATTTGATCACTGTTAAAAAGGGACAAATATAGTGTGTTTGTTATTGAATATTTTTAGTACAATAATCAAAACAAACAGCAGAAATGTATACTTAGTGAAAAGAACAATTCAACATTTTTACAAAATTAAATGAAAGATTTTGCTGTATTGAACTAAATAAAACAATGTGTAAAATATTATTAGTATTATAAAAGTAATTAAAATTAGTTTCCAAATGCTTACAAACTCAATTTTAAAAATTTTCCTTCAAAAATATTAATTTTTAACTTCAACTTGCAAAAAGCAAACAACGAATGAGACCACAAAGCATTGAAAATACACTTCAGCACATGAACATTTGCACAAAATAAATAAAGGGTTTTGTGGTATTGAATTAAAAAACACCATGCAAAAAAAATTATTAGTATTAATAAAGTGGTTAAAATTTGTTTTCAAATGATTAGAGACTTCGTTTTAATCATTTTCGTTCGCAAATATTAATTTTTACCATTTATTAACAAAAACTAGGCTGCGAATGAGACCACAAAGAATAAAATGTAATTGCTTTAAAATAATACCACGCGAAAGTAAAAGTAAAGAGGATTTGATGACTGTGTGAGCGAGACCTCTAAAAACACCACAAAAACAAATTATCTTCCGTCCGGTGTCACCTCTGGTCTACTTTGTGGTTAATTTGACAGCAATCTTTCCTGGAGTTGTGGAGTTATTTTGTTCACTCACTACTCATTTCCATTGACAAATTTTAGTTTTTTCCTTTTACTTACAAAAATCCCCCAGCGAATGAGACCACAAAGTATAAATTGAAAATACATCTAAATAAGTAAACAATTTTACAAAATTAAATGCAATAAATTGTTGTGTTATATTAAAAGAGAGAATGAAATAAAGCTTATTACTATTAACAAGGTGATTAAAAAATGTTTTATATGATTACAGATTTCCTTTGAAGCATTTTCATTGGAAATAAAAATTTTTATATTTACAAAATACACACAGCGATTGAAAGTATTAAATGATAATAAGCTAAAAAATGCCACAACAAAAGAACCTTCAAAGAAGACGAAGTGACTTGGTGAGCGAGACCGTCCGAAACACAAGCTATCTTCCGTCTCGTGTCATCTCTGTATAACCTCTGTGGTTTCCACTAGCACAAGGCGAATTAAGTATCAGGTGACCTTTTCCGCCAGGCTGATTATCAGCTGTTGATGGCAAATTGAGCAATTTGAACCAAAATGTCAAAATTTGCTTAGAAATATTTTGACAGTTTGATTTTGTAGCATAGCAAATTACGTTTTGTTTTTTGTGTAGTTGTATTGATGTAGTGATAAGGTCACCTGATACTATATTCGCCTTGCACTAGCAATAAAATAATTTTGACAACTGCTGCAATATATGTTTACATATATGTACTTATGTTGCCCGTCGACACGGGATGAAAAGGCATTTTCCATCTCTGTGTATGTGCTTTCGATGACGCCGACCAAGGCATATTACATAGCGTCTACAACTGCGATTAACTCTGACATAATATGTGAGAGAACGTCGGCAGAATAACAAAAATAAAATGCCGATATTTCTCTTCATCTCATACAACAGGACAACGTAATTCTACTTTTCTTATAACATTTCATTTTATGCAAATTCTCATCGAGTTAACATGTATTATTTTTGTATAATTATATATTTTGTTTTCACTTTTTCGCACAAACTTTAATTCACAAATTAAATTTAACACATTTGAACATATAAAATCCCAGAAATATTATCCAAAACATTGTTTTTCATTTATTTTAAGAAACGCTCACACATGCATACGAATTTATTTTCATGTACGTGTGTTTTTTGACAATTCATCTCATAAGATTGTTGTTATGGGATTTCTTATAACAACTCTCTCATAAAAAAACTTATAAGATTGAGATAACACTAATTTGAAGTCTACACGTAACATAACTCGCTCTGCGATTGAATTTGACGATCTCATCTTACATATTATGTTAGGTGTAGACCTTATGTTAACTACTGATGTGGCTTGACGCCGACTATATTTTTATTGCGCTGCCGCGGCTGTATCTTGCATCAGTTATGGAAAAGTTGATACCAAGGCATATTAACTACAGGTACACGCATTAGGTGCAACTCTGTGCTTCTCACATAGTTTTACAAAGTAATTGTCAAAAAATTGTATGCATCAAACAAGTCATAAAAGTTATTGTCAAATGAATTCTTCGTACACTTCGTGTAAACAAAAAATCAGCGTATGAGCAATATGCCTGATGCGTGTACCTGTTTAATATGCCTTGGTTGATACCAAGGCACATTAAATACAGGTACAGGCATTAAGTGCAACTCTGTGCTTCTCACATAGTATTACAAAATAATTGTCAAAAAGTTGTATGCATCAAACAAGGCATAAAAGTAATTGTCAAATGAATTCTTCGTTATAAACGTTTAAAAAAAAATCAGCGGATGAGCAATATGCCTGCTTAGTGTACCTGTTTGATATGCCTTGGTTGATATGATCGTACTTTTTTGATTCTATTTGACATGATAAGGTCCCGTAGTACTCCCGCAACACAGTTGATACTCTCACGGCCAACTTACATAGCGTCTACAACTGCGATTAACGCTGATATAATATTTGAGTGAACGTCGGCAGAATAACAAAAAAAACCCGATATTTCTCTTCATCTCATACAACAGGAACATGTAATTTTACTTTTCCTATAACATTTCTTTCAATTCAATGCAAATTCTCATCGAGTTAACATGTATTATTTTTGTATAATTATTTGTTTTGTTTTCACTTTTTCACACAAACTTTAATTTATAAATGAAATTAAATACATTTAAACATATAAAATCCCAAAAATGTTGTCTACAACATTGTTTTTCATTTATTTTAATTAACACACACATTCTTTCTAAATTATTTTCATGTACGTGTGTTTTTTGACAGTTCATCTCATAAGATTGTTATAGGATTTCTTATGACAACGCTCTTATAAAAAATCTTATAAGATTTCTCAATCTTATAACACTAATTTGAAGTTTGCACGTAACATAATTCGCACTGCGATTGAATTTGACGATCTCATCTTAAATATTATGTTAGGTGTAGACCATATGTTAGAAATGCAGTCAGAAGACGCTCGTATGAAAGGCTAATATACATCAGGTGCTCTTAATTCACCAGTTGACATAATTTCTCTGCTGTCAATCAATGCAAAATGCTAGGAAATATTCTGACAGCAGGAAATTGTACACTTACAAATATACAAGGCGAATACGCAGAGTTGCAAATTAAGACCACCTGGTATCAAATCGCCTTGCTCGTATGCCTATATTGTTGCCAAGAATAAAATTTTTTCGACAAATAGCACGAAAATTGGTAAAGCTTTTTTTGGAAAATTGTAATCCTTTACAATTAAATATAAACGAAAACCATATATTATTCAATGACATATTCTGCGACACAGAAGTTGATCTATATACCTATAATCACAAATCATATTGAAACAATAGTTTTAAGTCGGTTTAAATAAAATCGTAAAAAGTTTATATTAAATTCTGTCGTTCTAAGGGAAAAGTGGAGTTTGGCAATGAAATGTTGTTTGGTTCAGTATGTTTTTTCCATACCTCACTCCGCTGTAAATGTCGAAAGGATTTTCTCTTACCAAAATCTAATGAAAACAAAACTAAGGAATAGGCTTTATGTTCCAACAGTATTTAGTGTTATATAGGCCAAAGATTTATTGAAGTCTAAAAACTATTCTTGTTCTAACCTTAACATTTGTACCCTAAATATGTACATATTTTTTTGCTTTGTGTTCCTTTTTTATTTCCTTGTTAATGAATTTCGTATATATTTTTGTTAATAAAATTTAAATAAAAAATAATTTTTGGTACTCGCGGGATTAATAAAGTACCAAATTTTTATTTTTTTTGATACTGTTATCCATATCTCATTTCCCATCACTGTTTTGTAATATCATTGTGTTCTGCATAAATTCCAAGGCATATCATAAATTCCATTAGAAAAACTTTAAATGGGATTAGTAATACTTTTGTTGATATATTCCTTAGAATTTTACTATTTATCCACGGTGGCCGCATTCAAACCAGTTGTAATATTTCATGGGATTCTCTCAGGCTCTGAATCAATGATGTCCTTACAACGATATATAGAAACGGTTTGTAAACTTGGATGCAAAGTATCAAAGTACATATCGATCCTATTATAGAAAATGCTTAATTCCAAACCTGATTACATTTCTTGAAATTTTTGCTTGGATATTACTACCAATAAAATCTAAAATACAAATCGATGCAGTTCAGTAAAAAGGTCAATCGCAACATTTTATCACAGAGGAGACCAGAGGTGTCACGAGCACAAAGTAAGACGGAAGATAATTATGATTTTGTGGTGTTTTTAGAGGTCTCGCTCACACAGTCATCAAATCCTCTTTACTTTTTCTTTCGCGTGGTATTATTTTAAAGTAATTACGTTTTATTCCTTGTGGTCTCATTCGCAGCCAAGTTTTTGTAAATAAATGGTAAAAATTAATATTTGCGAACGAAAATGCTTAAAACAAAGTATCTAATCATTTGAAATCAAATTTTAGTCACTTTATTAATACTAATAATCCTTTTCACATTGTGTTTTTTAATTCAATACAACAAATTCCTCCATTTAATTTTGTACAAATGTTCATGTGCTCAAGTGTATTTTCGTTTTATGCTTTGTGGTCTCATTCGTTCTTTGCTTTTTGCAAGTTCAAGTTAAAAATTAATATTTTTGAAGGGAAATGTTTAAAATTGAGTTTGTAAGCATTTGGAAACTAATTTTAATCACTTTTATAATACTAATAGTGTTTTACACATTGTTTTATTTAGTTAAACACTGCAAAATCTTTCATTTAATTTTGTAAAAATTTTCAATTGTTCATTTCACTAAGTATACATTTCTGCTGTTTGTTTTGATTATTGTACTAAAAATATTCAATAACAAACACACTATATTTGTCCCTTTTTAACAGTGATCAAATCAGATGATTTGAGCTTTTTTCTTAAGTCACTTTCTTCAACTCTGGTATCCTCTGTGCATTTTATATAGAATATTTGATCTCTTTACCCAACACCATCTACATACTTATGTATATGTATGTATGCATGTTCAAATTAAATTGTATCTACATACATACATATATAAGTACATAGACGTTGGAGAATATTTGCATACATAAATTCACAAAAATATCACTTTAAATATAATTTAAAATGTTGTAAAAAATTTTTTTACTCATAGTTTATACCTATCAAAAAGGTTTATGGCACAAGAATTCATTTAAAACGAGTTTTTTATCAACTGAAAACATCAAATTTATAGTTTAACCGATTACACATTAAGGGCCAATAACTCAGTGCAACTTAATCTCTATTTTTGATTTAAAATGTGTTTAAACTAGCAAACCTATAAATCAATACAGTATTTAAACCATGGGTGTGTTCGTAAATGCATCACTGCTCTGCATCATACGTGCAAACTTTTATTTAAAATGCAATACAAGTTCGCTGATAAATTGATTTAGTAGTAATCATGTTTGTATAACATACATACATATGTGATATTTATTTGTGCGTTATCTACTTCAGTGAACCAGTTTAACATTTAAATTTCCATTTGCAGCGTAGTGATGCATTTACGAACACACCCCATCTGTAAACATTAAAATTGTGCGTTTAAACTACCAATACAGGTCATTTGGTTTTGCATTAATTAATTAAAAATTAATTAACATTTTTTAACTTTACGCATTTTTGATTGTGCAAAGAATTGATAGCCTGCTGCAAACCAGCTTTTTTTTGACATTTATTCTAGTGCTGCCACAATGTTATTTTTTAAATTACACATAAGGTATGGTTCACTGATTTACTTGAGTTTAAACTACATATAAATTTTAATTTAGTTTAACTAAACCAGCGTTTAAACTTTGATTTATTATTTAAATGTCTCTAACTGTTAGTCTCCCGACTTTAAATAAACTTATTTTTTGGTTAAATTTCTTATTTTTTCTTAAGGATATACATATATAACTATATAATTTTAGCTCTCCACCGATATTTTAAATACATCTTAATAATTCTACGTCTTAAAATAACATACCACAACCCTCATGGACATTGTTACTTATAAGATAAGCTTTTTAAGCTTGGTTTTTAATAAATACCATTTGTCAAGGTATATAAAACCGAAAAATGTCATTAAAAAGTAGGAATTTCTCAAACGCTAATTTATTTATTCAGAGATCCCAAAAAGGGGGACAGTGTTCTGTAAAAAGAGGACGGATAACAACCCAAAGTTCAGTGAAGCAGCTCCAAACCAAATAAAAAGTAGCCTATGTGATAGAAAATTAAAAAATAAATCATTAAACACATTCACCACAACAAGCTACCGACTACCAAATATCAAGGAAAGAATGTTTATATGAGAATGCTTATTTTCACGGCAGCAAGGCAACAGGCTACAGGTTTTCCGTGCTATATTTGTCGTTGTAGTCCAATTAAATTAATTTCAATTTTTGGTGGCTACAAATCACAAACAGTGTTGACAATATATCAAAATATGTAAATCAAATCGGTGCTTAGAAAAATTTTTTATTGCAAAATAAAAAAGTAAGTTATAAAATTTTGATGCCAATTACAAAAGTAATCATATTTTTATAAAGCGAAAAAACTACGATAATTCGTGCAAAGTTGCAAAATTTTGAAAAGCCATATATTAATTAAGAATCCCTAAAACTCTAAGGAATGCAAACAATTGGCGAAAATTCGCATCAAATTACTAACAGCGGTATGATATTTTTTTACTAAACTTTACTGCATTTTACTAAATTGCGTTCGCTTACACAAAATACCGTAATTGCAAAATTATTCCTTGCTACAATTTTGGAGATATCAAAATAATTTTTTTCTTATATGAATTTGAATGAAGTTTTCTTTTAAAAACAATAAATTTAAACGATTTCTGCTATGTAATAAAGAAGCTATATACTAACGATTAAAAAAAGTCAGGTAAAAAAATTAAAAAAAAACTATAAGTCAAATATCTTGGAAATTGTTAGAGATAAAATGGTGCTCTAAGAATGTTTTATTTTTGTTTCTTCGATTCGTTGATTATCCCGCTGAAAAAATTATTGAAATCGGTTGATATTTGCAGAAGTTACAAGTTCCGAAAGAATTTCGATATCCGCAGTTTCCAACTTTGACGCTGTCCATGTTGACAACTGGAATAAGGCTGAATATCTATACCTTCGCCATTATATCAGTCTTAAAATGTATACATCAATATAACACCCCAGTTGAAAATTTACCAATTTTTTCTGCTATTCAAACAACCCCACATTTTTTTATGACCTCTTGTAGGTGTCATGAAATGTTTTTTTAATTAATTACTGTTATTTGGCTCAAACATATAAAAATATACATACACAGTGTATATACAATGACAAAGTCACCTGCGCGCACAACCCTATTATTGGTATATTTTTACCTGATATTTGTATCGCTTTTGTATCCGTTACTTGTAAAATACATGCAAAAAGCGCTTTGAAAATTAGTCGAAAGATGACGAAGTTATTTTTAATAAATTACTGGGGCGGGCAATTAGCTGCGACACTCTCCTCCCCTCCCAAAAAAAGTGGACTTTTTTATCTGAAAAAAAAATGGCGGAGTTATGCTCGTTAATATTATAAAACAAACCTGTTAAATACTATGTGGAAGGAGCAGCATAATTTAAAAAAGTGGGCGTGGGTGAAAAAAATTAGCCTATAATTCAATCCAGATTCCCAGATAAATGTTGTGAGAATTTCAGGTAGATCGGTCAAGAAGTCTGGTCTCCTATAAGGTACAAACAAACAAACAAAAAAACAAACACACATTCCGTTTTATATAAATATGTAGATATAACCAATCCTTATTTCTTTTCTAACATTAGAAATTTATTTATTGCATTCATTTTTTTTCATATAATTTAAAAAATTTTAAATTTCAATCGGTGTTTGCAGATAAACCATATGTAGTAGACAACATTTGGTCAACCTTGCCCGACCGATCAGTAAGTTTTTCCCACATCAATTTGCAGAGGGACTTATTTTTAATTGTTAACTCCATGATTGCTATAACTTAAATAATAACATTGAACGCATCGCAACTTAAATGTATAGACATGTATTTTACAAGCAACGGATACAAAAGCGATACAAATATCAGGTAAAAACATACCCATAATAGGGGTGTGCGCGCAGATGCTTTGTCATTTTGGGTATATGTACTGTGTGTGTATATAATTTTTATATGTTTGAGCCAAAAAAAGTATTTATTTATAAAAAATATTTAATAACAGCTTCAAGATGTCATAAAAAAATGTGGGTTTGTTTTAATAGCAAATTTTTACCTGATATCCTATATTTATGTACACATTTTAAGATTGATATAATGACAAAGGTATACGTATTATGCACCGTTGAATATTCTATTACGTTATCTTTTGTGATTACATAGAAAAAGATAAGAAACATTTGAAGCAAAGAAAATAAGATCAACAATTTAGGCAGAGAAAAAATGTAGAAAAAATAATTTTATGGTCAAAATTCGATTTTAAATATTTCGAAAATTATTGAAGGTATGAGAATAATTATTTTTTTCAGTTTGCAAAGCGAAATGCACACTATTGAACTAAATTAAAATGTTTCCCAATATATAATTTTATAAAACTTTTTATTGGGAAAAATTGTTTTAGAAAAATTTTAACATATTTAGAAAATCTCTGCTGCCTACATTTTATATGTACGATGTCAAAAGTTTCTTACACGTTACTAAAAACAAGTTTATTATAATAAAAGATAAAAAAATTTACAAAAAAGAGCGTGCAATTTTTGTACCACATCCAAAAATTAGATTTCTTGCAAAAAATTCTAATTTCGACCAATGCTGGATGTAGGGTGCACCATCAAAAATCAATTTCACAATCTTTCTTAATACTTCTTCTCCCAGAAACAATTAAAGTTTTTATCAAATACTTAATAATTTTTTTAAAATATTCCGTAAAATTAAGAATACTTTTTCCACAAAATATAAAAAATTTTGCCTTAATTTTCAAAAATCCAAATTGCAAAATTATTCGTTGCTACAAATTTTTGAGATATCAAAAAAAAAAAAAATATTTTTTTATATGATTTGTAATGAAGTTTTCTTTTAAAAACAATAACACCAAATGATTTTTGCCATGTAATAAAGAAGGAATGTACTACCGATTAAAAAAAGTCATGGCCAAAAATTAAAAAAAAAAATTCAAGCAAAATAACTTGGGAACTATATATAAGAGATAAAATGGTTTTCTAAGCATGTTTAATTTTTGTTTCTTAACGTTGATTGTCCCGCTGAAAAAATTATTAAGATCGGTAGATATTAACAAAAGTTACAAGCTCCGAAATAATTTCGACACCCGCAGTTTCCAACTTTGACGCTCTTTAGAGCTACAATGTCTCACAACAAGCTGCCTCCAAATCAGTGATGCCATTAGGATACGAAAGATAAATTTTCCGTATCTTTTGATGACTTCAGGTACCATGTGTAATCGCGACATTTTTCGTATCTTTTGAACCTATACGCAAAATGTACAGAAAAAATGAACATCTTTTTTTTTGAGAAAATATGAACATCTTTTTTATTTTCAGGAAATTTATATGAACTTCTTGATATAATCGCCTTAGTATAAGGGCCTTAACTCGTATATTAATTTTTACAACAATGAATTTGATTTGATAACATCCAAAGATAGTTATGTACATGTAATTAATTTTAAAGTTTGCTTAGTTCCTGTCCAGACTTGCAATTTCTGTTGCAGCAATTCTTGAGTTTATCGGTGAGAGGGATGAGAAGATTGGGGAGGGGCACACAGTTTCATGTGCTCTGCAATTCTCTTTTGTTTTGAAATTCGTAGTTGATAATTAAATGTTGGTTGGTGTATTTGACGTTTTATTTTATTTTATTTCTTTAGTTGTATGAAAAACACAAAATATTACAAAAAGTAAATAGAATTGTTAATTTTTCAAGGAAATTTGTTGTGTAATAGAATTTTTTTAATACATAATTGCCAGATTAGAATTTCATAATGTGGACACTAATGCAATTTCAAAGCAGAATTTTAATTAGTTGCAGCCAAAGTAAATTTATATAAAGTATATGCAAGTACTCAGGTGATTAATTTTTTTCTCGTGTAGTGTGAATGCCTGAATGTCAAAAGTTGTTTACAATTTTTGTATGCCATTTTGTTTTGTTTTGCTTTGTTATACACAATTGTGTATACTGAAAACGTATGTATGTGAAAGAGTTTAAATAAATTTTTACTTAAAAAATGTGTTACAAGACATTTAACATATGTATGTATTCTTTATTATACTTATTTCACATATTAAAGGTTTATCAATTAATAAATTTACTTTGGTTTTGTCTGTCCATACATTTTCTTTTTGTTGTATGCAGATCTGGGACTATTGCATTAAATAAGCAAATGCATTGACCATTTTCCCACAATAAACCAAATCAATGCAAATGCAAATTTATTACATTAGCACTAACTTTAATAATATTACTGCAATTTTTCTTGCATTTTACTAAAATCCCTTCAAAATATAACGCAAATGTGTACATATGTACATAAAAACATACGTACATACATAAATATGTAAATTTTTTCCTATGTACATATCGTCATCCAAGACGAAAAATCATATCGCTACGTTTTTTATAATTTTTCGAGAGAAAGACAAAACTTGATGAAATTGTTTCAAGCGGTAGAATTTTTCGTTTATAAAATCACCATTTTTTAAGATATAACTTTACAATAAACGAAAACTTAAGTTCTGATCTTTTGTCAATTGCACGGTTTTTCAAATAAGCTCGAGATGCAACGTACTTGAAGTATGAAACTTTTTAATTTTTTTAAAATTGTTTCTGTAATCTAGTTGGTATTTATATTGACAGTTTTTTTTCGTTAATTTGTATGTACGTACTTATAAAAGTGCCCTCAATGAACTTTAGTGTATTTTATATTTTTTATTTGTACTATCTCCTAAAAATATTTTCACGTTTTATTCAATTTTACTGTGTACAATATGTGATAGTGCAATAATATTGCATCACTTCATGATGTGCTTAATGGCAACACAAAATTAGTGTATTTTTTGTCATGCGATTAGCTGATAATGCAATATTAATCCATTACTTTTAAGAGATTTTATTTAAGTGCAAAAAATAGTGCACTACAAGCATCAAATTTAAATTTGCACTAAAATTTTTGTTTTTCAATCAGTGCTTATGCAAAAGTAATGCAAGTTGCCCAGGTCTGGTTGTATCCATCTGTTTTTGACATTCATCCATTATTATACACAAACAAATCGCCTGTTGTGTTTGTACTTTCTTAGTTGTTGTAGACCTGCATATATGTACTTTATATAAATATGCTTTGGTTGCAGCAACAAAAATTGCAAGCCTGGACAAGGACTTACTGTATTTTTTAAAATACATGCCTAATATTTACGACTTAAATAAATATAAAAATGAATTTATATGATATCATTTTCTTTACAATATTCATTAAATATGAAATAAAAATGTTATGTTAATAAATGGACTTTCAAATTTTTTACAAAATGTATCTTTTTGGGAACAAATGTATCTTTTTGGAAACTAAAATGTATCTTTCTCGAAATTTCATTGGCAACACTGCTCCAAATATACTGTTGAAGAAATGTTTTTATACTTTGTAATTAAAACACTTTGCTTATTTTATTTGAACTGTTATGTTTTTGAAAATTGTGTAAAAAATTTTTTTATGTTGTTCGGTTTATTACATTGCTTCAATAAAGAGCTTTTGTCTATATTGTTTTTCGTTTAAATATTTTCGAAATTTTTCAACAAAGGTTATGGGCCCAGGACCACGTTAAATAAGAAACTAAAGGTCCTGATAAAAGATAAGATGGCATCAATTTTCCAAATAGAAAAATTGGAAGTGTCCAATTATGATGGTTGGAAAGTTCACATGCGTTCCGTAATAATTCATGCAGACTTGTGGGAATATGTTAGTGGAGTTTTGCCAGCAAACAAAGGTTATGGGCCCAGGACCACGTTAAATAAGAAACTAAAGGTCCTGATAAAAGATAAGATGGCATCAATTTTCCAAATAGAAAAATTGGAAGTGTCCAATTATGATGGTTGGAAAGTTCACATGCGTTCCGTAATAATTCATGCAGACTTGTGGGAATATGTTAGTGGAGTTTTGCCGAAACCAACGACCAGCATCACGTCGTACAATATTGGAAAACAAGGATCAGAAAGCATGATTGTTAATCCTTTTGAGTATGGGGCCATCCATATATTACGTAACGCCCTGGGGGGGGGGTTCGAGTTTTGTTATGATTTGTTACGGGGGGGGGGGGGGGAGGGGGGTCTGTAAAATTGTTACGTAACATAAATTTTACTAATTTCGTACAAAAACACTTCGATTTTTCATTTATTTATGTATTTAATTTATCAAAGAAATACATAATAAATCAAGAATCATGAGTGTTAAATAGATATAAATATATGCATATACATACATAAATATGTATGTACATAAATACATAATTGTTATTATTTATATTTTGCAAGCTTATTTGATTTTTGCCTACGCACTGTGTTAGTCTAACAGAAAATAAAAATAAAGGAACAAAAGTATTCGAATTCCCGAATATTCGTCCATACTCAATTACTTGCATTTTCCCATAAATAAAATAAATAAATGCATAAATCCTAAACGAAACTTAAGAAAATGACATAAAATGTCGAAATGATTTAATAACAGTATTATTTTCTTTTTATTCACACATACTTACATATGTAGATATATATATTTACTCATTTAATATATGTATGTACATAAAATGAATTTTGCTTTTTTTCAGTTCCCTATTTTAAAGTTATTTAAAAATACATACATATGTATGTGTATGAATTAAATTTAATTTTTTTTTTATAAAAACTTAAAACAATTTAAATTTGTTTAAAGTTTTTGTTACGTTATTGTTTGGGGGGGGGGGTCTAAGAATTGTTACGATCTGTTACTTGGTCAAAAATAAGAAAAAATGGCGTTACGAAATATGTGGATGGCCCCTATGAAGAGGTCGCAACTAAATATTGTGAAAAATTTTCCTACATCAAATAGTGCATGGCTAGCTCTTGAAAAAAAGTTGCAACCAAAAGGACCTGCATATAAGATCTTGTTATTTCGGAAATTGCTAGCAGCCATGGTAAAATTATACAAGGTACATGCACAAGCCCAGCCTGTTAATGTATACAATGCAGAAAGTTGTCAAACTTTGTTTACAAGCTACAAAAATGTTAGTGTATATGTGTGAATAAAATGATTACAGTGTTGCCAATGCATTTGCATATAGCTGTGTCTCCAATTACCCATTGAAGAAAATTACACTACACATCTTTTGTGTAGGTTAAAATTAAAACAAAAATAAATAAAAATAAAACCCAAAGTATAATTTCACAGAGATTATACATGAATCTCATTACATGGTTTACACATGAGAGTAAAAATTACACACTGGGTATTACACACATATTGGCAACACTAAATGACTATAATTATCCCTGCAAGAAGACTCCCAGTCAAATGACCGGTCATTTGACCGACAGTGGTGATGGATTTGCATATCTAAGTTTCTATCAGTTTGTTAAGAGCAATGTGGAAAAAGTGATGTAAACTTTTGTGTACGTGTGATTTTGCATCTTTATCTAACTAATTAAAAATATCTACTATGGAACATATATATCTGACCTGCTTACTCTGCCGTTTTTTTACTTATCATTAATGATGCATGCGGTAGTCACGTCTGACTGATCACACTTGATGTATATAACCGGCATAGCAAACTAGTCAAACTTGTATAATAATATTAATAAACACAATTTTTACACTGTTTTATTTGTTTTTTATTACAAAATAATAGAGATATACATAAGTTAAATATTTAAAGGCATAAAAACAAGCAAAAACACAAAAAAACGTTGGTGTCATCTATCCTCTTCACGCTTTTTTCAATCTCCAACACGCCTTAATTTTTATAAATATCTGAAATTTGGAAAAGAAATATATATGTATATTTAATTAAACTTTGGGGATTTCTTTTATTCACTATTTTTTCTACTTAACTTTTTTAACACTTCCATAAATTTTATTTTCACAGACCGAACGAATTGTACATTTTACAATAAAATGCAATGTTTTAAAATATTTGGTATATGTACATTAGATGTTTCACTCTTACATGTATGTTAGAGTAGAGCAACTAGAGCAATTGACTGTCACTGTTGATTTCAATATAAAATTGTTGTAAATGTGTTAATGAAAAAATTACGTTTGTATTAGTTTCAGTCATTCATTTCTTGCAGGGTATGATACAATTATACAAGGTAGTTGCACAAGCCCAGCCTTTTAATGTATACAATGCAGAAACTTGTCAAACTTTGTTTACAAGCCGCAAAAATGTTAGTGTATGTGTGTGAATAAAATGATAACAGTGTTGCCAATGAATTTGCATGTGGCTGTGTCTCCAATTACACATTGAAGAAAATTACACTACACATCCTTTGTATAGGTTAAAATTAAAACAAAATTAAACAAAAATAGAAGTCAAAGTAGAATTACACATAGATTATACATGAATCTAATTATAGGCCTACAGATGTGAGTAGAAATTACACACTCTGTATATTACACACGTATTGGCAACACTGAATGACTATAATCATTCATGAATGCCGCGTCTGCAATTGTACTTTAGTTACCCTGTAATTGTTATTTTTAACAACAAGACATCTGTTTTTGACTAAATTCTGTTTGTTTCTACCAACAAAATGCGTGTGTTTCTTGGTGTTGCAATTTTGTTGTAGTCGTGCAAGTACCTTGTATAATTGTATCATGACTATAATCATGCATGAATGCCGCGTCTGCAATTGTAGTTTAGTTATTATTAAAAACAAAAGACATCTGCTTCTGACAATTATTCCTTTGTTTCTAACAATGCCTGTGTTTTTTGGTGTTGTAATTATGTTGTAGTCGTGCAAGTACCTTGTAAAATTTTACAATGCTAGCAGCGAAGATGAAGTTAAATCAGTCGATGTAAGAACATCGATCAATAGTGAATGACATTGTTTAAAAGCTTTCCGAAGTGGAAATAATCGTCCCAGAGGAACTTTTGTGTATAATTTTACTTAACAGTTTGTCAGAAGATTATGAAAATTTAAATTATAGCGTCTAGAGATTTACTTCCTACGCTGGAAGCTTTGAAAAATAAGCTAATCGAAGAATATGAAAGAAGATCTAGCAGGGAAAACTCAAATTTCCATCAACAAGCGTTCGTGTCAAAAAAATTTAAAATGTTTTAAGTGCGGTATTAAAGGCCATATTGCACGTGATTGTAAAAATTGACGAGCATCTATGCTTAATAGTATGCTTTCTGGTGTGTTAAGGTCAAATGATTGGGTAATCGATAATGGTTCAACAATTTCTTTATTAATTAATTAATTTCGTAAATTGAAAAAAAACATATTGAGAGAATCGAATTCGCCGCAAATTACGCAATATATTCCGAAGGAATTGAGCAAGTATATTTGAAGTCAGCTAATATAAATGTACGCTTGCGTGACATACTTTATGTGCCAAAATTAAATCTCAATTTTATTTCTGTTTGTAAATTGACTGATGAGCAACTAACTGAAACGTTTAAAAATGATGATGTTATCGTATAAAGTAGAGATGCTGTTATGTTAAATGGAAAAAATATGGTCATTTGTATATAAGTCAACACAACAAACAAGCCTTAGAACGGCCAAGATGTAATATTTCATCAAATGAAGAGTTCTTGCTTTGGCATCAACGGTATGGATACTTGAATGCCAGAAGTTTATACGAGCTGTCAAAACATAATATTGTTCATGGTTTAAACTTCAAGAATCCAGTGCCACGAATAGATTGCGAAATTTCTTATAAAGCTAAAATGCATGTTTCCGAAAAATGGATCTAAAAAGTCTAAAAATGTCATGGAACTAGTACATTCGGACATTTGTGGTCCTATAAGCAAGCAATCATGTGGTAGTGCAAAGTATTTTGCTTTGTTTATAGATGATTATTCCAGAATGACATTTGTATATTAAAAAAAATAGAGTGAAATTATGCATTCATTAGTTTCACTACTATGGCTGAAAGACAGATGGGTGAAAAGCTTAAAAAACTTCGGAGCGACAACGGCCGTGAATATTTAAGCAGGAAGTATTCAACATGTTTGGATAAATTAGGTATTCAGAGACAACTATCAGTGGATTATACTCCGCAGCAAAACGGGGTAGCTGAGAGAGCAAATAGAACCGTTGTAGAAATAGCCAGAATCCTTTTGGGCAGAAGCAGTAGGAACTGCTGTATATTTAAAAAACCGATGTCCGACTGCTGAGTTGAATGATGTTACACTTATAGAATGATGGAGTGGAAGAAAGCCTACTGTAGCACATCTAAGAACGTTTGGATGTAAGGCAATTAAATTAGATAAACGTCCTGGTAAATCAAAATTCCAAATAAGAGGAACTGAATGTGTATTAACTCGATATTGCAATGAGTCCAAAGCTTATCGTGTTTATGATGTGAAGAAGAAAATAATGCATAAAAGCCGTGATGCTAAGTTTTTGGAGAAGGCAAACAACGAAGCGAAGAAGGATTCATATGACATTTTTGATTGTCGTGAAAAACAAGATATGCAAGTATTGCCTTTGAGTTTTTCAAAAGAATTTCTTGTCGGATCACTAAATGAAGCAAATGAAAAGCATAGCGATGAAGAACCCGTCCAAGTGTTGAGTGAATGTGATTATACAACGACAACAACAATAGTCGTGGAACCCAGTGACATTAATTTGAAAGTACTAAGATCTGGACGACGTATAATAAATAATATGGTTGTATCCGAAAAAGATGATAATGCTGCAACTGTGGACGAGGTATTAGCTAGAGGTGATAGAGAAATGTAGATTGCATCAATGAATGCTGAATACAAATCGTTGATTGATAAAGGTACGTGGATATTATTAGATAGACCATCAGGTGTCCAATAATTAAATCTAAATGGATATTTGATATTAAACGTGATAAAAATGGCAATGTGGAATAACACAAGTCACGACTGGTTGCGAAAGGGTTTAGCCAAAAATATGGCGTTAATTATATGGAAACATTTTCAACAGGTACACGTTATTCTACTGTAAGAACGCTTCTAGCTTTAGCTGCAGAGTTTAAGTTGCATGTGCATCCTAATGTTACCACGGCATATTTAAATGGCGAATTAGATGTCGAGATATATGTATATGCAACAACCAGAAATGTTTCAAGATAACGAAAATTCCAATAAGGTGTTCAAATTAAAAAAAATCATACGGACTCAAACAATCTGGTAGAAAATGGAATGAGAAGTTAGATGAAATTCAAAAAAATATTGGATTTAGCATTTGTAATACTGATTCATGTGCTTATACTAGAAATAGTGAAAAAAGTATTACAGTTCTTATTGTATATGTTGATGACATTTGATTGGCGTGCTCAAATAAAGAAGAGATGGAAGAGATCAAATCAAAAATTGGATCGTATTTGGAGATAATAAATAAAGGACCAGTAGACTACTACGCCTACAGGACCTTTATCCCTTTCACAGAAAAAAAAGATACTAGAATTGCTTAAGGAGAATCACATGGTAAATGTTAGAAAAGTATCAACTCCATTAGACTCTGGTCAAAAATTCAAGAAATGTACAGATGACTGTAAAAATTAAAAAAGTGAATGAAATAGAGTAGCAATCATTAATCGGATCTTTAATGTACATTGGACTATGTACAAGGCCAGACATACTACATGCAGTACAATCGCAGTTTAATAAAGATTCCCATATGGAACATTTAAATGGAGCTCACCATGTATTAAGGTATCTAACCGTTGATTTATGTTTGTGTTACAAACCCACGGGAAAGACAATTCATGGCTTCGCAGACGCTGACTGAGCAAGAACTTCAGATGATAGAAAGTCGTTTACTGGCTTCGTTTTTATATTGGCTGTTGCAGCAGTTATTTACAAATCAAAAGCAGCACACGGCAGCCATGATAAAGCCATGTACTCAGCTTAAGCTGAAGCTGAGTACATGGCCATGACCAATTTAGTCATGATCAGCTTTTCGTAAGGTTTTGAGACTCTTGATAGTAGAAGTGAGCGCAAGCCATGAAAAAAAGTGCACAAATAGAGATTAAGGAAATAAAAAATACACAAAACCATTGTACAACAGTTGAATAGGCAGTTGTGTCAAGTGTGCAATATTTTCATTGCACACTTCATAGTGCACCATACTTACAATTGAAGCGTAGCCGGGAATAACGTTGTAAAAGAAAATTTTTACAAAACCAGTTTTTTCACAGATTACCGTTAACTTTACTCTCTTACGTTGCTCAAACATCAAACCATCCAAAATTATGCATCTTATCGCTGTCAAAATACAATTACAAACAATCAGTCAGTGGAAGAACTTTGTAAGTAACTAACAAAATCATGCAAACGAAATTGTCAAAAATAATTGATAATTGTAACAGATACAAAAATGAAAGTTATTGCTAATTATCATTATTTTCGATAACCAAAAAAAATTTAATTAAAAAAACAATTTTGCTTTAAAATACGTTTTCGCGGATAACCTTCAATTATATCCCTTGTGAAAGATATTATTTTTTTAGGTTTTTTTTTAATTTTTTAGAGTCTTAAATTAATAAATTATAAAATTTAGAACAGTATCGCATGCGAACTAACACGCTGCCTTGGACGTCATTCTTCATCTACTTCCTATAGAGGACTTTGTGGTGGGAACGGCGACTAGAAGTCTCCTTGGACTCCTCGTTGGTAAGGACAGGAATAACAGATCACACATCAATCTTAAATCAGATCAGTTTTAATGATCAGGGATCCGTAAGGTAGCTGAAATTGATTTTAGTAGAACACCCTCACTGGTAATTCCAGATAGGGACTATTGGGTCAAATCCGATAAACTAAATGAGGGTAGTGCGGTCTTTACAGACGGATCAAAAATGGGGGAAGACACAGGGGCTGGTGTCCATATATATAGTTCTTTGAGACTGCCGAATGAATGCAGCGTTTTCCAGGCTGAGATCTTGGCGATCCTCAGGGCCACGGAACTGGTAACTGGTAACCTTCTACGTCGACAGCCAGGCAGCACTAAAAGTTTTGAACATACACAATGTTAAATCGAAACTTGTCAGTGACTGTAGGAGAGCCCTCAACTTGCTTATGGATAAATATAGTGTCAGACTATGTTGGGTTATTGGCCACAGCAGTGTTGAAGAAAATAAAATTGCCGATGAGCTGGCAAGAATAGGGTCGGCGTTAGATGAGGGAATGTGGGACAGATCGGTGAAATTACCGATAGGTCATTACTATAGGGAACACAGTAATTGGGTAGAAAGCAGGACCAAAAGATCATGGCGAAGTAGGGATGATTATAGTTTCGAGGGCTATGTGGGCAAAACTTGACTCAGGAAGATCCAAACTGCAACTGGACATGAATCGGAAGGCGATGCGAATCGTGATAGCCGTGTTGACTGGTCACTTCTCGGTCAGAGCAAGAACAGCATTTGGGAAACTTGCACTCCAGATTTCTGTAGGATGTGCGGGGATGAAGAGGAACCAGAAACCATTGAACATATTATCTGTCACTGCCCGAAGCTGCAACGTCATAGGCTTAGATGGCTGAGTAGACGGTTCCATGAGAGCATTACTGATATCGGGAAGTGTAAACTTCCCTTCATCATGGGAATTCAGTGGCTTAATGATGGCTTTGGAATCATTTTGATCTTGGCAAGTTTCCAGTTATGTGGAAAATACTGCATTCGTAAATGGCATTAAAAATAAATAGTAGGATTCTTATTGCAATTTGACGCAAGTTCATCAGCGTCTTGTTACTAATTCCATCAATACCTGGAGCTTTCTTCGGGTTGAGTTCAGCAATTATTTTTTGTACTTCACGCAGCTTAAACCTTAAGGGATGAGGAGGTAGAGAAACTACAATTGGCAAATCGACAGCAACCGAACATGAATTGGGAGTGAATACAGATTTTAAATGCTCAGCAAATAAGCTACCTCTCTCACTATCGCTTCTTGCTCAGACTCCGGTCGAAGTGCGAAGTGGTGATTTAGCTCAACGGGTCTTTTAAGATTTCTAGCAGCGCCCATAAAGAGTAATTAGATGCTGACGTGACATCGAGACCACGATATTTTTCCAGTAGTGCAGTTTTTTCCGACTATAACTCTGAGTCGTTTTGTACATACTTTAAGTCTGATTTTATTTAGGGGTCATCTTTTGTTGGGATTTTTCTGTTAAATTTTGAGCGTAGGGAAAAATTACAGATTTTATATTTTGATTTTAATAGTAGGGAATTTTTAAAAATTACCGCTTTTTAAATTTGGTAGACATGAAATGCAAAAATATTTCGAGGATTTTATTTAAAAGCTAAAATTTTTCACATAGTTTAGAATTTGTTTGAAGAAACCCTATATTATGAATCCTAACAATCTGGAAATCACTTACAATATCCACACATATATAGTTTTACTTATATGAAAAATCGCAAAAATAAAATATACAGGGTACACGTACATAAGAACCTTATTTTTAAAGCCGCTATATCACTTGTATAACTCCAAATTAAAACGGATAATATGGGTTAATGTTTGTATATATTGAGTTTGTGTGACAGAGTCACAAAAGAAATGGTCTTGCATTGTGTAAATTAACTTGCTTACGGAACATATAAAATTGTGTCACCAATGCTTCACAAACTGATATTTTTTATGCTTGGATATTTTAGGAAAATACTTAATAAGAAATAAATAAAATAGTTCATGTTTAAGATAAACACGTAAAAAGAGAACCATACAAGTAAGTGGCAAAATGCATTTCAATCTAACAAGAGATATACAAATTGATATTTATTATGTATTCTACTGCTTGACTTAGACGAACTTGTTCATAACTAAGTACGTTTATTAAAAGATCTTACCCTGCGCAGGGTTGTCAGATTTTCCCGACCTATTTCGCCAAATTGACTTAAAAAATCGCCAAAAATCAGTTTTATGTAGTTTTTCTCAATATATACTTTTGTTTTCATATAATTCTTTTTTTAATATAAATTTTTATAACATAATCGTATAAAAATTTAGAAAATCGCTAAAAGGTGAAATAAAATTGCCAAAAATTATTCCTTGCAAATTTTTCTTTTCCAAATTCAAACCGCATTAATTACTTTAACTAATATTAGAAAAATCGTGGAAACCAAATTATTTTAATTTATTGCAGCCGAGTTTTGGTAGGATTAATTTATTTAAACTACTCCTTCAACAAACTAATTTCGTGGATTAGAGAAATTTTGAAGTTCAATTAAAAAAAAAATTGACATAAAAAATCGCCAACAAATTTATTTATCGGCAGAAAAATCGCCATGTTGCCAAACCAAAAATTTGGACGCCAAATTAAATATTTAATAAATATTAAATAAATTTATATTAATCGAGACTAATACAACTCTAAACTAAAATGTTGCATAATATAAAAATATTTTTTAACACATCAAATGCGATCTACTAAATATATTGACCAAAGAAATATATTATAGTGGTCTAACCACTTTCATAATTAAGGCACATATGTATGTATGTTTTTTAACCCGCCGATGGTGACGCAAATTTGACTTTGATCAATGGTGACGCTGCATAGTGCTTTGTCCCATGGACAGAAAACCAAAAAATAATTATATCTTATATTGTAATAAAAGTTATGCTGTTCGCTAGGTAACAATCTAATTCAAACCACATTGAAAGAATTTCGAAGTCTTAATTCTTATTGACTCCACCATAGGGGTTAAAAGTCAGTGAATTTTGTGCCTTAATTACTAAGAAAAAAGTTTAGTTTATAATCAACTTTAAAAAATATTTTTTATAACTGATATCTCTTTGCATTAAAAAGCTCATATTATTAATCTTAAGAAATTTATTATTCGACATATTGTCATAAGTTTATTTTAATTTGAAATTTATTTGCTGGAGGTCAAGCATTGTCTATATATTTCATTGGTGCTTAGCCAAATCATCAGTAGACTTTAACCACATTTTGAACAGTCACAAACCTCTTATCTTATGCACAGACTTTCAAAAACTATTTGAGAATTCACAAATAATAATCACAAATAATAATATTTCTGAAAATCACAAGCGAAACACAAGCAATAGGCATAGAAACTATAAGAAAATCCCAGCAAATAATTTATATTCGATATGAATCTCTTCTACACCTTTATACAATTAGGAATCCATTGGATAACAATAAAAGTATTTATAAGGCAAAATGAAAAATAAAATCTAAATTTAACATTTAAGAAATTTATTATTCGACATATTGTCATAAGTTTATTTTAATTTGAAATTTATTTCCTGGAGGTCAAGCATTGTCTATATATTTCATTGGTGCTTAGCCAAATCATCAGTAGACTTTAACCACATTTTGAACAGTCACAAACCTCTTATCTTATGCACAGACTTTCAAAAACTATTTGAGAATTCACAAATAATAATCACAAATAATAATATTTCTGAAAATCACAAGCGAAACACAAGCAATAGGCATAGAAACTATAACAAAATCCCAGCAAATAATTTATATTCGATATGAATCTATTTTATTTTTCTACACCTTTATACAATTAGGAATCCATTGGATAACAATAAAAGTATTTATAAGGCAAAATGAAAAATAAAATCTAAATTTAACATTTAAGAAATTTATTATTCGACATATTGTCATAAGTTTATTTTAATTTGAAATTTATTTGCTGGAGGTCAAGCATTGTCTATATATTTCATTGGTGCTTAGCCAAATCATCAGTAGACTTTAACCACATTTTGAACAGTCACAAACCTCTTATCTTATGCACAGACTTTCAAAAACTATTTGAGAATTCACAAATAATAATCACAAATAATAATATTTCTGAAAATCACAAGGGAAACACAAGCAATAGGCATAGAAACTATAACAAAATCCCAGCAAATAATTTATATTCGATATGAATCTATTTTATTTTTCTACACCTTTATACAATTAGGAATCCATTGGATAACAATAAAAGTATTTATAAGGCAAAATGAAAAATAAAATCTAAATTTAACATTTAAGAAATTTATTATTCGACATATTGTCATAAGTTTATTTTAATTTGAAATTTATTTGCTGGAGGTCAAGCATTATTTGTGAATTCTCAAATAGTTTTTGAAAGTCTGTGCATAAGATAAGAGGTTTGTGACTGTTCAAAATGTGGTTAAAGTCTACTGATGATTTTTCTAAGCACCAATGAAATATATAGACAATGCTTGACCTCCAGCAAATAAATTTCAAATTAAAATAAACTTATGACAATATGTCGAATAATAAATTTCTTAAATGTTAAATTTAGATTTTATTTTTCATTTTGCCTTATAAATACTTTTATTGTTATTCAATGGATTCCTAATTGTATAAAGGTGTAGAAAAATAAAATAGATTCATATCGAATATAAATTATTTGCTGGGATTTTGTTATAGTTTCTATGCCTATTGCTTGTGTTTCGCTTGTGATTTTCAGAAATATTATTATTTGTGATTATTATTTGTGAATTCTCAAATAGTTTTTGAAAGTCTGTGCATAAGATAAGAGGTTTGTGACTGTTCAAAATGTGGTTAAAGTCTACTGATGATTTGGCTAAGCACCAATGAAATATATAGACAATGCTTGACCTCCAGCAAATAAATTTCAAATTATTAATCTTAAAATTAAAAAACCTTTCAAGTTTAATGGAGTATTAAAAAGTAGCAAAAAATATGGCCTTCTGGGTTTATTCTGTTTTTGTTTATTTGTCAGATTTCCTAAAATATTTCAAAAAAAATATTTGAAAATTTTGCCAAAACTTTGAAAAATATGTACTTTTGTACAAGCCCAAGTTATCGATTTTGGCTGAAATTTTTCCACTTATCAAAAAAGTTTAAGGAAAAAACTAAAATCATTTGAAAATATTAAAATAATTTAACTGTTTGCTTTAAAAGATAACATTAAAAATTTTAGTGAAAAAAACAATGTATTCTCCCCCTCGCTACAAGAGGGCACTTATGTCACAAATTAGGTAGTTTTTTAATGTTTTAGAAAATTAATTGCAAAACATTTTTTTTAAGTGAGACAATTTTTAAATTTTTAGTTGAACTATAGTGAATTTTTAATCAGAAATAACTTCTTAGTCGGGCTTAAGTTCAGTAATTTCAATTCTTGTTGAATGAAATATTTTTATTAATTAATGTTAGTTTCTAAAGAAGAGAAGAAAAATTAAATTAGACCTTATTAGCTGGGGAAAATACCGATATTTTTCTGTGCAGCTACGCACTTCATCAGCACCCAAGTCTATCTACTGGGGTAGAGATTGTTATTAACATCAGCTATTTAACGCAAATTTTTAATGAAATGGAATATGAGAAATATTGTGTATACAATTATTGATTTACCTTTGGTAAATACATTAGTAAGTATCACTTATTCATTTTTTGTTTATCCGTTTTTTCATTTTTCTATTCAGGTTAGCACGAAGTTATATCACTCTACCTAAGTATGTTTAACTATTCTTGCTTATCTTTTACAATCATCACATTAATTATTTTTACTTATTGATGTACCGTCGGTACATACATGTAAGTATTATTGTAGTGGATATTATGTTACATTGTTTTTGCTTTCTACAGTTGATTTTACTTTCCAGTATATGAAACTATGATTGCCAAGTGAACATATATTTGTCACGTGCCGATGATGATTTAAGTGAGACAATTTTAAATTTTTAGTTGAACTATAGTGATTTTTAATCAGAAATAATTTCTTAGTCGGGATTAAGTTCAGTAATTTCAATTCTTGTTGAATGAAATATTTTTATTAACTAATGTGAGTTTCTAAAGAAGAGAAGAAAAATTAAATTAAAGTTTGTCTTAAGTAGAACAAAAAATAAGCAAATTAACTAACATGTGCATAATTAGTAAAGAACAAACGACAATGCAAGACTGTTATAAATTTAGAGATGGTAAAAATGAG
This sequence comes from Nowickia ferox, assembly GCA_936439885.1. Classification (NCBI taxonomy): domain Eukaryota; kingdom Metazoa; phylum Arthropoda; class Insecta; order Diptera; family Tachinidae; genus Nowickia; species Nowickia ferox. The sequence goes on along the minus strand of OW387026.1, from coordinate 41,242,531 downwards.
CTTTCATTGCAAAAAAGCTTTCAGCAAATTGTAATACGATGAATCAAAATAATTCACATATTCCATTTGCAAAAAAGTTGCGTATATAAAGCAGAAATCTACATCAACTGAGACCACAAACAGTGGACCAAACACAAAAGAACGCTGATGAGGAAGGTTTAGTGGCCTTCGAAAACAGCCGGTTGTTCCGTTCAACTATGTGTTTGTCAGAATATTTACAACTAACTTTGGTGTTATTTGTTCATTAATAATTATCACATGTAATTTGGCTTACAAAGCGATACGAACTTTAGCCTGATCAAATCATAAATATAGAAACAAATGAAGTTCGAACAATAATAATTAAAATTAGCTAAACAAATTTATACTTGGTTATTTTACTCACATACACGGTGACACACGGTCTCACGCACCGGGTTATTAAAAAATACACAACATGTGCTCAAGAAGCAGGTTCGTCGTTAACCAATAGTAGGGGATGTGCAATGAGGCAGCTACTCGAAATTGTAACAAAAATAATAACAGGGAATAATCTTATTCGAATTTTTGAACACACCCGTCTCACAGACCAATAGGACACCATAGGCGGGTTAATAAAATTAGCCTTTTATTTGGAATTTTATAAAATTTGTAGGAAATTTGGGTTGTATGAAAAAGTAGTAGGATAATGGGCGTCCCGGGGCAATTAAAATTGTGAAATTTTAAAATTTGGGTAATTAAAATTTGAAATTTGAGAATTGTGTTTTCGGTGCTCTTCGATGTTTTTTGTTTACATTAGGAGTTTTTTGTTTACATTAACTGTTTTTTGTTTACATTAATTGTGTGTGAACGGGTGATTTTTTGCTGGCATTAATTGCGTGTGAACGGGTGATTTTTTTTGTGGTAATGGATTAAAAATCATGAAATTGATTTTTCCAAATGCCGACGGTAAAACGTGAAAATTAATTAATGCGGACGGAATAGCTGTGAGTGTTGCCAGACTTTGGGAATGTGTATATATATACATATATGTATGTAAATATGTATGTATATATGTATGTATGTATTTATGTTTGTATGCAGAGTTGGGCAAAATACATGGTTTGCGGTATTTAAAATACAAAATACAGCAAGTATTTAAAATACAAAATACTTCCATGTCATATATGTATTTAAAATACAAAATACTTTAATTTTTTTACGTATTTAAAATACAAAATTTTTTTATGGGTTATTCACTCGATTAATTGATCAAGGTTTTATTAATTATTAATTTACTAATTCCAATAAATAAAAATACATAAATTATTCATTATATTGAGATTTTATTAATGAAAAAAGGATATTATAACAAAAATAACAATTTTTGAACTAAATCAGACGAGGAAAAATTTATATATATATAAAATAATCTTTTAGAAATAGTATTTAGTTCAAATGTTTAGGTTTTAAAAGATTTTTTCTTTAGTTTTAATAAAACTTGACTAAGCGTTATCGTATAAAACAAAATATTTTTCGGTTATTTTTTTAACTTTATTATAAAATTAAATGTTGACTTGTTAAATAAAGTGAAGCTCACTGAAAATACTTCTTTGTTTGCAGGAACATCAATTTCACAACATATGCCTTTTGTTTATGAGCAGAACAAATTATTTGCTTCATAAAAAATATATCGCTGGTTTATTTTGCTTATGTTGACAACACAATCTCCCAAAGCAAAAGCAACCATGTTGTTTTTGTATTGTTATAATTGTTGTGTAGTAATAGTACCACCTGCAAATAAAACGCCTTGTGACAAGATGCTTCAGAATTGACAACTGAATTGTGGTTGAATTGTTTTGACGAATGATACATTATAAATGCATCAAAATGCAAAACACCAAAAATGTAATGTATTTTGTAAATTATGTATTTAAAATACAAAATTTTTGCATGTCATGTATTTAAAATAATAAATTATTTATCATGCCGACATTTTATGGTATAAAATGTTCTCATATATGTGAACGCCCCCTAATGTTTGTGTGTGGGGGGTCGAGTTTGTCTGTCCCTCATAAGTTTATATTTTGTTTATTTGTTTAAGAAATATTTATTTCTTAACATTATGAAGTTCTTGAATGTATATATATATATGTATGTATGTGCATACATATATATGTGTGATCGTGGCAATTTGTGCGTGGAAATTTTGTGGCTCTGTAGAATACAAACGTAATATTTGTATACATTTATATTTTGCAACGCAGACATTTTTTTGACTACGATTATTTTAAAGCAGAGGATTTTCAACTAAGTACAGTCATCAACAAAGAAACAAAAAGTAAACATTTACAAGTAAGCAGCGCTACTGCTACTAATTTTCGTATAAATACGCCAACTTTTCTAAACATCACACAGTACTTTATTGTATTTACAAGCATCATTAGCAATTCTTAATACTTAGGCTTTTATAAGTTTGTAGTAATTCATATAAATTTATTTGTCTTCTTAAATCAAAATAGTAATTCATAAAGGTAATCAAAAATAAGTTCTTCTGGATATACCTAAAACTTATGTACCAAGGTATACAAATACCAAAAGTCCTTTTTGGATCATGCTAAAAATCATAGTGTGCAGAATCAAGTGGTCGTAACCCAGAGCACAAATCAAGAGCAACCGCAGACATCTCTTCAAAATCAGCAGCAGCAGCTAAACACTTTTCATCATCATCAGCAACAACCTTCTCTACATTACCAGCAATATCAAGTACCAATGAGTTATCAGCAATACGTTATGCCTAACTGTTACCCTACACCAATGTCATGGAATAATGAGTTTTTGGGATCAGGAGTACCAATACAATATCAGCAATATGTGTACCCAAGCTACACTTATAATCCCGTTACAGGAGATAATCAATTGCAGCAGTATTCGAATTTGATCCAATGCCAACCTTTTACTTATCATCAACAACAACCTCAACAAAAAGGAGTAGATATCCTCGGAGCGACTTTATTGAACGATACTATAGATATAAGTTTACCGGATAGCGATGAAGAAATAGAAGTAGAAGAAATAAGAGAAGAAACTCTGCCAACTCCAATGAGTACTTCCCATGCTAGGACAGAAGAAGATAATGTGAGATATTATAAAATATCAAGAGCATTTAAAAATAATATCGTCACATATGGCTTAAACAATAAAAATTACCAACTACTCTTGCAAGAGGTTGTTGAAGAAAATAAAAATGTTTTCATAAAGATACTTGAAACTCATTTACTAAGCCACACCATTATAAAATTTAATATAAGTATTGTGGCAGAATATGTAAAAATTGTGGGAGAGGAATTGGAGTTCAACATTATTCATCATAGAGCTAAAATTAGTTTGCTGACGAAGGCAGATATTGTAGAAGAGCTATTTTCTAACCAAATATTAGAAATTCAAAATAAAATGTCTGAATTCCAAGAGAGGGACTCTGGTAGGACTTTGATACGTATAGTTCGAGCGGAACTAAGCATCAATAAATCGAATCTCGTTAAAGGTTCAAATTGGATATCGACTCCAGAAAAATTAGTAAGAAGATTTGCTTGCATCAATATAGAAAACAATGATGAATACTGCTTCAAGTGGTGTGTGATTGCTGCAATGGATATCACGAAATACGATGATGCAAGACGCTGTAGTTCTTATAACATCCATGACATTGCTGCTGACAGGATTTATACGCGAAATCGTGTAGCGCTAAATTTTAAAAATTTAAGCTTCCCATTAGCACTAACTAAAATCAAAGAGTTCGATGTGAATAATCCGGCAATAAGTGTGTTTGTGTTTGGGTACGGTGAGGCAGCAAATCAGATCATTGGTTTTTATTACGTGACCAAGGACGAGAAAATGAACCATGTCAACTTGCTGCTTTTAGAGAATGCTGTAGGTCATCACTACATTTTGATAAAGAACATATCCAAGTAAGTTAAAAAATTATACAACACTTTATTATAAGGATACATATACCTGTTAAATATTTTTATAAAATATGTACGTTTTATTTATAAACTTATTTTCTATTTTTTTATCATTCACAGACTTTTAGTCAATCAAACTACAAAGCATCAAAATAAGCTACATTTCTGCAAAAGCTGCCTGCAGTATACTCATAGCGGAAATGGTATGTCTAGTCATAAAGCAGAGTGCGGCAAGAGAGTGACTACTATGCCAACAGGTGCGGATACTATTCTGCAGTTTGAGGGGCATCAAAGAAAAATGGATGTAACCTTCGTGGTATATGCAGACTTTGAGTTCATCTTGGAGGAAATAAATAATAGTGTAAGTAACAAAACTAGTTTAATTAAAAAGCACACACTTGTGCATTTAGTTTTTATATTAAATGTCTCCATGACAAAAAGATAGATTAGTTAAGAATATATACAGGGAAAGATGCCTCACAAAAATTTGTTTCATTTTTAATTCAAGATTGTGAGGATATATATAATAATCATTTAGTAAATGACAACCAAATGGATACTTTATCCCCTTCTAAAATTTGTAATTTTTATAGTGCGGTGAATTGTCACATATGTCAAAACTTTCTAGGTAAAGATCGCGTTAGAGATCACTGTCACATTAGCGGGAAATTTAGAGGTGCAGCCCACAAAAACTGTAATTTAAATTACCAAATACCCAAGCTTATACCAGTTTACTTTCACAACTACTCAAATTATGACTCACATCTTTTTATGAAAGAATTAGGCAAAATTTCAATGCAACTGAAAGTACTCCCTCTCAATAAGGAGCTTTATATATCACTCTCCCAATTTACAAAAATGATGGTCATAATCTTGAAATAAGATTTCTTGATACAATGCGCTTAATGGCCGAGAGTTTAATCATTGGCTTACAATTTGTCAGATAATGATTTCAGCACTATAAGATCCTTATTTCAGTCAGAAAAAGAGTTTCAGCTCATTAAGAAAAAATGGTATTTTTCCGTAAGAGTTTCTAAACTTATTCCAAAAACTAGATTAATGTCAGCTCCCTTCACGCAGTGATTTCTTTAATAAGCTGAAGTGTTCTTTAGAGGAATACGCACACGCTGAAGAGCTATGGAATACTTTTGGTTGCAAAACAGTAAAAGATTACATGGAACTTTACTTAAAAACAGATGTCCTCTTACTAACAGATATTTTCGAGAACTTTAGAAAAGTTTGCAAGGGTATTTATGAGCTGGATCCATGTCAATATTATACAGCTCCTGGACCTTCCTGGGATGCGATGTTAAAATATACAAAAATTGAATGAGAATTATTGACGGACATAGACATGTACAATTTTATGAAAATAGGTATACGTGGGGGAATCGTACAGCGTAGTCAAAAATATTCGAAAGCAAATAATAAGTATTTGGAAGATTTTGATAAAGAAAAGCCTTCAAAATTTTTTGTATACTTAGACGCAAATAACCTCTATGGTTGGGCGATGTCGGAATATCTTCCTTATGGTGGGTTCAGATGGTTATGACATGATGAGATGAGTCTGTATACAAAGAGTATAGCTGACAATGGAAGAGACGGTTATGTATACGAGTTCATTTTGGATTATCCTTCCCAAGTCACATGCATAATGACCTTCCTTTTTGCGCTGAAAATAAAATAAACTATGCAAACGAAGTATAACAAGTTGATAACAGATTTCTCTACAAAGCAATCATACGTGATAGAGTTCTGAAACAATGCTTAGAATATGGCTTAGTTTTAAAGAACACATCGTATTCTAGCATTAAAAAAATCTCCACGCTTAGAAGGCTATATTGACCTAAATACCAGACATAGAGCCACTGCTAAAAATGCTTTTGAAAAAAACTTTTTCAAACTTCTCAATAATGCAGTCTACCTATGGTAAAACCATGGAAAACGTGGACAAGAGGGGAGATGTTAAAATTGTCAATAGTTGGAAGAGAACGAATTGTAATCATTTGGGGGCACAAGATTGGATATCCAAACCCAACTTTCATAGTTTATCTATATTTTCCGAAGATCTGGTAGCTATCGAAATGAATAGAGTCAGGACATACTACAATAACCCAATTTACTTAGGATTTTGCGTACTGGAGCTTTCCAAATGGAAAATTTATAATTTCCATTACGGGTACATGCAACCTAAGTTCAAGAAAAAGCTCTCATTAAACTATATGGACACTGACTCTTTTATCTATACTATAAAAACAGACGACTTTTATGCTGACATAAAACGTGACATAGAACAACAATTTAATACATCGGACTATCTAGCAGACAATATTTATAATTTTCCACTAGTTAACAAAAAAGTTTTAGGTATGATGAACGATAAAAATTGCTTTAAAATAATGACAATATGTTGGGTTATACAAAACCAAAATGACATTAAAAAATCGAAGGGGGTAAAGCGAGCAATATTAGATAAGTGTAGTTTAAAAATTGTCTATTTAATAAATCCAATGTATATGACAATGTCTTAGGGCGACTTTTTGAGTTCAAGATTAGAGATTAAATTAACCTTAATCTTCATTTGTGATTTTTGGGTAGTCGATTATATGGTTTTACTTTCTAGTTTAAGCGGCCAATCGTGGTGGTTTAATCTTACATAAATATTAACAACATACACTTGTGAAACATATAACTTTTTGTAAAACTTATATGATCAAATAATTAAAAAACACGTAAATAAATAAATATATTTTATATTATTTATCTATTTCCTTTAACATGCGCAATATTTTACTTGTAAATAACAAAATATGGCAGTTTCTTCTTCCCACAAAAAATCAAAGTGTTTTGATAACATGTATGACTTTTGCACAGAAAATGTTGCCACTATTTTGTTCCTCAGTATGGCAGTACTAGACATAATAAGAAGATTAAACTACCACTCAAAAACATCATACTCAGTTAAGAGAGATTAAGTTAATTTTCGGATTAGTTAATAACAGGAATAAACTAATCTTAATCTCAATCCCAAAAAGTCGCCCTTAACGTTTAAATCTAAGTTATATCAAATATACCTATACTAGTCAGTTAAATGTCTTAAGTTATGGAGACGATAAAAGAAAAATAAAATCTAATAACATTAATACATACATATGCATGGTATCATTTTCGTATTAAGGAAACTAACTCTGAATACGAACTTGACATGTTGCTAGAAGAGATTTCTAGAATGCAAGAAAACTGATAAAATTAATTAAAAATTAATGTACATAACATTTTAGTTTTTAAGAAAAATTCTGTTATTGTTCAAATCTTAGTTATTAAGAAAAAATCTTTTATTGTAAAAATTATTGTACATAAAATCTTAGTTATTAAGAAAAATTCTGTTATTGTAAAAATAAAACAAAAACTAATTTACATATACATATGAATTTTTAAGAAAAAATGTGTAATAAAATATTCAAAAAATAATAAAATATGTAAATGGTTTTGATTTCAACTTAAAATTAATAAATAGAATTTTTAACAATAAGGGCGACTTTTTGAGTTCAAGATTAAAGATTAAATTAACCTTAATCTTCATTTGTGATTTTTGGGTAGTCGATTATATGGTTTTACTTGCTAGTTTAAGCGGCCAATCGTGGTGGTTTAATCTTACATAAATATTGACAACATACACTTGTGAAACATATAACTTTTTGTAAAAACTATATGATAAAATAATTAAAAAACACATAAATAAATAAATATATTTTATATTATTCATCTATTTCTTTTAACACGCGCAATATTTTACTTGTAAATAACAAAATATGGCAGTTTCTTCTTCTTTCCACAAAAAATCAAAGTGCGTTGATAACATGTATGACTTTTGCACATAAAATGTTGGCACTATTTTGTTCATCAGTATGGTAATACTACACATAATAAGAAGTTTAAACTACCACTCAAAAACATCAAACTCAATTAGGAGAGATTAAGTTAATTTTCGAATTAGTTAATTAGAGAAATAAACTAATCTTAATCTCGAACCCAAAAAGTCGCACTAAGTTTCTACATTTTTATATATATTTTGTTTCTCTACTTGATGTACCTAGTTGGATCAAAAAAGTTTTGTTGTTGCTTATTTGCAAATTTTTTATAACATTATTTTGTTTTTGTTTATATTTCACTTAATAATGCATAGTCTTGTTAAAGTTCCTTTGAGAGGTTCTGCACAAGATAAATTGAATTTGACAATATGAAATTCCATTTGATATTTTCATAAAGACAAAAAATTTAAATTTTCGGATAAGTCCATGAATTTTTCACTACACACAAGTTTCTATTATTCTCTAATCGAAAAGATGTGATTCCTAGTTATCCTTTTGAAAAAATAATGTAAAACAAGAAATATTTTAATAATACATTTTAATTTTATTTTATTGCAATTACAATGATGGAAACATTTCATAGTATGAAACTATTAAATTTTCTAAAATAGCTTTTCGTAAATAATATATAGCACACCTACAGGTGTCTGGTCCTTCCCCAATCGTCGTCGTCTTCATCCTCCATGACGCCATATTCCTCATTCACCTCCAGCATATTTTGGAAAAATTTTCTCATCTCCCAATGGTCGTATAGCCTGAAGCTATAAAAATCTGATATGAATTTATTTAAAGTTCTGATTTGACTCAATTTCTTATTTGCTGATGAATGAATGATGATGATTGTTTGAAGGCCCCTTTGATACTAATTTGTCTCCAAATTTCGAAAGTAGTATCTCCTGATCTTTAAAATATCTATACTATCATCTCTATTCCATATTTATTTTTAGCAGTCTATCTCTCTCTATCCATTTTATCTCTATAACTATCTCTTTCTCTGTATCACTATTACCCACTTATTCACTATTTCACCATAAATATTTTCGATAAGCCTTCTTGAAGTAATCACCACTACTTTAAAATAATATTCAATTAAACATTCAAAGTGATAAGTACTTAATAAAAAATGGACTCCACAAAAATCTAACATCCAAATTTAATTCTCTAAAACACTTAACATTAATTCACATAAAGGAGCTTAAAGCATCAATTAAATACACTATTCAAAATGTAACACTTGTAACAACAAAATATGGACCAACACTAAAATTTGAATTGGAAAACAACATAATGTTCCTTCCTAAACGATACAATACTTTAACCGATGATGAAATTAAGGATCTCTCGAGCGGATCATATCACTTAAGTAGAGTAGGTGAACAAAACTTAATCGTTGAGAGTGAGCTGAGTGAATTTTTGATTCAAAATGCAATATCCTACTTGGCAATAAAATAAATTAATTCTGTATTATAAATAAAAAGACTAAAGAATTTTGTAAAATAGAAATGTTTGTGTTTTATTTAATATTTTCAGCTATTTCATAAAGAAATTTAAGACATAAATGACCACAGGTAAATGAATTAAAATTCTGATGTTGATTATAGTTGTATTTTATATTTGTACCAAGATATTTGAATACTTCCGAAGGAGGTTGTAAGTTTCCAAAGCTGTCGAAATATTCTTTTTCATTGCTGTTTTTATAATATGCTACCCAATGTGTACCAGGTCCTGTTGATACATCTAAATTGATTATTTCACATTCTATTTTCTTTCATCGTTTTGATAGAGTATTCAACATGAAAACTCCTCTAAAGTATAGAATATTTATAGACAAATATCTTAGGTCCACATCAGATAGTGGTCTGTTGGGTACCATCTGAGTTTTTTTTATTCTTCTTTGTAAACTAAACCATAACCCTTTTTATATGGTTTTAAGTAAAGTCCTTTTCCAACTGCTATAGAATCCATCGCTCTGTTAGGTCTAGTTGCTTCACCATTGTGGTTTTTTGCATTCTTTGTTGCATTTACAGCCTTAGCTATATCAGCACCTCCAGTTGTTATGTACCAATTGCAACCAGAGCAGTTAAAATCGGTATTAGAGGTTAAAAAAATCACCAATTTTTGGGACACATATCACACTTGGTACTATAATTTGAGATTTTCTTCCTTTTAATGAATTAAGAGTTTTTCATGCAATTTTAATAGCTGAGTTAATATGTAATAGTTTTTTCTTCTTTAGTATTTTTGTTGCAGCTCCGATTGATGTTCTAAATAGTTCTTTACCATTTAGTTTGTTCTTTTAAAATTTTTGTTGTGGAGAACCCATACCAAATTTTGTTTTGGCTTTCATTGTGTTAGCAACCATATATGCAAATGATTTTCAGCAATATATATTTAATGATATTGCATATGAGAAGCAGAAAAATATACGTACATATTTTTGTATGGGGCGACATAGGGATGTTGATTCATTCTACTTGTGCCAAACTTATACAATAATTCCCAAGCATTTAATAAGAGACAATGCAAATGTTATAATAATGTTTAAACAAGATGAGACAAACATGAAGCACATTGATAGGGATCATGTTGCCAGCGTTATGAGCTATGAAAAGTTTCCAGAAATTTGTCAAGAGTGTTGGAAAGATAAATATGGATTTTTGATGATAAGAAAAGATAACGAATTAAACGATGGTCGCTACAGAAAGCAATTTTCATAACTATATAAATAACTGCTCATAAAAGATTTAGTTATTAATCTAACTTTAAACTTCATATATCTATTTGCTATAACTGATCTGATACCTAATAAGCTGATGTGAAAACCAGACCAGCTAACTGATAACCTGATCTCATACCTGATAAGCTGATCTGAAAACCAGACCAGCTACCTGATAACCTGATCTGATACCTGATAAGGCGATCTGAAAACCAGACCAGCTACCTGATAACCTGATCTGATAGCTGGTAACCTGATCTGAAAACCAGACCATGTACGTGATAACCTGATCTGATAGCTGATAACCTGATCTGGAAACCAGACCAGGTACCTGATAATATGATCTGAAAACCAGACCAGCTACCTAATAAGCTGATCTGATAGCTGATAACCTGATCTGAAAACTGGATCAGGTACCTGATAACCTGATCTAAAAACTGGATCAGGTATCTGATAACCTGATCTGATACCTGATATGCTGTTAGCAAACATGGATGAGAAAGTCTTAAAGCAGTTGGTGTCGACAAGAAATGTCTTGAAGAAAAAGCTTCGTAATATAAAAAGTGGTGAAATAGATACACGTGAGCAAATAAGAGATACATTTAAACCTATAACAGAACCTCTAAGAATTCATACATAGTTCTAAAAATATTGAAAAAATTTCTATAAAAGAAGAAAGTAAAATTAAGACAAAGTTGAAAATAATACAAGTTTAAAGTTCAGAAGCCATAAGTACACCAAAGAAACTTGCAGAAGGAACAATATTTGATAATACCATCTTGTTTAATGAGATTGATGATGATGATGAAGATGATTTCTACTCACAGACTTCCAATACCGATGACACTTATACTGACTTATCAGTCTTGGAAGCGAGAAATGAGTTAGATACAAACTATGGTCCACATAAAGATTTCAATAATGAATAGAAATTTGGCAATAGTAATCTCAAATTGCATGAAGATAAAATGCAATTTGGTGGTCAAATATGGGCTCTAACACCCATACTGATTTCTCTAATGTTTCATAAAACACCAAAAAACTATGATAAATTTGAACTCAAAATCTATAAAAAGATTTTAACTACTGCTAATGCATACAGAATAGACTATAAACCTGATGTTCAAATCAAGGGTACTAGAGGATACAAATATAAACATATTATCAAGAAATTTATTGACCAGAAAAATCAGAAGAATTTATCGGAATCAACAGGATCTAAGCCAAAAGTTAGCTATTTGGGTGATGGATTGATGCAATTTAACACCCAGAAACCAAACTATATATACTGGGACGATCCAAATGAGTTAGCAGATCGTCTTCGACTACTGCTTGCATCACAAGCTACAGGTCATACTAATCACAATAAAGAGATTGTATCAATTATTGAAGAACTACGTGAAGCAAATATAATACATTAACTTTAATAAAGTGTATACATTTATATATATATATATATATATATATATATATATATATATATATATATATAAAGTATGTCTGCTGATAAATTTGGACATTATTTAAACGAACTATTACTATCAGCATAATTTCTTTGAGAAATGCACATAAACTGCTGGGGTTATTTGTGGATTCAAACAACAACATTGATGTCCAAAACAAAAGGATCAAAAATGTTGCAAAGCTCTGGAGGAAAACGATGTTATCAATAAATTGTTTCTGCAAACTCAAATCGAAAAACTATAAGAGAAATTATTAACATACAAAGACAATAATATAATTCGAGAAGATATTCAAATGCAAATCGAGGAACTACAACGCGACATAAAATTAGAGATAGAAGACAATTATAAAATTCAAAAAGACATTCTAAAAATTAAATCATCTTTTGAAGAACAAATTGAACAGCTTAATGAGAAAATTTATAGATTGGAAAATTACATGTTCTTATCAATAGCTGAAAGTGCGTCAAGTAGATCACAACACTCAAGTAGATCACAACATCACAAATCTGTAAAACAACTTAATGTCTTCAAAAAGAAATTTAGTAAACGAACTCCATAAGTAAGCTCAAAAAGTTTTTGTGCGTCGTATGGCATTCAAGTAGAATCTAGATGACTCCTTTTGGAAAGGATCACTACACTCATCGGTGTCAACCTATGTAGAACCGTATCTAAGTATTCTGATACGGTGATCGTTACTAGATCCAACCCGTTGCGTTGTGATATCTGATAAGATCACTCAACCCAATCTCAGATAGATCTGAAAGATCATCTAGTACATGACTGCCTAAAATTAGTATCTCGATAGCTGCAAAGCTGGGTATTCCTAAAGAAAGTGGAAGATTGTTTCTTCTTTGCTTACTTCTCGACTACTTCGGCAGAACTCATTATGGGACCGTCGACCGTCCAGCGCCGACCGTCCAGTGCCCCGTCATTACTGCAACGAGTCTCGAGATGTCTCTACGGTTTCTATTTGTTAATTGTATTGAGCGCCTATCGTTGTAGCAAGGCCACAATTTCTTATCAACCTTGCACGTGTCTATATTGCGCCATCTACTTTCAGCCTTATAGCGATAGTGCTTGAATATACCGCTTCTAATAAACGGCATGGCTACCGATTTGGCATTGGAAGCATTCATACCAGAGCCAGCTCTAGCTAGTTCATCCGCCCGTCCGTTACCTAAAATTGCTATGTGCTGGAACCCAGATGAGGGTGAGAGTCAGTCTGACCACCCAGTCTAGATAGCAAACTCTTGCATTGCCCGACTAGAATAGACGAGGTGATATGTGATCTCAGGGATAGTAGTGCTGCCTGGCTGTCGACAAAGATACCAACTTTACCATGTACCTTCCTATCAATCAGCGCTCTAGCCGCTTTCCTAACCGCCAAAATTTCAGCCTGAAATACAGTTGCTTCGTTAGGGAGACGAAAGGAGCATTCTATACCAAGATCGCCTGAAAAGACTCCAGAGCCGACACCGCAGACCATTCTTGATCATCAGTGTATATAATGACGTCATATTCCCTTACCATTCTGCCTCCCTTCCACTCCCGTCTAGATGGAATCAGAAGTTTAAACACCTTGTCAAAGTCCAGATGAGGCACCATGTAATCAGTAGATTTCCTCAGCATAGGGGGTAGTTGATCCAGGATTCTGGCATGGCCACAAGACTTTGATCTCCACCATCCAGAATCTTGCCGCACTATTTGAGGATACCGCTAGTACATGAAGATCGATCGGCATAAGGTTTAGTATAGATTTCAGAGCCTACGAAGCACTAGTACGTAAACATTCCTTCCTTGATCTCCACAGCCCAGATGCCGCTAATCTTGCCGCACTACTTGAAGATACCGCCAATATATGAAGTTCAATCGGAATAAGATTTAGTATAGTATTCAGACCCTCCGAAGGACTAGTAAGTAAACATCCTGTTATTCCTACGCAAGCGGATCTCTGTATTCTATAAAGTTGATCTTGTGGCAGGACACCATACTACAGAGCCGTAAATCAGTATTGAACGCACAATTGCTGTAAACATCCATTTAAGCATTTTGGGGTTTAAGACCCATTTAGATCCAAACATCCTACCTGTGTTGAATATTTAGTTTCCATGAAAGTTTTTGGTCCAGTATAACTGCTTGATATTTTGCGTTGTCTGATAGCGACAATTCATGATTATTCAATCGAGGAAGTCTAAAGTTCTGTACCTTGGTATTTGTGATAAATAGTACCAGTTCCGTTTTGTTTGCGTTCACTCCCATTCCACCGGCTGTAGCCCAGTTGCTAAGTGTGCCCAAGGCGTTGGACATTATATCACTTACCACGTCCGTGAACATCCCTGAGACCATTATTACCACATCGTCCGCGTACGCTACAACTTTAACCCCCCAGGCATATAATCTGAAAAGTATTGTATTAACTACAAGAAGCCAGAGCAAAGGTGAGATCACCCCACCCTGCGGTGTCCCTCTGTAAGCCCATTTTGACCTCTCATTGTGCGTCGTATAGTTGTAATGAAAGGAATAGATGATATTTGGCAAGCTGATTTAGTTGAAATAGGGAACTATTCTAGAGAAAACAGAAATTGTCGATAATTAGTGTTTCTTGTGGGAATTGTTACAATTTACGTTTACAATTTTTTAACGCACTGGTAATCCCAAATTATTATTTTACTTATTAAGTAAAATATTGTTTTAATAGAAATACATTGAAATTGATTATTGAGGGGTTTAGCTGAATCCTATGCGCATTTCACTGTTGCTAATGCAGATCATCAGGGAACCTTTACCCAAAAATTTCTTAGAACAACTGGAGTTAATATGTTAAACTTTCATTTAAGTAAATAAAATAACAAAGTTGAAACTTTGTTATTTGTTGAGCTTCTCATTTGCTTAAATGAAAGTTTTACATATTGGGCCAAGTGAATAAAAACATACCTTATGCTACATAGTTCCAAGTAGTAAAACTAGTTTTATCTTTTCAGTACTAGCTAAAGCTAGAAAAAGTGTGATAACTCTTTGCTTGTGCTACATAGCTAGTACTGAAAAACGGTTGCAAATGCTGGAAAATTTAACAGCTGGCTTTGCTTTTAAATCCCGGCATATTTTTTTGGGAATTTGGATGTATGAATTGTTAATTTATTTTAGCCCAAAGACAGTAAATGTAAATAAACTTTACTCTTAGTTTTACTGTTACATTTTAAAATGAACAGCGATCTAAAAATGAAAAGTAAAAATCATTTACGTTTACTTTTCTGGAACATGGCTGTTCAGTATGGAACAAAGTTTTTGTGAAAAATGGAATCAAGTGCTCAAAACGACTTAAATCATTGATAGTTTTGATTTTTACTTCGATCAGAATTTTAATATTTTGTTCACAAGTTTTGGCGAACTTATTGAAACATTTGCATAAACTGTGAAATAATTATGCTATTTTCAACAGATTTTAGCACGAAAATTGTTTGAATATGCATTCAGTTCATACATGCATTCAATTTAAATTTATTTCCTAAATTATAAAAATAAACATAGTGGCAACGTTGTATAATGACATTTGTTATTGCTTAATAAAAGTTTTATAATATGTACAACCAAATTATACATACCTTTCAGTGACGTTTTGTAAATATATTTTATTGTATTTTGGATTATAACCATTATAATCTGAATAAATACATACACATATATGGGTGATAAAGGCAGTGCGCGTTTTTTTTTAAATAATGAAGACTTACAAAGTTTTATTTAAAAAATCTCAGCTGCCTGCAATTAAATCAGCAAAATATGAGGCGCTGTGCTCTTTGCGGGATGAATATATGAGGAAGTTTGGGTAAGAGATCACTACTGACCAACTTAGGAAAAAAATACAGAATATGAAGAACGATGTGAACAAAAAAAGTGATGTACGCGCAACTGGCAACAAGCCCATAATTTTGAAAGAATGGGAGCGTGAACTTCTTGACCTTTTGAAACAAGACTTTAAAGGCTGGGATAGCCGAACGTTGCTGTTGACGTACTGTACTGTACCGTACTGTTAGCACGTTTGTGCACTTATAGAACATTTAAAAACGTGTGCACGCTTTAATTTACTTTGTTGTTTTAATATGAAAAAGAAAGAGATGTTCACAAAACAGTTATGGGAATTCAAGTATTGACTGTAGCGAAGAAAAAGCACCTAAAATATGTTATGTACATATTTTAGGTGCTTTTTCTTCCTTAAACTGTATTGGTGTATGTACATAAAAATAAATCTATGTATGTTATATATTTATAATAAAAAACTATATATATATATATATATCTGTGCATACACACATACATATGTATGTAGCTAATGAAATGTTTTTATACCAAAATATGTGCATACACAACAAGAGGTTTTGATACCATTTAAATCCTTTTATATATCTCACATTTATAGTAAACCCATTTATATTTATATATTTCTTTTTTTCTATTTTCTATTTTTTTTTCTGTATGTATTTATGTGCGTAAGTATGTATGTGTATACATATGCAAATATTTATGTATTATTTTAAGTTGTTTTCACACAGATGTTATTATTAATAGAAGTATTGAAAAACAGGGCCAAAATACCCCCTTTCCATTGAACATACAATAGTGTTATCACTGGTATACAAACGTCACTTAACAACGCTAGGAAATTCTATTTTATACAGGTTGAGACGTGCCGTCAACGTTACAGTAAATTTCGGTAAGCATTTGCATTGTTTTCAATCAACAAATACGATCAGCTGTTGCGTTAGGGGACGGAGACGTTCGGCTAATTCTACCTTAATCCAGTTTTCAATAAGATTCTAGGTATTTTGGATGATTGCAGAATGTAAAATTTGATCATGATATTAATTATGTTTATACACACGATAAGTGCCATTGAATTTAGCTTCGGCGTTGAAGAAAAATCATCGGACTTAGATTTAACGATCGATGGACAAGCAGAAAAGCCAGAAAAGTATAATTTAAATAAAGAGATTGAGACAAATGAAGTTCCAAAAACAAAAAAAAATTAAAACTTGCTGATGAGACAGAGGAGACAAAAAACCTAACGCTTCCTGAGTTGCAAAGCCTGGTACTTTTTTTAAGACAACTGAAACTAGTACATACAAAAATAAGAGAAAGAAAACAGTTTAAAGAAGAAAATCTAGGGGCAAAAGCGCTGGAAAGAGATAATGAAAATAGTGAACAATATTCTATTGAAATATTGGACGAAATATATTCCACATATATATAATTTTTTAAATATTTAATATTTTGCAGTACGTTATCAAAGGCCAAAAAACTACAGAAGAGGTTGTTGCAAACAATTAAGTATAGGAGTACTAAAAAGAACTTCGGTTTTTCCATCACAACCTGCTGACAAAATATTTTGTTTATAAAAACTTCTTGCATAAAGCTGAAAAGCACATTTGCAATTTATTATCTTCTTCGTCCTAATTCTCTGAAGTTGTCTGTGGAGTCTTCTTGGAAAAGTTCTGTCACTTCGGGTTGCATTTCTAAATCATCTTTTAAAAAAATTCCAATATTGTGTAGTACTGCGCAACTTACAATCACTGCTGCAACCTTGTTGAGTGCTACACGTATTTTGTACTGTAAAATAGGGAAACGTCTTTTTAGTTGTCCAAAGCAACGCTGAATTACAACTAGATTTTTTGCATGATGTTTGTTGTAGCATATTTCATCTCGAATTCTGGGTGTTTTAAATGGTGCTAGTAACCAAGGTCGAATGCCATAGCCGATATCACCTAAAATAATCGCATCGCTGCCCTGATTATTCGTAAAGTTGAAAATACGTGACCGTTTCAAGATTCGGCTATCGTGTACAGATCCTGGCCAACTGCAGTCAATTGGCGTGAATTCTTCGCTTGCATTGCAAGTTGCTTGCACATTTATGCTGCAAAAACCCATGCCGTTAACGTATTCATCCCCATGATTTGGTGGCTTTTGTCCACTGCTCTTGAGAAAGTTTAATTTCTTCGGTATTCGCCGGAAATTTAATCCACAGATGCGCCTTATTCATGACTTTCTTCAAAACTAGTTTTACTGTTTTGGAAACAGTCGTTCGGTGTATGCCTTCTTCTTTAACAACTCTCATTTGAAAACCAAGATCGCTAAGAAAACGGAGAAAAATTTCCATCCTTTAAATTTGCGACAGCGCTGCTCCTCTGCTTTCAAGACTTTCCTCCAAAAAGTGTTCCGCTAATTATTTTACATTTTCTTCCCGAAATCTGTATAAAATAAAATAATCGGATGGATGAGAACGTGTTCTTATGCCGTATTCTTTCCTTTGGCGAACGTGCATAAAAGCAGGTATATTTATATTTAAATGAAAATATACGAAAACACACTTTTATCAGTATAAAGCAGAAAAGTACAAACTTCCAGCACCTCAATCAGCTGCTTACAAAAATCAAAGCATAATCTAGTATTTTTAAGCATTCACTACTTTTTAATCACATATTTCTTAAGCCAAAGTTAGAAAAACTAGCATTTGCTACTCAGTAGAAAGTAGTAGCTTTATCGGAATTTTTTATTTACCTTAAAGCTAGCTAAAACTTAAAAATATTCAGCATAAGCTTTAGCTACCATTTTATTCACACAGCCCATTAACTCTAGTTGTTCTAAGAATTTTTTGGGTAAAGGTACCCTGATGATCTGCATTAGCAACAGTGAAATGCGCATAGGATCCAGCTAAACCCCTCAATAATTAATTTCAATGTATTTTTATTAAAAAAACATATTACTTAATAAGTAAAATAATAATTTCGGATTACTAGTGCGTTAAAAAATTTTAAACAGAAATTATCGATTTTTGTTAACTGTAATTGACACATTTTCAAAATTTGCATGGGCAGTAAAAACCGCACTCGAAGCACCCAAGGCATAAAAAAAACTTTTGAACTTTGACGAGTACCAAAAAACTCTCAAACAGATGATGGTAAAGAATTTTTCAACAAACACTGGAAAACTAATGAATAAATACAACATTAATCACTACTCAACATAAAGCAGTATGAAAGCATCAATAGTAGAACAATTTAACAGGACATTGAAAGGAATGATGGGGAAAGAATTCAGCTTTCATGGTTCATATAAGTGGATTGACTCAACTCAACAAAAGGCATTTGAAGATGTTCAAAATGTCGAAATTTAATGTAGGAGATCATGTACGCATAAGCAAATATAAGCATACATTTGAAAAAGGTTATACTCCAAATTGGACCACCGAAATTTTCACAATTATAAGAGTTCAAAATACAAATCCTGCAACATACATATTATAAGATTATTTTGGCAATCCTATTAAAGGTGGATTCTGTACTGAAGAACTTTCGAAAACTAGATATCCAAATACATATCTAGTTGAAAAGGTTCTTAAAACTAAAGGAAAGGAGGCATACGTTAAATGGCTGGGATTTTCTAATCAATACAATTCTTGGATAATTAAGGATGAAATATTATAGCCGAACACCATCAACAACAATAGCAGTAATATTATGAAACTAATGTTAATTTTAGAATAAGAAAATGAAATAAATATGTAAATCATACTTATAAACCATATGTTGTACTAAACTTTATTTATTTGAAACCAGACAGTTATAATGTCAATAACACTTACTCTGAGCTCTAACTCATCAGAATTATCTGCTAGTTACTTTCCTCCTATTGAATTATATGGTGCATATGCGTGTGCTAGAACTGATCTTCATTAATACAACAGTGTTCCAAATGTAGACACTTATAACAATTGGATCTTATGAATTGAATGATATTTTAGATTTTATAGAAGAGCAATAGAAACGACTCTGTCCAGTAAATAAGATTTTTATTGAAGCCAATAACAATACAATGCAAATTAAAGTTAATAGTTCCAAGGATCCTATATACTTTAATAAAGACAATACAATTGGAAAATTTTTAGGATTCAATAGCAAAATCCTAACACCAAACAAATATTATTAGTCAGATCTTCCAGTCAATATTTTTAAAGTGAATCTCTTACGAATTGAAAGTAGTATTACTATTAATACATATATGAATAACTTCAAATCGCACACACTTCATGAATTTCCGATTAATGTCCCTCCAAATTAAAATTTCTATATACCTCTTTAAATGCTTCT